>LPNX010103127.1:43191-74123 GCA_001517045.1 Pseudotsuga menziesii | reverse complement strand
TTTAGTGGGATTTTCAGGGAAATATGGTAGGTAAATGGACGAATGAGCCATGAAATGGGGTAGATGAGGTAGTTAACCATTTTTGGGTGTTAACAATACTCTATTCCAGTCTTTTCATTAGTATATCTTTGACAACTAATAATCTTATTTAGAATTTTTGAAGTTTCTTTATTTCTTCTTTACGAGACTTATATTCTGATGCAGGAGCATTGATCCGGATTTATGCATGAACGAAATGAAAGAAGATATAAAAAATCATAATAACAGACATTTTGCAAAGATAACAAAGATACAGTAAACACATATTCTATTAAATGGCGGAAATAGAACAGACTATAATACAATTGCTAGAATGGTGGTAGCTATCTCTGAGAAGAGATGTGGCCGCTACGCTCATTCATGCCAAGCTTAATACAAAATGAGGCCAAAGGGACCTATTTATAATAAGAATGAGGTGAGAACCCCAAAAGTCCAAAACGTAACCCTAGAAGATGAACCGTCATAAAGTTTGCGGCCCCAAGGTGGTAAGTTGAACAGTCAACTTCACGGGGTCATAACTTTTGCATACGATCTCCGATTTGGGCGTTCGATAACTCATTGGAAAGGTCTGTCTAAGATTTACAACTTTTGGTTGGTCAAATGCATGCCGATTGAAACCATTTGGCCTCGAATCTCCAAAAAACGTCGTATAGGGCCTCAAAACGGCCCCGGAAGTTTAGGACTCGAAAAATTGCAGAAAATAACTAGGAAACTGCCACAATGGACAATTGTTTTGAGCCAGTGGAATAGGTGGGTGGCCACCGATCTCCATCTGGATCAAGCATCGTGACATGCCAACAATGTGATGAGTTGGTCACATGCTGTGGCATATTTTTGTGTTTTGATGAGTCATAGTTTGCTAGTACCGGTAGGAGTGATTGTGTATCATGACTCCATGTGTGGAGATCAAGCCGCATTTTGTTTGTTTGAGACAGAGACGTTTTTCATCATGCTTTGTAGTTGTTTGTTTTCAGCTGTAGGACCACTCAGTGTAGGAGGTTACAGTTTAGATTAAATAGGCAGATTAGAGAAGTAGAGGGGGTTCTGCTCTTCAACATTAGAATTCTGAGTTTGTAGAGAGACGAAAAGACCTGCGTCTGGTTCAACTTGTAAATATTTTAATAGATTGAAGAAGAGAGCTGAGTTGTGTGTTTGTGTGGTTGCTTAATAGGAAAAGTAGTTGTATGTTTGTAGTATTATCAGCCTCTATGCATTTACTATTTTGAATTGTGAATCTGTGAAGAGCCGACTTCGGTGGTTCCTGAACATCTGTGTATTTCTGTGAAATTATTGATTCGAGTGTTAAATTGTTGCTTGAATAGTTGGAATAGTTCATAAATGCATGCATTGAAGAGTTAGGCTAATGAATCTTAGAGATTGCAGGCTGGATTGATCGATTCTATGATCAATCGGCGCAACTTGCAGATTTTCAGCCTTAACCAGTTTATTGCAGAGAATGAACGATGGAGATTGAGGCCGCAAACAAAGATCTAAAGGTCCAGAAGAGATCCAAAATGGAAGTTGCGAGGGCGATAATGGATCCACAAAGATCCATGAGATCCGCATCAAAGAGTAGATCGACAGTCGTGGAGAAGGCTACAAAGATCGGACGGCTGAAAAGAAATGCGGGGGAGAAGTTGCGAAAAGGAAATTGTGGGGGAGCAATGTTGGAAATTTGGCATCTCGTATCCCGCAACCCATTGCGGGAAGGCCTGTTGTGGAAACTCTGCTGCAAAAACAGAGTTGCGGGAATGCCTGTTCCAGAAACTCTGTTGCGGAAACAGAGTTGCGGAAAGGCAGCTTCGGAAGTAGAGTTGCGGTGAGACAATTTTAGAGTAGAATTTGGCTGAGGGATAAATTTGGAAATCCTGCTAGAGAAAAGAAGAGTTCTCAAGAGGTTCTAGATAGAGAACCGGCGTTACCAAAAGACCAAGTACATAGAAGGGGATTGGTGAGGTAAGTTGTAGCAATGTTAAAAAATTATGCTTGAAATGCAAACCTTCACTACCCTCCTCTAATCTTTCTAGGGTGAAGGTGTGCATCCTAATAGGGTTTGTGGTGAGTGGTCAAGGTGAACATCTCAATAGAGTGTATGGTGAGAGGGATGAGGGTACATTTCAATAAGTTAAATCAAGGGAGGGCTGGGTGGTGATCATTTCAAGTGGATACCTTCATCCCCCACCACCCATTACCGTCATGCACAACATGCATTCATCCCCACCACTTAAATGCACACCTTTACCCAACATGACCTACTATCTTTGTGCATAAATGTGTGTTTTCACCCTGACCACCCACCTTTGGGAGAGTGGAGGTGTGTATTTGTGGATATTATTTAAATCTTTATTTTTAAATAATATTATTTCATAATTTGATTATTTTAGAAGTTAGTGTTTAAACACTTAACACAATGTTTTTGATAGCTTTGACATATCTCTTGTATTTCGTCATAAACTTATGACTAAAATACACATCTTAACTCTACCTTAATTGATTTTGTGATAAATATGCATTTCTAATAAGATAAATGATAAAATAATTAAAATATACATTTCAAATATATACATTCACAACACATGTACAAATACATATCTTCATGTATTTAAAAATAACAATTCTTATATAATACACTCTTCACTAATGAGTGAATAGTACACAAATAATAAAAAAGATATGTATACTTTTTAAAAGTACACCAGCGTAGATCCAAATCCTAGGCTCTATCAAACGTCAAGAGGGATCAAATCTCTCTAGGTGCAAACCTCTTCTTAGGTATTACACTCAATGAGCTATCAACTTTGCTGTGTCCTATATATACCAATGATTTGATTCAAACCAAAAGACACATCTTTTTATTTAAGGTCAACATATAATATATTTATTATTAATATTTAATATTATTTATGCCCAACATATAATATTTAATATTATTTTTTATTTTGTTATGAACGAACATTACAACATCTCCCCATAAATGGTTTTAAAATCATATGCAAGGCCCTCCTAAACCATGTAGAATAAAACCATGGGTTTTTTTACAATATCTCCCCCATATTGTGTTTTTTTTACGATCCACATTTCTTTTTGGGATAATTAAATTTTTACTTTTTTATTGTTTTGTTATTTTTTACTTTTTTATTGTTTTGTTAGGTAGGAAGATTACAACATCTCCCCCATATTAGGTTTTTTTTCTTGACAACATTTATTTTGTTTTATAATTAAAAAATCTATTTTTTTATTAATAAAAATAACGATAATTAAAAAATCTATTTTTTTATTAATAAAAATAGCGTTACGTAATGTTACATAAAGTTACGTAACGTTACACGATCTCCCCCATACTGGGCTGTAGAGGAGAGCCTCTCGGCTCAACAAATAAACCAGCGTAGATCCAAATCCTAGGCTCTATCAAGAGCCGAGAGGGATCAAATCTCTCTAGGTGCAAACCTCTTCTTAAGTATTACACTCAATGAGCTATCAACTTTGGTGTGTCCTATATATACCATTGATTTGATTCAAAACAAAAGACACATCTTTTTATTTAAGGTCAACATATAATATATTTATTATTAATATTTAATATTATTTATGGCCAACATATAATATTTAATATTATTTTTTATTTTGTTATGAATGAACATTACAACATCTCCCCATAAATGGTTTTACAACCATATGCAAGGCCTTCCTAAACCCATGGGTTGTTTAGGAGGCCTTGCACATGGTCTTAAAACTATTTGCAAGGCCCTCCTAAACCATGTACAATAAAACCATGGGTTTTTTTAGGAGGCCTTGCACATGGTTTTAAAACCATGTGCACGGTCCTCCTAAACCATATACAATAAAACCATGGGTTGTTTAAAAGGCCAACACTCTTTTGCAAATAATTCAATTTTTATTATTTTATTATTTTGTTATTGAGCCAAGAGGCTCTCTACAGCCCAGTATGGGGGAGAGGGAGATCTTGTAACGTTACGTAACATTGTAATGTTATTTTTATTAATAAAAAAATAGATTTTTTTAATTATAAAACAAAATAAACGTGGGCTAGAAAAACAACCTAATATGGGGGAGATGTTGTAATCTTCCTACCTAACAAAACAATAAAAAGTAAAAATTTAATTATCCCCCAAAAAATTGTGGATCATAAAAAAAAACACAATATGGGGGAGATGTTGTAATGTTTCTACCTAACAAAATAATAAAAAAATAAAAATTGAATTATTTGCAAAAAAATGTTGGCCTTTTAAACAACCCATGGTTTTATTGTATATGGTTTAGAAGGACCGGGCACATGGTTATAAAACCATGTGCAAGGCCTCCTAAAAAAACCCATGGTTTTATTCTACATGGTTTAGGAGGGCCTTGCAAATGGTTTTAAAACCATGTGCAAGGCCTCCTAAACAACCCATGGTTTTAGGAGGGCCTTGCATATGGTTTTAAAACCATTTATGGGGGAGATGTTGTAATGTTTGTTCCTAATAAAAAAAAAAATATTAGATATTATATGTTGGCCATAAATAATAATAAATATATTATATGTTGACCTTAAATAAAAAGATGTGTCTTTTGGTTTGAATCAAATCAATGGTATATATAAGACACACCAAAGTTAATAGCTCATTGAGTGTAATACCTAAGAAGAGGTTTGCACCTAAAGAGATTTGATCCCTCTCGGCCCTTAGAGCCTAGGATTTGGATCTACGCTGGTGTAGGAACATTATAACATCTCCCCCATATTGTGTTTTTTTTATGATCCACATTTTTTGGGGGGATAATTAAATTTTTTATTTTTATTGTTTTGTTATTTTTTACTTTTTTATTGTTTTGTTAGGTAGGAAGATTACAACATCTCCGCCATATTAGGTTGTTTTTCTGGCGGACATTTATTTTGTTTTATAATTAAAAAATCTATTTTTTTATTAATAAAAATAACGTTACGTAACGTTACATGATGTTATGTAACGTTACAAGATTTCCCCCGTTACGTAACTTTACAAGATCTCCCCCATACTGGACTATAAAGAGCCTCTCGGCTCAAAAATATACATGTTTAAATTTTTAAAGTTTTTTATTTTTACAAATACACAAATAAAAATATACATGTTTAAATTTTTTAAGTTTTTTAAAATTGAGTGAATAGTACACAAACAAAAAAAATAGAGATGTATACTTTTTAAGAGTACACAAATAAAAATAGACATGTTTAAATTTTTGAAGTTTTTAAAAATACTCTTAAATACAAAGTTAGGATGCAATTTAGCTAAAAACGTCTTTCTTATGTTTATGATTAAAGTCTAAGCATTAAATGTATGAAACCAAGAAGACATGGTAAGATAAGTGCAACAATGATGCTCGGCCATACACTTTGAAAGTTTCTATAAAAGGATTGGGTTTTCCACGTGATTGTTTGATTGTCCATGAAGTAATGTTAGGGCTTACTTTAAGATGGTATCCTATACGAATATATATTATATTATTTGTCTTCGATATATATTTTCATTAGTGGAAGTATTAGTTTATTGGTTTAGATTTTGGTTTTGAAATTTTTACAAGTTAACAAAGTTTTATGTACAGTTTTTTATTTATAATTTTTTTAATTTTCTTATTTAACTGGTTGCTGATTGGATTTGTGCAAATGACTAATGCCTAGGGTGCCCTATCTCTGAGAACTCACTGATACATTTTTTTTGGCAGAGGAAACAAAACTCTGACAGCTAGCAAGAAAAAATAAAAAGATCTCCATGACTTGCTCTTAACTTATGTCTCAAAAATCTTTTGGATTTTAAGCGCAATATAGTAGGAATGACAAATTGGTGTCTAATATTTTATTTCGGGAATCTTTGCGTTAATTCCGAGTGAAAACGCATTTTCGCCTCAAATGCTGCGGAATCGAAAAAAATAGTAATGAAGCTATCTTCTCAGAGTTTCTCCTCGGCTCAGCCTGTGAATCCGAGTCTCAAGGTATGCATATTTGGATGCTATGGTCAGCCGTTCTGTTGAAAGACGAGTTTTTGCGTTAAATGACGGAAACTGGAAGTTCTTTAACTTCACAGTTAAACAAACTCAGAGTATCAGAAGCTGTCATCCGTTTAATCCGTGAAGGGAAAGAGATTTCACTTTCCCTCTGCATTGGCGGAAGGCACCCGTTTAAGGTTGAATTCTTTTCCACGAGTTGACCATTTGTTAGTCCTTGTGTAGCACCACATTTCATTCAGCAATTGACGCTGCAGAGTCTGTAAGTTGACGGTTTAAGTCGTTCTCTTGACAGAAATTGCTCTTTGAATCCAAAATGATCGGGTATTTGCCGTCAAGATGCAGGAATCCAAAATTGATGGTAAGCTTCTTGTCTACATTTCAGTAAATTGATGTCATTTCTCGCATCCGCCGGGAAAGTATATTTTGGCTTTTCTCTTAGCAGTCTTAGCCGGAAAGTTTGTAAAACGATAAATCTGTAAGAGAATAGCTTGATTATGTAAGTCTTCATGTTTACAAATCTGAAGAATTTGCTTGGCTGATTCTTTGCGTTTTCGGAAAAGCTAATTGAGAGGGCTTCCGAAAGATATATTTTGGCTAATTGAGGAATTGCTCTGTAGCTTTTGTTAATTTAAAACAGATGCATTGCATGTATGCAGCACAAATAAACATTAGTAGCTACACTGGATGGTGGATCCTTGTAATATTTGGTAACGTAGATTTGTTTATTGAAAAAGAGCAAGGACCTAGATGAGCTAGAAAAGAGCACGAGCGTGAGCGTGTCCGGAAAGAGAGAAAACCACGTCAATTATTTTAAAAAAAATGATTTGTTAATATTTTGGCATTGGGTCATTTTTCTGGATAGATTCATATTAAACTCTTTATTTGTACTTTTGTTTTAATAATAAACTTATGAAATTTGATCCCTATCTTACTTGATACATTCATGTTTAAGTTTTATTTTTTAAGCATTATTTTTCATATTTTTTATTTTATAAGTCTATTTGTGTTTTTTTTTAATTTGATGAGCCCATATGTATTCTTATAATTACTTGGTTCTTTTGAAAATGGGTTGAATTTTGTTGATAAAAAATAATTTAGTTAATTAATGGACAAAAATCAACTTTTTAAAATAGTTTTCTTTCTTTTATTTGGAGAAGTAATGTCTCATCTATTTCTCATTTTTTTTTTCAAAACTTGGATGATCTTCTCTTAAAATGGGCCAAAACCCTTAAACTTAATATTTTATGGGTTAAGTTCACATTAATTAACTTACTCCCATAGAAGTTGGAATACTTGAAAATTGGGTTGATCCACCTTAGGAAAGTCGATAATACATAATTATTTTTTACAACCCTTTATTAGGTGGAAGGACCTACATTTAAGTAACTAATTGTAATCATCTGTGAGATGTAAAGCAGTCGGTGGCGGGGTCTGGTTAAGACGCTCCTAAGCAAAAAGGTCATCGGTTCAAATCCCACAGATACCAAAAAATCCAACCATATTAAATGTTGGTGTGGTACAGGCTGCGTGCAATCCTCGGGTGATTTTGATGGCTTAGATGCCCCTGGTTCATGGCAACTTAGTCAATGGAAAACCTACTAGTCAGGGGGTTCACCTACAAGGTTTTTAAGAGTTATAAGAGTTGTGTCATATCACCATGATAAGGGTAAAAATAAAAAGGGCTATCCAAAGAATACGGTCCTTTGTTGTATTGAGTTTGGTGCCCCCATTAGAAACACCACTGACATAACTAGACCATTCCTCCTTCCAAGCCCCTCCAAGATCTAAGTCCTTCATAGTCAACTAGTAGGAAGAGGAAGTGGTTAGTTCACCACAGTTGTGTGCCTGACTAAGATTGTTGATATCGTAGTCATTTAGATAAGCACAAAGACGTTGGATAAAATAAAATTAGGTTTCAACCCAGCAATAGGATCGGTGCCAAGCTTGATATAGTCACCATCGCCAGCTCTCCATCCTACCATACAATTTATCCATAGTAGAAACCGAATGAAGCTATTCCAAATATGTGATGTACTGTGTACTAAAAATATATTCTGATGGAGCCAACAATATACTAACAAACTCTTCTCCAAAGCTTCTATTCCTACTTTTCCAAACTCTTATCTTGTAGCTTGTTGCTTTGCTTGCTCTTCTCTAAAGTATGGAAATAAAAAAACATTTACTATGATGTAAATAACCTTGATATTATATGATGTTTTAAGATAGTTATAATCTAACGTTTTAAGTTGTTAAAACTATTTAGATCCAGTACATAACTTAAAACTATTTAGATCCAGTACATAACTTTTCTTACATCTAGTTATATATGACCGTTATTATTGAATATTCTCATAACTAGTTAGATTATGTAGTAAGTTAAGTTTTTAGTTAAAAATAAATCTCGAAGCTAACCACTAGGTTCCATTTGTTTAGAAACATTAACTAATATCAACAAACCTTTTGAATAAAGATTTTTTAGTAGAGGAGGGGATCATATGAATTTACTATATGACAACTTATCCAAGGATGTTCACCCAACCTTACCCTATCTCATCTTCAATCTTTTGAGCTACCCAATTACCAATAATTAGGAAATCCTTGACCAACCCTCTCCAAACTATTGAAGCACCCTTAAAAGATCATGTTTCCAATCCAATCTAGTTCTCATGATTTATTGAAGTTTACTTCCATTCCTATTGCTATGCAATAAGTGTCCAAAAGGGTTTATAATGTCTTATCTCCCTTAAGAACCCTATGCAAAAAGCAAGACATCATCTAGAAAGAGTAGGTGGGAGATGTAAATTGTAATGTCTTATCTCCCTTAAGAACCCTATGCAAAAATAAAGATATCATCTAGAAAGAGTAGATGGGAGATGTAAATTGAACCTAAAACTCCGTTACATTTGATGGATCCTTCCCTTTTTAACCTCCATAATCAATATGTTTAATTATTTTACTACCAGTTAAAACAAGAAAGGGAATAAAGGCATCCCTTCATAAGCCCCCTTGAGGTATTAAAGAATCCTAAAGGAGATCCATAGTAGCATATAAAAGAGGTTTAGGGCACAGAGATTAAGATCCAATAGATAGTTTGTAGATTCACACCCATTTGTAAAATTTCCAATCTGATATAAAGGTAAATTAGCCAATTTACCTTGTCGTGTACCTTTTTCTAAGTTAATCTTCAAAGTCACAACTAGTAGCTTTTCAAGCTTAATGGTGTGCAAGCCCTCTTAGTTTGTAATTGTTGCATCATGAATCTATCTATTAAAGAGGAACCCAATTTGTTCCTAAAAAGGAAACTAGAGAACATCTCCTTCAACTTATTAGATATGAATTTGATAATTAATTTATATATAAGGTTTCACAAGAAGATAAGCATGATATTTCTAAAGGATTGGCCATCACTCCTTTTTGGAATGAGGACAATGGAAGTTGAAACGCTCTCAATACTTTCTTTGAAATTGTAGATTCTTTTATCATCCTTAGTAACCCGCTAATAAATCATAAGAACTAAGATAAAATTCCACAATCCATCCATCTTGCCTTGGGGTCTCTCGTTGCTTGATTAGTTTCTTGAATGGATGTAGCATTGCATTTAGTTCATATTTTTGTCATTTCAGCTCCTAATTCTGCATTCATCCTTTGATCAAAGCACCTACAAAAGGTCTTTACTACCTTCATCATATCTTTAATATTAGTTGAGTTAGGCTCTTGAAATAAATATTGGAAATAAGTCTTGCTTGCACTTGAAGTATCCTTGAAGGACTTTGCCCTTGTACAAATAAATTTCTCAACTTTCTAAATTGTGTTGACAAGTCTTTAACTCCAAAATTGTGAAAAAAAAAATTGATATTGTTGTTTACTTGAGAAAGTCATGTAGCTCTTCTTTTGAGCCTCCACTTTTCTTCATTATCCAACATAATATTTTTCCTTCCTTCAAGAAATTTCAAAGAATCAAGTTAGTAGTTAGGAAAAACACTGGAAATATATGTATTAAACAAAGAGGCCATATCTCCTTCTATTCCATATAACTCCCTTTGAGCCTCTTCTTTTATGGTTTTGTCCCAATATGCTACAAGTTTCTTTACATGTTTTAATTTACTAGCAAATTGATATATGGCATGTTCCCTAGAAGAGGCATCATACATCCTTTAGATGCTAAAAATTAGTTGAATAAAGAATTCATGTTCAAACCATGCATGGTTAAAGGAGTTGGAGGCTTCTCATCAAATTCTTCTAGATTGATCTGATCCCAAGGTGAGCTTGAAAACAATTTGAAACTCACTTACTAACAAAGGAATAATTATAGGATTGTTTTTCTAACGTTAATTTGTAAGTGGACATGAGCATAACAGTAAGTGTGCATCATAAAATCAACCACATAAATTGCAAGACATTTCAAGCAAATGATGAACACAATATGATAACGGAGTTCACCAAACCCCCTATTTACGTCTCCGTGCCTACTTCAAAAAGAGCAACCAGTCCATTAAAAATGATGAACAAAAGCTTAAGTGTTGCATCATATGGATCACATGCACACCTTCACCCAACATGACCTACCATCTTTGTGCATAAATGTGTGATCACCCACCTTTAGGAGAGTGGAGGTGTGTATTTGTTGATATTATTTGAATCTTTATTTTTAATAATATTATTTCATAATTTGATTTTTTTTTTAATAAAAACGGGTAAATTTATTAAAATGGAGAAGCAGGTATGTTTTGGCAAATGCCAATCAACCAATTTACAAGTATCTAGAAGTCAAAAGACTGTACCAAGGCTTACAATTGGATAGAACTACTAACAAATAAACAGCTAGTTACAACTGAGAGAAAGTCCATTATGGAATAGGATGAAATACACCTGGTTCCCCATCAATACTGAGAATTCCTTGAGGAAGGAGACACCCTTTGTTTGCTAGGGAGTCTGCAAATTTACTTAACCCCCGAAGAATATGATAAGACTCCACACTGTCAAAGCATTTCAAAGTTGTCTTAATTCTCTGCAAAATTACATTCAAGAGAGAGTTGTTGAAGGTGACTATTGTATTTATAGTTTTCACCAACATCTCGAAGTCACCAAAAATTTTAATTGACTTGAACCCTTTTCCTTTTACAAGCCGAATTGCCATAAGTAAACTGTAGCATTCAGCCTGATTGTTCGTCATTGAACCGAGACCCCAACTGAAGCTGAGATGAATCAATTTGTCGGGAAAGAATATGACACCACCAGCACCAAAAACCTCGAGGTTCCCTTTGGAAGCTCCATTAAAAAATAAAGCAGCTGAAACAGAGCACATCAGTTTTTCCTTTAAAGCATCTTCAGTTCCACGAAATTTCCAGTGCAAGGATTTAGATGGTTTTAGGAATTGCAATTTGTTTCCTGAAACAATTGATGCAGAGCCCATCCTCAATGGAGCCAAGAGGGAAACCGATAGAGCCAAGAGGGAGGCCGTTGAGCAACCTATGGATTCAGTGAACCATTTTTTGGAATTATGGACAACAAGCTGAATAGAAGGGGTCGTTTCATTAAAAATACAATTGTTCCTAATAAGCCACAGCGGCCACCAAGAGAATTTTAAAATTGAGTACCAATGTAAATGCAATAAGGCTGAGGAAGCTTTCAGAGGTTGACTAGCATGCCATCCCAGGTAGAGGGTCGGAACTGACGACTGAATTGTGATAGAGCAATTCAAATCCTGAAGTATTAGTTCCCAGACTTTTGTGGAGAATACACAATCAACTAGAAGATGATCTACGATTTCAAAAGTAGAATTGCATAAGCAGCAACAGAAGGGACCATTAAAGCCACGTTTAGCAAGGTTATCTCCTGTCAATAGCTTGTTTTTTAGTGCCATCCACATAAAAAAATTCACCTTTGGCATACATTGAGAAGCCCAGATAGATTTCCATGATATTGGAGGAAAAATAGAACTCTGAGGAGATTGAAGAACGCTAAATCCTTTAGCAGCTGAGTAAACACCATATTTTCCCCATACCCAAGAATCTTTCAGGGAGTAATGAACAGGAGCCATACCAGAGAGAGATAAAAGCAGCAAGTGATTTTGAACTTTTAGGCGAACGAGTAAATCTGGAATAGACCACCGTACCCAGTTCCCTAAACTATCCCAAAGGCATATGTCAGCCAGACAAAGAAGGCCCCTATTTGAAGCCCAGTTCATAATCTCTGATAGAGAAGTGACAGAGGAAAGAGGTGGGTTCCTGAAGATTTTGTCCTCCCATAGGAGTATTCTTTTCCCATTGCCAGGAATTTGAAATAATTGCTTATTAAAGAATTCAAAACCTTTTCTACATGAATTCCAAATAGTAGATCCCGTTGAGGTATTTGTATAGGAGAGATTTCTCAGTGAACCACCTTTGATATATTTCTTTAAAAAAATCTTACTTACAGGATGGTGTTTATCAACAAAAAGTTGCCAGAGAAGCTTGCCACTCAACGCCAGATAAGCAAGACTAGGGTCCCTGATTTGAAGACCGCCTGCTGAGAATGGTCTCTTAAGATCTTCCCAATTTACCAAATGGAACTTGTTTAGACCACCTTCACCACCCAACCAGAGAAAATCCTGCAACAATTTAGAAATATGAGCAAAAATACTCTTAGGAGCTAGCAGTAATGAGGACTGGAAAATAGGATAAGCTGAGAGAATAGCCTTAATCAAGATCAGTTTCCCAGCCTTATTTAGCCACTGACCACCCCAAAAAGCAATTTTTGCCTTTAACTTTGCTAGAACTTCAAGCCAAAGAGAGGGAGGCGACGAACCAAGGGTTAGAGGAAGGCCTAAATACTTGATCTTATCCCATTTGTTGAAACCAGGGAAGCCCAAGAAACCCGAAATTCGAAGAACTACCGAGGGTTCAACATTCCAACCGTAAACAACACTCTAGGATTTATTTATCAAGGCACCAGAGAAAAGGTAGTACTTTAAAATAGTATCAGAAAAGGCCCGGGCAATATTCAAGGATTCCCCTCCCAAGAGTAGGGAGTCATCTGCAAAAAGAGCATGATTGATTGGGTCCACTCCCTTGGCAATCCTGATACCCGGAATAATTCCAACTTCCTTGTCAACAATAAGTTTTCTGCTGAGAGTTTCGGCCATCAAGATATAGAGGAAAGGGGACATCGGGCAGCCTTGACGAAGACCTCTAAAAGCTTTGAAGAAGTCCATAGGTCTCCTGTTAACTAATGGAGCTAACCAAGGTCCATTAGTGCAAGCTTTAATCAACCTTACGAACTCTGAACAGAAACCTATTATCACATATATAGTAGCCAGGCTATTATATTCTATTTTTCAGACACAGTACATTTTTCAGCCAGATCTCTTACATATGAGATGTTAAAATGAGCGTTTCTGATGGATCATTTTTGTATTAGTGGACTATTGTACTCTCCCATCCCAGGAATGAGTCTTAGGACACTCAGATTTGAGGACCGATATAGCCATTTATGATATTTCAAGCAGTAGTGGATGCCCAATGATATATCAGTACTTTCTCATTGGATATATGGTGTTTCAGATGGATTATATTGCATGGATATGACTCAGTATTTTATATGGTGTTGTGGTTATTATTATATTGATTCTTGTGACATATATTGAATTGTGATATCATGATCTGGCGGTCATATTTATATGGACTTGGTTGTATATTATACTATGTATTGATGTCCTTACTCTAGCTTTGAAGTTCTTGATCTATAATCATTGGTTTTACCCTCCTTAGGGAGAATATAGGTAGTCATTCCCACGATTGTTTTGGCTTGCTAGTGTTGGCTCCATCATTTCATTGTCTTCATCCATCCATTACTTTCCAGTTTAATTTTCATCCCGACTGGCTTCTTGACTTGTGGCATGGAGGACCTTTTTCCCCGCTAGAACCTTTGTTGGACAAGCCCCCATGTTTACATTGTGTTTCGGCTCTGAGTTGGTGACAAAACGTTTCTATGGTAAGTTGGATAGTATGCCTAAATCATTCTGGTCGGTTGTCCCGATGTTTGGCACTATGCAGAGTTCCCCCTAGTCACTTGAGATGTTGTTGGCTAAAACTGAAAGCTCATGTACTACTTTTATTGAAATATTAAATATGCGCCCATGGAAAATGAAAATTGTAAAACTATGTTTCTTAACATAGGCAAAAAGGGCAAGAGCAATGAAATGCTAAAAAAAAATACTCCTTGAAGTGTATAAGAAAAGGTCCAAAAAAGCAATGGTTAAAAAAATTTATATCAAAGGATTGTTGACCTTATTAAAAATAAATATGTCACGGATGAAAGCTGTAATTAGTTGTACTTTTAAGCACTAGTGAAGTCCCAAAGGGGTCATATAGGCCAAAAAGGCCAAAGAATAAAATGTGATCCTAATGAAATTGGATCAAGATTGATGTAGACATGATGCCTAAGTTGAATAATCACTCTCTAAACAACTCATCCATTTGTGAGGCACTGCCATTCCTTATGTTGTTGTTTGTCCAATATTGGTTATAGTGAGTACTCCCTTTCCTTGTCCAAAGTGTCATGATGTTGAGTAGGAGGTCATCCTTTGCCTTAGCCATGTCATCTCCACCTTTCACCCTTCACTAGCAAAATGACTACAGCTATGAAGTGAGTATAGTCTTGAAAGTTTGAGTCTAAGTAATAATAAATAAAGCCTGATATTTATAAGTATTTGTTGGTGTACTGCTAGTGAAATGAATGCTACTTGTTGATTTTGTTACATGAATGAGTTGTAGAGCATGGTTTAAACTCTTAACACTTGCAGCAGATTGATCTATTATGAGTTATTATTGGTGTCTGATTATTCACAAATGGTTATATTGTTTATTGGTTATGATTGATGATCGGACAGAGACCTATGAGGGGTATCAGTATACACCTTTAATGGATTGCGACTCTCTGAGTCTAATGAGACAGTTTATTTCTAGTTCCGGGCACTTACAGATGTGATCAGGCTTATTTTGCTTTTCTGATGCAGTTTTTCTTCACAGATTGATTTGTTTGAGCAAGGAGATGTTTCAGTTGGATCTCCTAGGGAATTGTATGGGCATAGGGGGGTGCAGCCACTTGTTTATACCATTGTACCCCCATCCCAAAGAGATTGGAGGGCTCAATTTGACAACGCAGACACCCTCGGAGGTTGTTTTAGCAGTATCACGTTTCCCGAGGCAGATTAAAAATGATCAAATGGCTATTGAAGAAATTGATTTGGGATATTGAGGCAAAGAAATGGCATGGGGTGAGTCACAATGATGAGAGTGATGTCTTCCACACCTTCTCCAGTCAGCATTTTATGGGGCCCGCACCTATTTTTGGGCAAATTTTATATATTTTCTGGAGCTTTTTGGGAGACCCACAATTTCCTCAAGGAGGCACAAAAGTCAAAATTTTAAATTGTTATATTATTTATTGTGCCATGGGGACACCCAAAGGGAGTTAGTCAAACACTCCTTGGACCCACCATGTGCTTTCATTTATTTCTTGTTGAGTGAGTTACCTTTATTTGGGTGGTTTAAGTCCACTTTGGTAAATTATAATTATATTGATCCATGTATTGTATGTTGAGCTCATCACAACCATTGATTAGAACATTGTATCTTTTAATCTTAGCCACTCTTTTTGAAAGTGGTTAGGATTTGGTTATGATTGAGGTTCTCTCATTTCTATTTAAAGGAGAGAGCTTCTCATTTGTAGGGGGTCTTTGGCTCTTGGATCTTAATAATAGAAAGACTTTTTCTGTGGAATTTTTTTGGGTTTTCTTTACATCTGATGTGATCAAATGGTGATTAGCTTGTCTTCAGCTTACTAGCATCGTGGAAATTCTCGTGAGATCTATTTTTTTTGTGTGGCTATCATTGTTTTGTCTATAAGGGCATTTTGGCTGGAGCGTTTTTGTAGGGGGACCTCAACTCGCTCGGTTCTCTTCATCTTGGATCAGGGGGTTTTCATTAGTTTCATTGCGATCTATGATTAATTCATTTTACTGTCTTGTAGAATTCAAATTCTTTATTTTGTATGGGTTTACTTCATTTTACTTCATTTTATGTGCTAATTCATCCTGGTTTGCCCTAGATCTGAAAAAATAAGTTTTCAACCTCCTAGCCCCATCATCAGATTTTGACTTTTCTAGATCTGATTTTCCTGATGTTTTCCTGATTTGGGATTGTAGATCAGGTCTCCCTCATCTCTTCTCATCCTCAATGTTGATCCATCAGCCTTCCAGTACCCCTAAAGCTTCATATTTGTCTTCCTAGGCCCTAGCGCTAGCTATCTCCTGAGCTGGGTTTCCTGTACCTTGGCTTTTCTGGACCAATTGCTTTCTGGTTTCGTAGATCAAGGTGTTTCCCAAGTGGGTTTCCTGAAACATTGTCTTACTGCTGACTCCATTGCCCAATGCATACAAAGCACTGATCTCCAAGCTAGCGTTGCCCTTAGGCTCTTAGCCTTTTCCATCTACCAACATTCACTGATAGCTCAAACACCTTTTACTGAGTCTGATTTCTAGGTACTGGATAGTCCCAACTCTATTCATGCTCGCCCTATCATATTTACGTTTCCCAAGACAGTTGCTAATACCTAAACCCTAGAGCTAGGGTTCCCATTCACCTTGCACCTTAAGTACCCTGAAGCCCCATTTGATCTTCTTCTGGTGTCTAGGTTCGATCTCTCTTGTCGGGAGCAGATCCGGGTCTCCCCCATTGTTGTTCTGGACTAGGATAACCTAAAGTGAAGGCTACCTTGATTGGTGTGACAACCATCCATTTGGGAGTCTAGGTAGTCGTGGTTCCACCCCTTAGTTGCTTGCCCCTCTACCATCCATTCTAGATCCACCTTAAGCAGAAAACTACAAGGCAGGTGATAACAAAATCAAATGAGAGCAAAACAGCATAAAGGAAGGCAAGCTTAACTCTGTCAAAAGCATTCTTCATGTCCAACTTAATTAACATACCTTTCTCTCTCCTTTGGAAACTTGAATGGAGAGCTTCCTGCACCTGTATTACATTGTCCACTAAGTGTTTGCCTTTCACAAATCCACCCTGGAGAGGAGAAATCAACTTGCCTAGCAATAGCTTAAATCTATTGGCGAGGAGTTTGGCCAGGATCTTATAGGAAACATTACACAAAGAGATAGGATGGAATCTATAAAAGGAAGAGGGATTAACTTCCTTGGGGATGAGGGCAAGAAATGAAGAGTTGGTGCACCCTCCCACTTTAACTTTTCTTTGAAAGGAAAACACCATTCGAACCAAGTCTAATTTGATGATGGGCCAGCAGGATTTATAGAAGTGAGCGAAAAAACCATCTGGCCCTGGAGCCTTGTTAGACTCCATAGCCCAGATGGTATCAACAATTTCCTGTTCAGTAAAGGCCTTCATTAAATCATAAGTGTCCGCATCATTAACCAGAGAAGGGATGTTCTCCAACAATTCTGTAGAAACTTCCTTATCAGTGATACCATCATCTTGGAAAAGAAGCTAATAGTGCTTACTAGCATGCAGTTTTAATTGATCTTGACCTTTGACAAAGACTCCATATCCAATAGCAATTTTAGACATGTGGTTGTGGGACAATCTGGTCCTACATTGTCTATGAAAATAAGCAGTGTTCTTATCGCCGGCCTTAAGCCAGAGGCACCGAGACTTTAACCTGAGGTGCTCTTCTTCATGTTTGAAAGATTGAGTAGTACCAACCTGAGCTAATTTCTCCACCACTAAGTGAGAATTGGAGATGTCAATGTCTTCCATACCCATTTGAATTTCAACTAAAGCAGAAACCTACACAACCATGGATTTCTGTGAAAATCCAATGCTAGGTGGAAAAAAACTTTTTTAAATGAAATTTCTCCTCACACCATAAGGATGCCAATCCCCCACAGGTGCCTCTAGCACTGACTGCTTGCCAGAGTTTAGCTTCCACTTATTTTTACTTAAAAGAAGGAGTACCTCCTCATCAACCTTGTTCTCTTGGAGTAAGATAATGTTTGAAGGGACCATTTTCAAAAGGTCATTTACATCATTAGCCTTGAATGGGTTCCCTAGACCCCTACAATTCCAAGAGACTAGAAGCATTACTTACTTGGGTTTGAGGGAGTGACTGCTCCCTTTGGAGGCCTATTTCTCTTATTCCTCCCATAGGACATTTCGATGGTGGACTGACTTCCTTGAATCTTAAGTCTCTCAGCCTCTTCTTCCCGGAGCTCCTTCTTAGATTTCCTACCCCCCTTTTTAGATAGTTGTTCAATGGAGTTTTCATTCGAGGAGTCAGAGCTCTCAGTTGGTTTCTTTCGAGCAATATCAGCATAAGAAGGGGGAGATAAGTTCCCAACAGGAAGAGGAGGATCTCCATCCCTTAGGGGATTCGAGTGAATAGGGACAACCTCTACAGAATCCAGCTCATTCCCATCTAAGTGCTGAACTTCACCTTCTTCAAGATCCGAGGAACTGAGAACAACAAAATGATTGGAAGGCCCAATAAGAGGTTTCTCAACATTAGCCACTATTTTTCCTTCTTTGACCTTCTTTTTGGGTCCTGGGTTGGTATTTCCTGCTTTCTAAACAAGATTCCACTACTCAATTTTCTCATTAGCATTATCCTCTTCACCTTTTTTCTTACAATTTCGGGCAAAATGTCCATAACCATGACATAATCTGCATTTAAAAGGAATTTGTTCGTAATCCAACTCCTGGGTATAAGAGCACTCAGCAACTGTTAGATTGATTGCCTCCGGAAGGCCAGTCTTTAAGTCAACTTCCATGCATATTCTCGCACAATAAAATTGATCTTTTGGTTCAGCCCTGTCAATGTATTTACCTAGTTTGTTCCCAATAGCTTCGAGGGAGGCTGAGTTCCAACAATGCAGAGGGAGATGGGGTAACCTGACCCAAATAGGAACAACAAATGGAACGTCCTACATGGGATCAAAATCTATTGTCCATTTATTCAAGTAAAGTCCTCGAGGGTCCATGAAGTATGGACCGTTCCGGAATATAAGATCACGATCCTCTGGGGAGTCAAATACAAAAACGTAGTAACCTCTCCCAACAAAATGGTTACGGATTCCATCATAGATTAATGGCTGCCAGTTCCTCTGCACCTACCCGTCAATGGCCTTAGGAGAAGGCCAAAGACCAGTAAACTACCCAATTAACCCACGTTCAACTAAATTTAGAGCCGGACGGCAAGTTTTCTCAGCTGGGAGTTCAACAGAAGGTATGTCCACTTTCTTGACAAACTTTTGAGCAGTCCCACCTTTCCTCTTGCCACTAGAAGCTATCAAATTCTTGAAAGCCTCTAGGTCTGGAGGAAGAGGTAGGGGGATCTCTCCACAGGACATCAGATCACCAACAAAGACAGAGCAGACCTCCTCTAAAGACACAACAAAACTTGACAAGGTTCTAGCAAGCAAGGACTGCACACGATCCAACTAGAAAGAACCTGGGAAAATACTTACCCAAAGGAAATTCCTAGCAGATCGAGGCAGCAACAAACCTGCAAAAGCCAGGCACTAAGCCAAGGCACACAAACACCAGCCAATGGACTCCACTTCAGAACCCTTGGCACAAACACCAAATGCCTTCTGAAATTGGCAAGCGAAAAGACTCCCTCGGCACAAACACCAAAACCTTCCGATCGGCAGCAGTAATAAGCTCAGGGAATTGGCTATCCCTTGGCGCAATCACCAAATGCCTTCCAAAACAGTGGTGGCAATCTGGGAAACAGCGAGTGGAAGGAGTAATACCAATTGCCTTTCGAAATGGCATCGTCGTTAAGGGAATCGGCGACTGGAGAGACTAACAACAAAAGCCTTCCGAAACGTCGGCAACGAAGAGAACAAGAGAACCGATACATGAAGACAAACAGCGGCGACGATTTGGGAATCGCCGAGTGGAAGGACTAACACCAAAAGCCTTCCAAATCAACGGCAGTGATTAGGGCATCGACAAGCGGAAATACTAACACCAAATGCCTTCCGAAACTGTGGCAACGAAGAGAACAAGAAACCCGATACAAAAAGATGGCGGCAACGATCTGGGAATCGGCGAGTGGAAGGACTAACTCCAAATGCCTTCCAAAATGGTGGCGGCGATCAGGGCATCGGCAAGCAGAAAGAATTACACCAAATGCCTTCTGAAACTGTGGCAGCGAAGAGAACAAGAAACCCGATACACGAAGACGACGACGACGATCTGGTAATCGGTGAGCGAAAGGACTAACTCCAAATGCCTTTCGAAATGATGGTGGCGATCAGGGCATCGGCAAGCGGAAATACTAACACCAAATGCATTCCGAAACTGCGGCATCGAAGAGAACAAGAAAACCGATGCAACGAAGCTAAAAGAAAACAAACCAGGGCCATAGCAGTGGAGAGAGTTCTAGGAGAAATCTTTATCAAACGACAAAGAACCCTCTGCAGCTATGCACCAGAAAAGGAACAAGCTAAAATCAACCTCCAAAGGACAACCACAGATCTGCAAAAGCAAGGACGATCTCACAACAGTCTTCAGGCAAACCGATCGCGTGGATATGGAAGGAGTCCAAACTCCACAATGGCAGAACCAGGTTGAACAAGGTTCTTGGAGCGAAAAATCCAAAAAAAAGGAGCTCAATCTTCCTAAGCACCAGCTACCAGATACCAAACTTCCCTGCGAGAAACACACCACCAGTCGAAGCAACCAGGAGATCTGCTGCAATTCTCGAATCAAAACTTCCTGCAAAAAGAAACAAAAATAACAACGCTCCCAAGAGGGGTCATGGAGGTCACCAGATCCGATCAACCTGAGCTAATCGAACCAGAGCTGATCAAACGAGAGCCGAGGGCTTCAACGGTCCAATTGTTTTAATATTCTTGGAGCGAAAAAATCTCAAACGACATAGCACACATCTTTAACTTCACATTTGGACCATAATTTGATTATTTTAGAAGTTATTGTTTAAACACATAACACAATGTTTTTATAGCTTTGATGTATTTCTTGTATTTTGTATATTGTCATAAACGTATAGTTAAAATACACATCTTAACTCTACCATGATTGCTTTTGTAAAAAGTATGAATTTCTAATAAGATGAATAATAAAATAATTAAAATATACATTTCAAATATATACATTCACAACCCGTATATAAATACATATCATCAGCCATTTAAAAATACAAATTATTATAGACTACACTCTTCACTCATGAGTGAATAGTACACAAATAAAAAACAGACATGTCTATTTTGTTAAGAGTACATGACTAAAAATAGACATGTGTACTTTTTAAGAGTACACAAATAAAAATAAACATATTTAAATTTTTAATTTTTTTTAAAATACTATTAAATATAAAGTTAGGATAAAATTAAGAAGAAAACGTCTTTCTTATCTCTATGATTAGATTCTAAGGGTTAAATGTATGGAACTAAGAAGACATAGTAAGATAGGTGCAACAAAGATAATGAATTGCGAGGTCTCTACAAAGAAAGAAAATAAAAAATACTTAGCAATTGCCCCAAAAAGGTGTAATAATACGTCGATATGTTGTTGTTGTTTGAAGGTAAAAAAAGGCTGCAAAGGGGAGTTAAAATAGAGTTGGTGTAGACATGGAGTTTTCCTTTGAGGAACTAGGATTAATTTTTGCAAGGAAGGAAAATGAAGGGGCAATTATAAGAGACAAATGAGACAAATTGTTCAGAAGGAGGCTGCAACCTTCAACCTCATTGACTTGTATTTTGTAAAACAAATGAGTGATGGCTTCATTAGTGTTCTCAACAAACCACACACCAAAAAGAAATTTGTCACCCATAAATAGAGACAAATTACTGACTGGGATGTCCAATATACCACTTTAACCTAATGAATTACTCCTATCTCAATATCAACAAATTGGTAGCCTGACCATTAAGCTTCATGTTGACCTTTTACAATTGTTTATTGTTGACTTGTGTCATCACTATTTCACCCTACAACGTTTCACTTACCTTAAAACAAGTTTATGTATTCATCTCTTTGTTGTAGGTGGGCACTTTATTTGTTGGTAGGCTTCTTCCATAAATCACAACCTTCTAGCATGTCTGTTTTCTTGTTGGCATGCCCATTCATTTTTCTCATTAGATTTCACCTTGGTTTGGTGTTTCATGTTCCATACACTCAATATAGCTCCAGTCAAAATCACATTCCACATCATAGATTAGTTTCATGTGAAGCATCCTATCTATCATTAAAGGGTTTAAAACCTTGAAACATCTTTAAATAATTACATTTTAAACACACCCACAATCTTTAAAATTTAAAAAGTTTAAAACTATGATCATCTTGAATACTAAGAACAATATAGATTGAATGAATAGAGACATCAAATTCAGGTTGATTCAAGGTTGGTACCTCACCCTACTATTTTTTCCTTTCTTTCTCAATTATATTCTAGCTACATGAGTTGTTGGAACCACAAATCCAACACAAGGATCATACTTCTTTTGGAAAAGAAAGAACAAGGTGTTATCTGCTTTGTTTGTTGTTCGAAAGGCAGATTAATCTCTTTGTCTCTTGAATATTCAGAAAGAATCCAAAATTCCTTGAAAACTTGAATTTTTTTTTTGGATACCAGGAAAATCCAGAGAATAACTTATAAATTTAGAGGATACCTGGAAGGAAAATCTAACAAGAAATTTGAACACTCCCAAGTTTTGAGCATAATATTTGTTCATCTTGGCAGAATGATAACCAAGTTAATTTAATTAAGAAACATACCTTTGAAATGGTTTGATCATTCAAGACTCAAAACTATAGTTTTGTATGTCAAATCCATCACAATTTTACAATGTTTGTATATTCGATACTAAGTCTCACTCAAGGAATGCAATTGTGGTTGTCCGTCTCATGTCCAAAATATTGATCCCTTCATTGTTTGCAAGATTACACTTAATTACTATCCAAATTACAAGAAGAATTGTGCATTTGATGAAAAAGAATTAAATCGATGACTCCTTATGTCAACCACTAGATCAAAGTACAACAGATTTTGCATTATTTAAAAAAAAATTATTACATAGAGTAGCTTATGTTATAAATGTTAAAAAGAATACATGCTAATATACCAAAATGCTTCAAGAGTATGATAAGGAGGGTCTTAGTATATGTAGGGAACTTTAGAGAAATGTACATTGGGAAAATAAGTGGTGACAGGATAAATATGGAAGAATAAGGTGTTCATGAAGAGAAAATGGTTTGTGGTTGGTATTGAAAAATGAGGATTTTAATTGGGAGATACTTCAAAAGTATAACAAGGAGGATCTTGGTATAGTTATTTTGTGTAAGTAGGGAGCATAAACTAAAAGTCTAAACTCAGTCCATTGGTTAAGGATGCATATCCATAAGAACCATGGTTACTTTAAGAACTTGGTTTTGTATTTTTGTTAAATATATTCATGTCAAGTCTAAGATATTTCACGATCTAAACTCCTATTGGTGTTTTTCTTTTTATTAAGAATCCATATCCACAAAGACCTATGATAGGACCTTGTTAATTAGTCCACTGGTTAAGGATGCATATCTATAAGATCCCATGATAACGACTACTTGAAGACCTTGGTTTTGTCGTTTGGTTAAAGATTCATTTAAAGTATATGAGATTTTGAGTTCTAAGCATAGTGACCAAATTTGGGCAAGTTGTAGCTTCAAATACACAAAATATGCAAAATTCCAGAATATTGAATAATTTGATAAAGATCGTATTTTCTATGTCAATGAATTGCAGATTGAATTGATCTAAATTGAATATGAAATTTACAGTCAAAATACACCAAAACTTTGAAGATTTGTCAAGAATCTTTTTATATTAGTAAGATGTATTCTTCCAATCTTTTGTACATTTGATTTTTTTTTCTTTATAGTATTTGAATTCAAATTTAAACTTGTGCCATGGTTCAACTTCCTTGACATTCCTACGTTTTACCGAGTCTACTATGTAAGTTGTTACAATGATGACACGACTACTGATAGTTGGTACCTTCATTAGAGGAAATTTCAACTCAAAATGGGCCTTTCAACCCCAATTCAAATTCCATGTCATCGTGTGTTAGCTAATGAAATTGTTTTAAATTTGAAATACCATATAGTTCTTAAACAAAATTTTAATATAAATTTGGGGATAGGTATCATAAAAAAAAATTGGGGAAATTTGAGTAAAAACACATGGAGATGTGTTGAAAATACGAACAAAAAAAGTAGTTTTTTTCTTTTCTTCCTCCAAAATTAATAAATATTATTTTATTGTTTTAACTATTATTTTATTATTTCCCTTAGGAGGCCCATTTTGAGTTGAAATTTCCTCTAATGGTTGAAGACCCTACTTTGTTCTTGTAGCTAAGAATATACATACATATGTATACGAAGTTTTTCTCAATCCACATGGACGTGTTTTTTTTTGGGTTCATGTATAGTTTTTGAGTTCAAGGTCCAAGGAGGCTTGATTTCAGCATGATGAATGTTTACCACAGCATGATCGTAATCTTTGTTTTTTTAGTTTCTTTGAAAATGATGCTTTTATCTGTTTCTTTGAATTTATATTTCAATTTCAAATTTGATAAATGGAGGTTTATTTATATGAGAATCTCATACTTTGTGTGAAATCACTAATTTGTGTGGCCATTTCTTTTAAAGCCATTTTTTCTCTTGTAATTTTGTTGTTCCTTTGAAGTATGGGTTTCTTTAATGAATAAAATTGATTGAACAAGGTTTGAGTTCATTTAAAACCAGAGTGAAAATTTCAGAAGTATGAGTCCTCGAGAAAAAAAAATGTACGTCTAAAGAATTGAAAAAATTCACTAAGTATGAGTCCATTTCATTAAGGTAACAAAAGAGTGAGTTTGTTAGAGAGAAAATAAAGTGAGCAGAAGACTCAGAAAATATCCAAGTATGATTTTGACAGTTAAGAGATTCACTTTGTTTTTAGTGAAAAAGTATGAGTTTTTCCAGTGAAAATAGTTAATTTTATTTCTGGAGAAGTCTAAGTATGACTTTGTCTAGTGAATAAAATCAATATTTCTCTAGAGAAAGTCTATGACACCGTTCAATGAAGAGAATCGTGTCGTTTTCACAGAAAAGTCAAAGTATAACTCTATATACTGAACATAGTCACTTTGTTTTCTAGAGAGAAGTCTAAACAAGATATTGTCTAGAGAAGAAGAGTCACTAGGTTTTTAGAGAAAATGTCTTAGTATGAATCCCTGCTAAGAAGAAGGGTCACTTTGGATTTGGAGAAAATGTCTGAATATGATTTCGTTGAGAGAAGATAATCCTTTTGTTTTGGAAAAATAAACCAAGTATAACACCATTTACAACATAGCTACTTGTAGGACATAGAATCCCCAACTCCCTAATGATTTCAGAGATAGGAGAGTTTCCATCAGAAATAGAGTGAGTAGCTTATGAGGCAAGGAGAAGGAAGGTGAGGAGAGAAACAAGAAGGAAAAAAAGGAGAAGGAGAAAAGAGGAAAAGGGAAGGCACAAAGTTGAATATGTAACATAACAGTCCGGGCCTTTAACCCTGACACCGTATCACTATGGAAGAAATATTGAACTTTTGCATATAAGTCTAAAATCACATAAAAGTTTAGGTGGAGATCAATAATGACATTATCTAGAAAAAAAATTTAAGCATAGTTTTACAGGCTCAAACCATATTTTGAGATGAAGTCCAATGTCAAATTTTAGATATAATCCTAAAATTTGTTACTAACTCAGAAGGAACCAAAATTTGGATAGTACGAGTTGGGAATTGAAGAGAATAAAACCAATAAACAGTTTAGAGGAATTAAGAAAAGATCTCAAAAAATTGGGTAGATAGTGCAAAAATCACTATTTCTAATAGAGGCAAAAAACAATGCTGCGTTAAAAATTAAAAAATTAGCTATAAATTAAAAAAAAAATATTTTGAGAGTGGTTATACTCCAATAGGTGGGCGACAAGGACAATTCATTAAGTTAATCATGAAGTCTTTTAGATAAGATTTTATAGGAATTATGGTAGGAAATAAGTTATTTAGACCACATTTGTGATTCTGAACACTAATTTGGAGTTGCTTATATCTTAAAAGAATTATATGACCATCCTATTGAGCAAGACATTTAAAAGAGCCAAATGATAATATTTACTCATGATTTACTCAACTATAGAGGTCATCACTCACATGGATAGAGTAGTTCTCTCAATTAATAGTGTTAAGGGAGACATTTTATGCACTCAATCATATGGTTGAAAATGGTTCCCTTAAACCGAAGTATGGTACACTTTAGGACCCCAAAGGTTGTTAATGTGATTTGTACAAGTATGGCCATTTGTGCAAGCATGTGGCCATAGGGTAAGTAACCACCTTACCATAGAGGGAATTGTTAATGGTAGTAAGGTTAAGTGTCTAAACAAATTGTGCTTCTTGGAAACAATATTGATACATACACATACTTGATATACCCTTCTTATGATAGTGGGATTGAAGCAATGGGTCAAACATATACCCCTCATAGGATAGCAGACATGATAAGAAATATACTAGGTCATCTCCACCTTTGCTTCCTCCCTCATTTACTCCTTTTTCTCCTTTACTGCTACCTCTCCCACCTTCTCTCCTCTGATATTGTTGGTCTCCTCTCCTCTCAATAGGAATAATCCCCCAAACATACTACATCCAACCTTTATCAGTTCAAGATAAGGTCAAGAACTATTCAAGGGAGTGACACCCAACTTATGATTGTTGTGACCCAGCTTAATAAGTTCATGTATCAAGTTCAAACATCCCAACAAGTCCACGTTTCAAGACTGGAAACCAACAAAAGGTAACAACTTTGTATAGGAATCTAAAGGAGGTCACGACCTCATCCCAAGACCAACAAAAGAGGTTCACAACATCCATGGTTCACACAGGTCACAACGCATCTCTAGAGGGTATCCAAAGTCACTGGCTAGTGACTAAAAGGCCATGAATCAAGTTTAATAGGCCTAGACAAAGGCATGCATAATCAACTTAAAAAATGGAGTCATAACCAACCTTAGAATGAGCCCCCAAAAAGGTAAAGAGGTCACGACCTGCTAAAAACATCAACATAAGAGTCACAACCCATTCCAAGACCAACAAGAAACTTAGATGTCAATTCAAAGCAGAATTAACCCTAGGCATTAAGCAGCAGCAACAAAAACCTTTATTTTATTTTATTTTGATGTATTTTTACACGATTGGGGTTTTCTCCATTTGTGGTAAAATCCCATTCCAATAACCATACGAAATCCTAATAGTCCACGCAAACAAAACTATGTGTGTTATATTCTTTCATAGTTTAGGTTAGTTTTTTTAGAATGGACCAGAAAGGTGCATCATGTGCAGAATGAATGACGAATCAATAGACAATCTCTTTGTACATGGTTGATATACAATAGAAGTATGGTGGAAGCAATGAAAAAAAATGGGAAATGGGTGGAAGATAATATTTCTGATTGTTTCAAGGAATGGTATGAAGGTAAATTTTCAAGGAACATAGATCCCTTCCATGCACACTTGTGTAGGCCGTATGTCTCTCTAGAAATGATATGTTACTTCAAGGTAAAGAGATCTAGCCTATTCAGACTTGTCATTTGATTAGTTATGTATATGGAGGATTCTAGAAACCCAAGGTTCAAAAGAACTATGTAGTTCTTAATGATCCAAATATTGATCATTCAAGAGAATGGGGCACAAAGTGTATGAAATCTAGTACGTGACAACAACATAACGTTGTTAGATATCTATGAAAAAACTCCTTGAGAGTAACATTATTGTAATGACATGGCGCTTATAAAATAAAAACATCTATGGGTGGTTTTATGTAATGATGTGGCAACCAAACAACAAGGCCATGTCTAAACTTCTAAAACACATATTAAGACAATTTATAAACGATATTTATAAAATACCCGCCCTATCATATCCTGGTTGAAAAGTGAAAAAGAACAAACACTATATAGACATCGCAGCCATGTAGACAAAAATGCCCCATGACATGCGGAGGCCTTCATTGCAGCCTTGTGGGCCATTGACTTGCCTATCTGCCGCATCCGAGATAAGTGACATACTCTTATGTTCACTAGTGTGAATTGACAAACTAAAACGTGTTCAAATAAATTACTTACGCTGATTTCTTTACATTGGACGTAAATTATAAAAACATAATCATATAAATGGCTTTAATAAAAATGTCTACCTCATTTACCTTTGCGACCAACAGTCTGTCTGTCAGAGACCAACAGTCTGTCAGGCTTGATTAATCCATAATATGTCCACAAGGAAGTACTGGTCAACAACGTGCATATGCGCCAAAATGTCTTCCTACAATACTGACAAACTTAACAAGAATCCCTTCGAGATTCGAGGTATTTAACGATTCAAAACATTTCAAATCTTACAATAGCGAGATAAAAAATGAGGAAGGATATCACATTTCGTGCACAAATTTTCCCAAACTTCAAATAAATGAGACATATCACATTCCAAACTTAATTAAGAAGAGAAAGGGATTCAATTCCCCAAAGTTTCATTATATACAACGATGATTGGGTGTATACACTGACCTACAACACGAACAATAAAGATCATATCATATCATCTTCTCGTAAAGGATATTACATTAACATATTACACTACTTGAAGTTCCAAGACTCGGACAAAACAAATGCAGCGGTTGAGTGGGGGTCACGTAAAAGATGACAGTACCTGTTATGCGATGTATGACTTCGATGGGAGAGTATACTATTAGTATTATGTGGGAGATTTTGAAAATTCTCTCACACTAGAAAATCGATAAAATTCTATTTGTACATGGCACGTGCCCTATTCTCTCACATTAGAATGTGAAAATCTGCAAAGAAATGACTAATTTCAAACAGCGATGGAGGACGCGTGTGAATATTGGTTGGGCTGAGGGACTATTAAGAAGGTACAAGTTTTTTTCAAAATGGACCTGGGAGAAAAATAAGAGATGCATGGCCATACACTTGGAAAGTCCCTACCTTAAAGGATTGGATTTTTCACCTTATTGTTTGAGTGTCCATGAAGCAATGCTAGGGCTTACTTTAAGATGGTATTTTATAAAAATATATATTATTTGTCTTTGACATATATATATTTTTTATGTCTAGGTATTAGTGTTTTTATTGCATATTGGAACAACTTCAACAATAGCATGTAGCCACAAAGATTAAAAACAAAAAAGAAAATTATTGGCCTATCTTTAGTATTAGATTTTTCAACTGGTTTTTTTGATGGTGTATTAGCCAATTCGAAGGGGTATAGGTGTATATCTCTTTGTTAGTCATGATTACTTCTATTACTTGAAGATGGGTGTTGGCTTGAGCACCAACACGAGATCAAAATTTCTCACTCTTTGGACTCTTCTATACTCTGCTAATCTGATTAGTTTGCCAAATCTTCACATTCTTGGAGGTTCTTCTGCCATCATTAACTGGTTCATTAGGAGAGCTGAACTCTCTGCTCTCAATCTTGATGGATGGTGTCGATATAATATCAGAGCACTGGAAACAACATTTCTCCAACTTGATGCAAGTCATGTTTACAGGGAACACGTCATAGCGGATGACTTATCTAAAGAAGCACTATCTTTGGCCACGGGCCTTCTACATTATTCAGAATTTTCTGGGGGTGCATGTCTGGAAAAAGGTGCATTACAACTATTTTAGCTTGTTTTATACACCCATGAGTTGTCCATTTTTTGATGACTTTGTGTATGGTTACTTATTACATCCTTGGTGATGTGGATGTCAAGTGGACACTTCCCTCTGCTTGTTGACACCCTAGAGGTGCTTGTTTGGATTAGCTTTTCGGCCATGACTTGGATTCTTTGTCAACTTGGGACTCTTTTGGAGTATGTGATGATTTCTTTGATCATGTCTCTCCACTATGTGGCAGTAACATTTTGAATTTTGAGAATTATGGCTACTTGACTAGCCTAGTGAAAGCTATGCTAGATTATGTAAAAAAGTTACCTTTGATTCTATCGAATATCAAGGAACTCATATTTTCTTCTCAAAAAATGTCTATGTATTAGTTTATTAGTTTAGATTTGGTTTTGAAATTTTTACAAGTTTACAAAGTTTTATGTAAATTTTTTTATTTTATATATTTTTGAATAACTTAGTGGCTAAAGTGCTTTCTCTAACATGTTAGTAAGCCCATGTTTAATTTCTAACTTATGAATAAGTGCTTCAATGTTAGTAAGTCTATGTTTAATTTCTAAATAAGTGCTTCAATACTAAACTTAGAGACAACAACAATAGTAACTATCAATATTCAACATGTAACAGTCTATTTAATGTTGTAATAAAACTGTTCTTTGTTGTTAGATATAAGTAACTGAGAGCCAACTACTTATTACAATTTTGCATTAGCATTAAATAAATTGCTAATAATGTTTTACCAACAAAAATGGCCAAATTTACCTTTGAACCTTAATGAAGTCATAACTAAACCTCAGCTGGACACTTCTTCCGTCATAAATGGCCAAATTTATCTTTAAAAGTTAATGAAGTCATAACTAAACCTCACCTAAACACTTGTTCATTCAATCTTGAACGATCTTCATAAATACATTTGCTTACCTACTACAATTTTGCATCAGCATTAAATAACTGGTGCAAGCTAGATAATTTTCGACCAACAAGAATAGCCAAATTTCATTCAGCAATTGAAGCTGTGGAGTCTGTAAGTCGTTCTATTGACTGAAATTGGCGTTTGAATAAAAAATGATCGGGTAATTGCCGTCAAGATGCAGGAATCCAAAATTATCGGGTATTTACCGTCAAGATGCAGGAATCTACATTTCGGTATAATTTATTGTTGAATAATCCTTCGGGATTACTTGTAAATTGATC
>LPNX010103127.1:4512-40531 GCA_001517045.1 Pseudotsuga menziesii | reverse complement strand
TTAATAATCTCGTTATCTAACTGTAGATAACGGTTTTGATCTCCTTTATATGTAACACTCATTCACATAATAATTTATTGATTTGCTGAGGTTCTTCACGGCCTGTGTCATTTATGTCATTTCTCGCATCCGCCGGAGGAGTATATTTTGGCTTTTCTCTTAGCAGTCTTAGCCGGAAAGTTTGTAAAACGATAAATCTTTAAGAGAATAGCTTGATTATATGTAAGTCTTCATGTCTGCAAATCTGAAGAATTTGCTTGGTTGATTCTTTGCGTTTTAGGAAAAGCTTTAGAGGGCTTTTGAAATATATATTTTTGGCTAATTCAGAAATTGATCTGTAATGTAAATAGACCCATTGCATGTATGCAGCACAAGTGATGTTAGATCCATTGCATGTATGCAGCACAAGTGGATTTTTTGTATTTGGTAAAGTAGATTTGTTTATTGAAAAAGAGCAAGGACTGAGATGAGCCAGAGAAGGGCACGAGCCTGTCCAAGAAAGAGAGAAAACCACATTCATTATTTTTAAAAATGGACACAAAGATTTGTCACCTGGAACAAAATTTAAATGGACATAAAGATTTGTTACATGTAACAAACTTAACAAAATTAAGATACCATCAAATGGTTCAAATGGTTCAAAGTTGTTTAGGACAGCAAAAAGATTTCAAAATCAAGATCAAATCTACTCAAATCTCAAAAGTTGTTACAATCATCGATATCCCCACTCAAATCTCAAAAGTTGTTACAGATACCACCATGCCCAAAAAGCCTTCCTCAGGACCGTTCAACTGAATCCACCCACCCGTTGACGGGTTAAAGAGATAAGAGATGTGCTTCTGGGAAGCGAAATCATATAATGCAGTCCTGCCACTGTGTAACAGAATTTATGAAGTAATTCTCGTGGGGAAGAGAAGCCACACGAGTCCAAACGTTGTTGTTCTCACGATCACACTTCATCACATGGTGTTCACTGAAAGGCGTACAAGTTGCCAGAAAAAGAAGCCGTCCCCCAACTATTCCATAGATTGTCGTTGAAATTCCACAGATCTTCCCACGTTCCCGCACTAGGATTGAAAACTTGTACACTTGTAGTAGTTACCACCATGAATTTACCTTCCATGAAAACACTGTGGCATGATGGGCCGTGCCCGTGGATCATAGGAGGCAGAATTTCCCACTTGTCTGCAGCCGATAGAGAGTTGAAATTTTCATCGATCCCTGCAGCCACGTAGAGAAGTCCATTAGAAGAAGAGACAGAGCAGGCAAAGAGGGATCGAGGTGTAGGCATGTCAGCTCCGCGGCTCCATCTGGCTGATTCAAAGTCATAAATGTATACACTCTTCATTGTAGACCCTCCGGGAAAGAGAAGCAACTTTCTATTCACAGCAACGCACTGAGACGTTGTCGATAATCCAGTAAAGTGGGGATCATCAGTGGGAGTCATGAGCCTCTTGAAGGTGCCTGCATTCAAAGGGTCATATATCGTTATTACCAATTTATCGGCCTTTGGATCTCTGTGAAGCAAGCATATGAGCTGCTGGCTCTTCCCAGATATGTTTCTGTCAGCGTAGAATAGAGGGCTATTCACTATAGCCTCCCAGCCTTTACACACAGCTTTCAGGTCATTGTGTGATGTATAGAGCACTCCTAGCAAGCACTTTCGTACGAGATCTTCAGGCAGTGCCTCCATTGATGGACTTCAAACACACCGATTTCGTGACCTAGTTTTACAGAAAGCTTGCCACCGATCTTAACCTGAAGCTGCAGAGACCAAGCAAGCAATGCATCTGAAAATATATAACCGTGTAGAGGTGGGACATCAACCGTGGAAACCTAAGTTTATAAGTTTATGTAAAAAAAAAATTCCAACTTAATTCACAATATTAAATGTTATTGGTTGAAATTTTTTATTTATTTATAAGGTTGATTAGTCAATACTTATTTTTGATATCTAAATATTTAATATAAATTAAATTTGATTTCTCAATAAATATTTTGTCATTGGTTCATTTCAACATAGATTCATTTTTATCAAGAAATAAAAGGAATTCAATTTTTTGAGTTGTAATTTTGTTTTAATTTTGAAATTATGAGATTTGATCCTTTTCTAATTTGACACATTCATCTTTAACTTTTATTTGTTAGACATTACTTTTCATAATTTTGTATTTTATAGGCGTACTTGTATTTTTTATTTTATTTTATGACTCCACATGTATTCTTATAATTACTTTTTATTTTTGGTAAATCTCTCCCATACTAGATGTTTTATTGACAAAAGATAATTTAGTAAATTAGTGGAAAAAAATAACTTTTTAAAATAGTTTTCTTTCTTTTTTGGAGAAGTAATGTCCCACCCATTTTTCATTTCTTTCAAAACTCTCATCATCTTCTCTTAAAATGGGCCAAAAAACCCTTAAACTTAATGTTCTATGGTAAAGTTCACATTAATTAACTTACTCCCATAGAAGCTGGAATCATTGAAAGTTCAGAATGACCTAGAGAGGAGTGACATCAGTGAGCATTAATGCTGTTTTTAGAGATGGTTATTTATTTTAGGGAACAAATGTATGCTCATAATCTACACACTTTGCACTTGTGCATGGACAATATTTTGATATTTTTGAGACTTGAGAACTATTTTTTACTATTTATAGAAATAACATATGTATTTAATTTTCTTTTTAGTGGAGTCACTCTTAATGAAAAATCTAGTACCATTTTAAAGATGACGGGAGAAATGAAGATCATTGTGAAGATTTCAATGTTTTTGGTATGATATCAAATTTTCATTTGTTTTTGCTCCTCCAAGCTTAATGGAGTGGGAATCTCCTCATGGGGGGCTTCTAGGATTCACCCTGTACCCCCAAATTTTCATCTTTCACAATAAAAATAAATGTAAAAAAATATTAAAAGAGTGTTTAAAAAATTAAAACATAATTAAAGGAAAATTAAATTAAATCCTAGACTAACCTAAGAGTCTAAGACCTTCCTAAACCCTATCCTAATTTTGCATGGAGCAAGTTGATGTTTGACAGTGGCTGGTACCATTGATGAGCTATCATATTCTTCCTTGTGGCTATTTACTATTTTCATTTTGCATTAGTAGTTATGTAGACTTAGTACTAAGTAGTATCTACTCTATTTTGTATTTGTCAATGCCTCTCTCTAGATAGCTATGTAATACATTTTGCTTTGCTTTTTGTGGTTAATCAAAAATATCAAGTATGCAGTTTATGGTTCAAAGTTCATGATTCATTGATAATGTTTTTATTGATTCATCATTGTCAAATTTCAATTGAATGATATTATGATTGATGTACATTATATACACTTCTAGTTTCTAAAAAATCTCTCTCTATATAATTCTTTAATATATATATATATATATATCAATTTTTAATATTTATATATAAAACCTGTTCCCCGTTCTTTGGATTTATCATTTTTATATTTTAAATTAATTTTTTATGAATTTAGTTTTTAGTTTTACTTTTTACATGGTGATAGTTATTGTTGTGTTTTATTATTTTTATATTTTAAATTTATTTTTATCACTGGGACATCCCCTTTTTCCCAAAATTCCCTAAAATTTGGGGTAGCTTCCACATGCCTCCCTTGTGTGTTTCCCCACTCCCCAGGGAAACATTGCTTTTAGGATAATAAAATTTTCAAGGGACAAGGTTTATAATTTTTTTTATTAATAAGTAAAAATTCAATATGAAATGAAACTATTATTATGCCATTGGAAATTAGATTCAGAGATGAATCACCAAGTCCTACAACCTTGCTGAAGTTGCAAGTTCGGGAAACTCTTGGTCGAGAGTTTGAAGTATCACAAACTCTCTGCCTGGAATTTTTTAAACTCTAAGCCTAGAGTTTTAAGTTGACTTTTTCATGTGTTTATCCCTGTGAGTTGTTTTTTTGCCTGTCCATTCTTAAAAAAACATTTTTAACTTCACATTTTCACCCTTAATGGAATGCACATGGGAGGAAAGATACATCAATATGATTTTAGGTGACCCATGCTATGATTTCGGTGAGATACAATAGTGATATATTTCTCTTTAGTTTGCATGTGGAAAGTTAAATTGGAAATTAGGTATGTATTAAGGTGAAAATTGACAACTAATTGTGGATTGAAATCTTTGTTTTTCCTAAAAGTGGAATGCTACAACCATGCATGCTCTATTTCTAACATGTTATTGTGTTGTATGTAGATACTTATCAAGTGTGATCCTTTATTTATACATGCATTTAATTTTTGTTTAGTTATTTAGACTCAATTCCTTGTGGTGAATGTTAACTATTTCCATTCAAATTGATGGAAAAGATCACCTTATGTGCAATTGGGATGATCTGTAAATAAAACTTTAATTAGATGCAACTGCAAGATTAAATATGATGTTAATGGATATGGTATTTATTTTTGTTTTAATGGAATGGTTACAAGTTGATTTTCTGCAAGACTTGCTTATATTGAAAAACTAGTTAACTAGTCTTGTGGACTCTCTTTCGCAATTACCACAATTAGTTATTGTAATTTTGGTAATCAGGAATTATTTACATGTAATTAGATGTCATTAATACATTTGGATTGATGATAAATGGTTATTTGTTAAACAATTAGATTTGTGATAAGTGTCGTCATTTGCACACTAAGTATCATTAAACATCATAATCAACACCATAATTACTAGTTAACTGTGAATAAAAATAATTAGCATTTAGAAGTGGTTATCATACATGATATGGATTGGATTGAATTTTTGCTGATGTTAGATTATGTTAGGAAACTTTCACAACCACTCGATTGTTTGTTGGAATAGTTATTGAATTGATTTTACTTTATTGGTAATTAAAGGGATTTTGTTGAAATTAAATCACGAAAAAATGAAATTAACTATTTGTTTGACTAATATGTGTTGAGAATATAGTTTTCATTGATGTCAAAGGTGTTCACGAATGAAAAAGGAATAACCAGTAGATATCGTAGCAGGATGATAGAAGGATGAGTTCGAAGGTGGTTGAAGATCGAGTGAGGATCGAGTGTGGATTGGGGAGAGCAGAGAGTGTGTATTAAATTTCATGACTGGTTATGTTGAATGAAGAGCATAGTTTTACTACACAACTATTTTGGTTGTTTATATCTTCGCTACATTAACAAAAAATTATTGATTGAAATTCTCTGCATGTATGTGTATAAATTTGATTGATAAACAAACTCCAATTAGTAGTCCTAAGACAATAACCTTCAATTTCAGAAGGAATTGATCATTCACTAATCAATTCATCGAAGATCACATAGAGTTTAAATAGTGTGTATCTTTGGCAGATCTACGGCTGAAATCAAATTCTCCAGGTGAAAGAACGCTCGAGATAAGCCGAAACCAATCACCCATATGACTGTAGATCATGCGGTGGAGATTAGGCATGGCCGAAGATCAACAACTAAGAAAGATTTCATTGATAAAAGAGCGAGGAGGATAAAAGGTGATTCAGGTTGCAAAATTAGAACTAGTCGTTGGAGATCAGATTGAGATCAACGACCAAGATCGATCATCAAATTAGATCGATGGTGCAAAGCGATTCCTCTAGGTGGAGTTGCACAGTTTGGAAAAATTTGATGTGCGTGAAATTTTTATGAAATCTGCTTCATCATATTTGAAGTCCATCATTGATCTATTGATTTAATTGGCAATCCTGTTAATGTTTTGCTTGGTTGCATAATAAACGAAATTGTAAAGTGTTTGAGATCCGTTGGACAACGTGGATGATAGATCGGATGATTTGCTTGCTGACTAAGTCGGGTTTGTGAGATGATTAGATCCGCATCTCCTACCTGGCATCGGGTTTGGTATCATTCAACATCCAGATAAGATCGACAGTGCAGAAAGGTTGGTGCAGAGAGAGGAAATCTCAAAATGCCATGTTGAAAAAGTCACAAACCTGAAATCCGCTATCCAGAAGATCGACGATCAGGATAGAACTCCATTTTAGTGGGTTCAAATTCAACAGTCATCAACAATTCCGCTAATTGAAATTGAGAGTGGATTAATTGAGGAGATTGGACCTAGGATTTAAATTAAATCCACCCTACTCATTTTCAATTCCACTGTTGATGTGAGTTAATGGAAATCCGATGGTCCTAAATCATTCCGCTAGGTGAAATCACACGATGGTTAAAACTATTCTTTGGGCGCGAAATTTTTATGAAGTTAAGTTCAATACCAATTCAAGTCCATCATTAATGTAAGTTAATCCATATCCAACAGTCTTCAACAATTTCACTGATTGAAACAACGAGTCAGTTAACAAGGAGCGGATGCAAAAGTTTTATGGAAACCAACTTACCGAAATTTTGAAATCTGAAGCTAGAAAAACCTTTGGTCGGATTGTTAGATTTAGTTGTTCTGCTAAACTATAGAAAATGACTAAAAAGACTATATAGTGAGGTGAGAATGATCGTGCACAGAGAGCTTGGTAGCAGATATTTTATTAAACAAAAACTTGGCAATAAACACCTTTGAAGAATATTTGGTAGAACAACCAAAATTGAAGATCAGTTAAATTTTCGTTGACACTACAAAATCTAAGTTTCAGTAAAACTTAACTTAATGATGAAAATCAATATTTAAGAAAGGACACAATCAAATTCCACAAAACGCATCAATGAAAAGAGATGATGATCCAAGTAAAGATACGATGATATTTATGTATAATTCAAACAAGGATAGAACATGTCTCTATGATCATGAGTGACAGAGTCCAAAAATGAATAAAGTTCTATAAAGAGACTGAAAACATTTAGTCCAGGGTGGCAAGGTGGTGCTAGGGAAGGCTATAAGTCTGCAAAGGGTGTTGTAGCATCCTTGTCTATTGTAGCAGGAAGAAACCCATGGCGTTGGAGCATCCTTGTTTGTTGTAGTACGAAGAAACTCAGGGTGTTGTTGCATCCTTTATGTAGCAAGAGGATAAATCGATTTTGTAAATTCATCTTATTAATGAGTTTGAATTGGTGGTTTTCTCTTTGAATTTTCCACAATAAAATTTGTGTCTTAACCTGTTTGCTTCATTGTGTGTTTTGTTATTTTGGAAGCAAAAGACAATACTAATTCACCCCCCTATTAGTATTATGGGATAATCCCACAATTGGTATCATAGCAGTTTCCTTCACTACAGTTTAACCACCGGAAGGCAGATCTTATTTAAAAGCCACTATGGATCAACAAGAAGGTTAAGACACCAACAAACCTCCATTATTCACAGGAGAAAATTATGCATATTGGAGTGGGAGAATGAAGTGCCATATGAAGTCCCTTGGATGGAAGGTTTGGGTAGAAACTAAGAAAGAGTATAAAATAGATGACCAAGCAACTACAAACCCAGAGGAACTAGGCCAATATGAAGGTAATTAGAAAGCCCTAAATGCAATCCTGAGCGAGTTCAACAACTCTGTATTTACAAAAGTTATGCGATGCAAGACTTCTAAACAATCCTGGGATAAGTTAAAAATTATCTTTGAAGGAGCATATAAAGTCAAAGAATCCAAGCTTTGGACATATAAAGGGCAGTTTGAGAGCCTTAAAATGAAAGAAGAAGAAAATATTGGGGAATACCTTCTAAGAGTATATGAGGTTATCAATGCTATTAGAGGCCTTAGAGGAAAATTAAAAGAGAGAGAAGTTGTGAGAAAAGTACTAAGAATGTTGCCAACGAAATATGACTCAAAAGTATCCTCCCTAGAAGAATGATACGATATTGAGCATGTGACAGTAGATGAACTAGATGGAATCCTCACTGCATATGAGATGAGAATGGGACTAAATGAATCCTCAGGAAAATAAGAAACATTTAAAGCCTCATCCAAAAATCAATCAGAGAACCTAGATGATGAGGATGCTCTTTTTATTAAAAAACTTGAGAAGGGTATTGGAAAATATAAATGAAAGTTACCCCTAAAATGTTTTAACTATGGAAGAATTGGGCATTTTTGTTCAAAATTTACTTACCCTAAACAAGATGATAGTGATGAGAGAGAAAACTCAAAATTTAAAAAGGGTAAAACAGGAAACAAGAAGAAGTCCTATGAGAAAAAGAAAATTGTCTACACCATGGAAGATAGTGAATATGCAGATACACGTGAAGACGAAGAAGCTGAAATTAAATTGATGGGTCTAGATACTCAAACTTCAAATAGTGACTCAGATGTAGAAGGATAAGTAGAATTAAGAGCTGAACTTGTTAGCGCTCTTGAAGAACTTGAGAAATGCAGGAAAAAGAACAAACAATCAAGTCATATCATTAGTGAGTTGGAAGCTCAACTTCTAGATGACAAAGGGATTGAGGAGGACCTAAACCTGCAGCTCAAAAGAAGAATACAAGAATATGAGAGACTTGAAGAAGAGATCACACAATTCAAGAAAAAGCTTGATGAAGGATCTATCAAATCAAAGTTTGAGAATAGCTCAAGGATTTTAGATGATATCCTGAATAGCCAAAGAGCTTCAATTGATAGATATCTCTTGGGTTTTAACAAAGAAAAGAAACCAAAATTTTTCTCTTGCACTAAACAAGAAAAGCTATGTTGAAGCACTAAAGAGTCCAGTTAAAAAGGAAGAGAGAAAGAAAGTTTCCCTAAACTCTCAAGGTAAAAACATAAATAATATGGTGCCTAAGAGACCAAATAGATATCTGTAGATCTTTTTAGGTCACTGTTACTCTTGTAATAACTATGGTCATAAAGCCTTAAATTGCAGAGCTTATGGGAAGGTTCCCTAATACAAGAAGAAGTCATCAAGTAATAAACCAAAACGAAATCATAACCTTTTTACACTTCTTCAAAAATATTACATAGAGTGTTACAAATGTAATAACTATGGACATATGAAGGGAGATTGTAAACGGATGACTCCAACAAGGAAGATTGTTGCAATTAAGTCTCAAGACACAAAACATAAGAAGTATTGGAGGGAAAAAGAATAAAATGAAAGTTCCATGATTTCTCTATGTGCAACAGGAAACCAAAAAATATGGCACTTGGACAAGGGGTGTTCAAAATATATGACTGGTGACCCAAACAAATTCATAACACTAAAATATAATAAGGGTAAAGTCACTTTTGGAGACAATGTGTCTTCCATGATAATTAACAAAGGAACACCTATTGTAAATAACAAGATCAAAGAAAAAAATGTATTACTAGTAGAAAATATCAAGCGTAATCTCCTCAGTGTAAGTCAAACATGTGATTAAGGGAACATCTGTATTTGTGACTTGGAGAAATGTGAGATCATTAAACAAGACTCATGAAGAGTTGTTTGCATTGTTATAAGAAATTCAAACAATGTATATATCCTAGAAAATGAAAATCAATGTTACTTAAGTATGTTTGATGAAAGTTGGTTATGGCATAGGAGGATGGGACATTTAAATTTTGACAATCTTGTCAAATTAAGTAAGAAGGAAGTTGCAAGAGTCTTGCCTAAAATTGTAAAACCCATTAACTTAGTTTGTAGACATTGTCAACATGGGAAGCAAACTATATCCAGTTTTAAAACAAAAGAACATGTGACCTCACATCCTCTGGAAATAGTGCACACAGATCTTTGCCGGGATCGGCAAGAACTAAAATCATGTAGGGGGAATATTATTTCATGTTTCTCATTGATGATTACACAAGTATGACTTGGGTTACATTTCTCAAAGAAAAATCAGAACCTTTGAGAATTTCAAAATATTCAAGGAAATGGTTGAAAATGAGACACATATGAAGGTCAAAGGTCTTAGATAAGACAATGGGGGAGAGTTTACTTCAAGTGAGTTCGATGAGTTTTGTGAGAAACATGGAATCAAGAGACAGTTTTCAGCTACAAAGACTCCTTAGCAGAATGGTGTGGTTGAAAGGAAAAATAGAACAATCCAAGAAGTTTCCAGAACAATGCTTAATGAATAAAATATGTTAGATGCATATTGGAAAGAAGCAATATACACAAATGTCTATTTACTTAATAGAGGACAACTAAGAGTGAATAAGGACAAGAACCATTATGAACTATGGTATGGAACAACAACCTCAATCAAATATTTCAAAGTATTTGTTACATTAAAAGGAACAAGGATGATCTTGGAAAGTTTGACTCTAGGACTGCTGAAGAAATATTTCTAGGATATTCATCCTCCAAGAAGGAATATAGATGTTTGAATAAAAGGTTACACAAGATTGTAGAAAGTGCATATGTAATAATAGATGATATAAAACCAAGAAGTCATGACAGTGCTGAAAATACAAATAATGAAGACTTACAAGAGGACAACAGTACTCATAATGAAGAAGAAGGAATATACATAGTAAAGTGAAGAAGACTCCCCAAGGCGTGATACAAAAGTTCCATCTATAAGGATACAAGAGAATCATCCAGAGACACAGATCATAGGTGATAAAAATGTTGGAATTAGTACAAGAAGACAATTGTCATTTAGTGAACAAGCTCTACTCTCAATAGTGGAACCTAAAAATTGTACAGAAGCCAACAAAAGTAATGAATGGTTCAAAGCAATGAATGAAGAACTAGATTAGATTGAGAAAAACGAGACTTGGGAACTTGTACCAAGGCCCAAAGATAAGAATGTTATAGGGACCAAATGGGTTTTCAAGAACAAATTCAATTAGGATGGTCAGGTGATAAGGAATAAGGAAATATTAGAATGTAAAGGGTATGATCAACTAAAAGAGATTGATTTTGAATAAAATTATGCCACTATGGAGACACTTGAAGCAATCGAAATGTTTCTAGCACTCTCAAGCCATACAAAATTTAAACTATATAAAATGGATGTCAAGTCTACATTTTTAAATGGGAAGATAGAAGAAGAGGTTTATATTGAAAAACCCAAAGGTTTCCTATTATCAGAAAACACAGACTATGTTTGCAAACTGAAAAAGGCACTCTATGGTCTCAAACAAGCTCCAAGGACCTAGGTTTCAAGGCTGGACAACTACTTAAAATAATAAGGATTTACGAGAGGTTCCACTGAAAGTAATATCCACCTAAAAATCAAATACAAGAATATGATCATTATCGTTGTTTATGTAGATGACATCACATTTGGAAGCAATTTACAAATACTAAGTGGAAAATTTGCTTCTAAAATGAAGGAATTTCAAATGTCAATGTTGGGTGAACTAACATTCTTCTTGGGATTACATGTTTATCAAACAGACAAAGGAATCTTTATCTCTCAAACTAAGTACATCAAAGACATGCTTAAAATATTTAAGATGGAAGATTCCAAACCTGTTTTTACTCCTATGGCCAGAGGTTGTAAGTTAAGTAAGGACGACGAGTCTATGGAAGTGGATCATACCATGTACAAATCCATGATAGGTAGTATGTTGTATGTGAAATCTACACGACCAGACGTGATACAAGTTGTAGGTTTGGTTTCTAGGTTCCATTCAAGCCCCAAAGAAACGCATGTAACTACAATAAAAGTAATTTTCAAATATTTGAAAGGTACTATGGAGTATGGGTTATGGTACCCAAAAAGTCAAGAATTTACTGATGCAGATTGGGTAGGAAGTGTGGATGATCGAAAGAGTACCGGTAGAGAAACATTCTTCTTAGAAAATTGTTTGGTTTTAGGGTTAATTAAAAAACAATCTTCCATTTCATTCTCCACAACAGAGGCCGAATATATTGCTGCTACATCATGTTACACCCAATTCATTTGGATGAAGAAGACGGTAGAAGACTTACTTGTGAAGCATGAGCACCCAATAATAATAATTGTGATAATACGAGTGCCATAAATATGTCGAAAACCCCTATCATGCACTCCAAGACAAAACACATACCAATAAAATATCATCTCGAAAGAGAACAAGTGTCCCAGAAGGTTGTCAAACTGGAGTATGTTGACAGAAAAGAACATGTTGCTAACATTTTCACCAAGCCACTACCTAAGGAGGCTTTTGAGCATCTTAGACAGAAGATGGGAGTAATTCCCTTACAAAAATTATAGAGGAGGAAGTGCAATCTTAGGGGGAGATATGATGACATGGGGAGTTGTCAAAAAGAAGAAAGACATGAAATACTTAATAGCATAACATGATATCCTTTGTTATTGTTGTCAAATGGGGAGAATGTTTAGATGTTGCCATCAATCCCAAAGGGGAAGATTGCTCAGAATATAGTTGTCATTGAAGTCAAAGGTGTTCACAAATGACAAAGGAATAAATAGTAGATATGGTAGTAGGATGAGTTCAAAGGTGGTTGAAGATCAAGTGAGGATCAAGTGTGGAGTGTGGAGAGAAGAGAGTGTGTATTGAATTTCATGGCTGGTTAAGTTGAATGAAGAACAAAGTTTTAATCTGCAAGTGTTTTGGTTGTTTATATCTTCTCTAAATTAACCATAAAGTATTGATTGAAATTCTCTACGTGTATGTGTATAAATTTGCTTGATAAACAAACTCCAATTCATATTCCTGAGATAATAACCTTCAAATTGCAGAAGGAATTGATCGTTTCACTGATCAATTCAATGAATATCACACATAGTTTAAAGAGCATGTATCTTTGGCATATCCACAACTGAAATCAATTTCTCCAAGTGAAAGAACACCTGAGATAATCCTAAACCAATTGCCCATATAAATAGAGATCGTGCAGTGGAAATTAGGTGCGGCCAAAGATGAACAACTCAAAAATATTTCTTGATAAAAGAGCGAGGAGGATAAAAAGTGAGTTGGGTTGTGAAATAAGAACTAGTCATTGGAGATCGGATTGAGATCAACGATTGAGATCGATCGTCAAATTAGATCGAAGACGCACATCGATTCCTCTAGGTGGAGTTGCGCGGTTTGGAAAACTTTTGATGTGTGCAAAATTTTTATGAAATTTGCTTCATCATATTTGAATTCCATCGTTGATCTAGTGCAGACATAGATCTGATGGTCTATTGGAGACATTTACCACCATACACACTAATTTTGGTCAATTTGGCCTAGTTAAACCACTATCCTAAGTTTTATTGACTTAATTGGCATCATAGGAGCACTGTATGACATCAACATGAGCACACCCACACCTACCTTCAGTCAAGGAGGCCAACTAAGGCTTATCCTTCATTTGGGGAGGCTAACTGGAGCACTCCGGGGGTGATCTGAGTGCCATAAATGCACCTAATTGCTAACTGATGGCTACAATCAGTTAAACAAAGAAATGTAGGTGCCTCCATTCATTATATTGATTATTCAATTAATATTTAATGAACTGGAGTCAACAGGGGCGCCTCCAACCACCTTTGATGGCCAGTTTGACTTCAGTTAACCTCATCAGGATTCATTGGAGTTATTGATGTGCTACCACTTGTTGGTTGGCATGCAGTGACATGTGTCTGAGCTACTTTCAGTTAGACTCAGTCATCCATTGCACTCCAACTTCAGTTAGGACTCAGTTGAGTAAATTAGGGTTTGGATCAGTTGGTTAACTAGTGTGTTTACTGTGCTTACAGTCAGTTAAGCTACACCCATTCATTCAATTCGAATGACCTCCTTGGGAATTTGAATTGTCTTGGAATTCATGCATCTTGCATGATCTTTGTATTGTATTATTCATTATTCATTCATTACACAGAGCTGCTACTTCCATTGCAGCACCATTTTTCTAATTTTATGCATATTGGTCTGTATCCTTTTTGAGACTGTGTTTTCAGTTCCTAGAATACTGTGACAAATTAATATGGTATCAGAGATCATGGAGGGACAAAGCTCAGATCTCTCAAAAACAAGGTTTTTGACAGATCTTGCATGAAAAATTGAGCAAAAGCTCAAAAATCCAGCACTGCGCAAGAAGCTAAGGCTTACCACTTAATATCCCAAGTTAAGGGATTGTTGGTCAAGCTTGCTTAATCAAGTATGCTGGGTATGATGAAAGCCTAAAATGTGCAGGTTGTTCAACCTTACGGTGCCCATTTTGTTGTGATTTGTAGGTTTTAACAGGTGAAAAGCATTCACTCCAGCAGTTTCAGATGGCTTCTTCTGTAGAACTCTTGACTCCGTTCAATTTCCATTCATGGAAAGGAGATATGGAGATCCAGCTATGTGCTAGAGGACTCTATCGGGTCACTATGGACACTAAACAAGAGCCTGCTTCTATGACAGACAAAGCTAGATTTTGAATAAGAAAGATGAAGCATTCAGATTCTTGTGCCTCTCTCTTTCCTGGGATCTTCTTTTCCATTTCTCAGGATTGAAGACTCCAAAGAAAATTTGGGACAAATTGGAAACCCTGTATGGAAAGCAGGATGATTTGAGAGTATACCAGCTTGAAAACAAGTTGATGTCTCTCCGACCTTCCAATTTTGAGACTTTAAATGATTTTTTCACAAAGTTCAAGCAGATTGTCTTACTGTTGAAGCAATTTAAGGTGGAGAAAGAGGATAATCAGCTCATTCTCGCCATTCTCTCCAAACTTGGAGCTGATTATTCGGTGTTTGTCTCTACATTTCGTGTGGGGAGGCTCACAACCCTTGTATGGAAGATGCCTTCTCTCAATGCCTTCATTGAGTCCCTAACAAGTGAACATGATAAGCTTGTCCAGATGGGGATCATTAGATCCTCCCATGATCAATCCCTCTATGTCTCAGGGCCCAAAGATCTGAAGGGTAAAGGAAAGCAGCAAAAGAACCCAAAGACCAAATTCGAAGCTCCTAAGCCTAAATTTGAAAACCAACAGCATGAAGAGCCTTCCGGCTCAAAGAAGAACAAAGGAAAAGGGAATCATGGGAAGGAAAAAGTCAAGTGTTCATACTGAGGGAAGGACTTCCACCTTGAACATTCCTACATGAAAAAGAAACTTGATGAAGCTACTTCTCTTCTTGAGAAAAACCACATCAATCTTCCAGAAATTTTTCGGAGGAGAGATCAACATGATCGGGAGCCACAACATGAAAGAGGTCATGCCCTCATGGCAAGCACTTCCAAGTCCAAAGAACTCTTGATAGATTCTGGAGATTCAAACCACATGATGGCTGAAAGAGACTCCTTCTCATCTTTGGAGACCGCAAAATCCATTCCCATCCACATGGGAGATGACTCCACAATCATATCCGAAGGATAAGGTACTGTAGATCTTCAACATGGTTATTTTTCCAATGTTCTGTATGTACCATCTCTTGCATCAAACCTCCTAAGTGTTTATCAAATGACACATACGGGAGTTCCCAAGAGAGTCTCCTTTAGCCCGAATGATGTAGAGATTACAGAAATTGCATCCAGAAAAATTGTCGCAAAAGGCCTTGCAAACCATCATGCAAAAGCCTATGGGTTCTCCCATTTTGTGGCGGATGCAAAGCCCACCGCATTGCTAACTCATGGAAATGAAGTTAGTATACTGTGGCATGAGAGGTTTGGCCACCTGAAATTCAAATACTTGCAACAATTACAGAAGAATTCTATGGTTGAAGGCCTCCCAGTCATCAAAGCTACCAATGGAATTTGCAAGGGCTGTGTTGTTGGAAAGCACCCTGAGCATAAGTTCGATCGGGGGAAGGCAAGCCGAGCATCATGCATCTTGGGACTGATACATTCTGATATCAGCAGTCCCATGCCTATCACATCCATGAATGGATCAAGGTACAATATTCTTACTTTCATTGATGACTTTTCCAGATACACATGGGTCTTTTTTATCAAAAAGAAGTCAGAAGTCTTGGAAAAATTCGCTGAATTGAAGGCCTTGATTGAGAATGCATATAGCCAAAAGATCAATATATTGAGATATGATAATGGTAGGGAGTATTTCAGTAATGAGTTACTACATATATGTTCCCAAAGTGGTATTCTAATCCAGCATTCAGTCCCCTACACTCCCCAGTAGAACGGTGTAGCAGAGAGGAAGAATTGGTCTCTCAAGGAGATGACCACTTGTATGTTGGAATCAAAGAAGTTGGCTGAAAATTTGTGGGAGGAAGCCATGCATGCTGCAGCATATATTTAGAATAGAGTTCCACACTCATCCATGAAATCAAATACCCCTTTCGAAGCATATTTCAGACACAAGCCATATGTGTCAAATTTGAGGGTGTTTGGGTCCATTGCATGGGCCCTAATTCAGCTTGATAAAAGGAGGGATTTGCAACTGCAAAGCACAGAATGCCTGTTTATCAGATATCCTGATGAATCTAAAGGTTTAAATCTACTAGATATCAAAACAAAATAGACCATCATTGAAAGAAGTGTCAAGTTTGATGAGCCTCTTCAGGAGGTAGAACTAGTGGAGGAGAAAACTGCTAAATTTCCTTCCTACTCTACTGAATATTTGGATGATGTCATTGGGGGTGATGACCATGATTTCGATCCTATGATTTCTGATATTAGTGAATAACAAAAATCAGATGCTGAATCAGAACCTGAAGTACAAAATATGCTCCCAAGTTGGGCCCGATAGATACTCTCCTCTGCATGTGATGACATTGGAAATCTGGATGATCCAAGGAGAACCCGGTCTGAATTCCAAAGAGCGGGTATTGCGCTCTCTTATCCTAATTATTTGTTGTCCGAATCTTTTTATTTGATGATAAGTTTATACCCTAATTCCTACTACCATGTTGGGAAGGATCTGAGATGGCAAGTTTCCATGGATGAAGAGATGAATTCTCTTTAGAAAAACACTACTTGGGAGCTACTTTCTCTTCCTCCAGGGAGGAAATTGGTTCAATGCAAGTGGGCGTTTTAGAATAAGGTTGGTGCTGATGGAAGCACCTACAAATATAAGGAAAGTCTGGTGGAAAAATGTTTCTCCCAGGTCCAAGGTGTGGACTACCATGAGACTTTTTCACCGGTTGCAAAAATGGACTCCATCCACCTAGTTTTGGCAATTTCTGCATCTAAGCACTGGGAAGTGCATCATATGGATGTTAAGTCTGCCTTTCTGCATGGAGATATTCATGAGTAGATATATATGAATCATCTTGAGGGCTACATTTCTGATCCATCTTTGTTTTGCAAGCTAAAGAAGTCACTATACGGGTTAAAACAACCCCCAAGAGAGTGGTATTCCAAGATGGATGCCTTCCTTCTCTCGCAAAAATTCCAAATGTGTATATACAGCAGTATGATGGTCATTTGATTATTATTGTTTTATATGTTGATGACTTACTAATTACAGGTAGCATAGTTTTATTTCAGTCATCAAAACTGCTCTCCACAATGCATTTGAAATGAGCGATTTGGGGCTCTTAAAGCAATTTCTTGGGCTCAAAATTGAACAAAATTTTGATGGGATGATGGTCACTCAGTACAAATACATATCATACCTCTTATTCAAGTTTAACATGGCTGAATGTAGGCCTGCACCATTCCCTTTCCTTTCAGGGATCAGCCTTGAAGAAGGAAAAAGCACAGCTCCCATGGACTGCACTATTTATCGATAGCTAATAGGTAGCTTGCTCTACTTGAATCATTCTAGGCCTGATATCTATTATGTCATGAATGCTGTGTCAATATACACGCAGCAGCCTCATGATATTCATTGGAAGGAAGCCAAGAGGATCCTCCAGTATATTCAAGGAACTAGGACCTACGGCTTTCACTATGCTGCAGACTCCGAGCTAGAGTTGGTTGGGTACACAAATTATGATTGGGTGGGTGATTGTATTGATTGGAAGTCTACTTCCGGATATGTCTTCATGTTTGGTGGTGGTCCCGTTTGCTGGTCTAGAAAAAATCAGGCTGCCTTAGCATTTTCTTTAGCAGAGGCCAAGTATCGAGGAGCGGTGAATGCTTGCATCCAAGCTGTTTGGTTGCAAGGCATTTTTTCAGAGTTTGATCTTGGTAGTGCTTTTTCCACTATCCTATTTTGTGACAATAAAAGTGCTATTAATATATCCACAGATCCAGTTACCAGGAAGAGGACCAATCATGTAGAGATACACATGCACTATATCAGGGAGCTAGTGCATGACAAGACCATCATTCTGCAATATTGCCCGATTGATGAGAATATTGTAGATATCTTCACCAAGAGGTTGTTAGAACAGAAGTTCACTTACCTCCATTCACTGTTGGGGGTGAGTTCATCAGGGTGATCCAATTACTTTCAGTGTTCAACTTGAGGGGGGGGTTTTTCCACTAGGTTTTCCCTCTTTTCCTCACTTAGTTTGTTTTTTAGCATTGTTTGAGTTTCAATATTGTACAGGGTGACCTACGGCCTTTGTTTCCGGGGCCCTAGCATTCTTATGCACTTTATGTTTTCTACTTCTCCTGAATATAGATTAAGGGGGGGTGTTGGAGACATTTACCACCATACACACTTATTTTGGTCAATTTGGCCTAGTTAAACCACTATCGTAAGTTTTATTGACTTAATTGGCATCAGAGGAGCACTGTATGACATCGGCATGAGCACACCCACGCCTACCTTCATTCAAGCAGGCTAACTAAGCCTTCTCCTTCATTTGGGGAGGCTAACTGGAGCACTCCGGGGATGATTTGAGTGTCATAAATGCACCTAATTGCAAAATGATGGTTACAATCAATTAAACAGATCAGTGTAGGCACCTCCATTCATTATATTTATTATTTAATTAATATTTAATGAACCGGAGTCAACAAGGGCGCCTCCAACCACCTTTGATGGCTAGTTTGACTTCAGTAAACCTCATCAGGGTTCATTGGAGTTGTTGATGCACTACCACTTGTTGGTTGGCATGCAGTGACATGTTCCTGAGCTAATTTTAGTTAGACTCAGTTATCCATTGCACTCCGACTTCAGTTAGGACTCAGTCGAGTAAATTAGGGTTTTGATCAGTTGGTTAACTAGTGTGTTTACTGTGCTTACAGTCAGTTAAGCTACACCCATTCATTCAATTCAAATTACCTCCTTGGGAATTTGAATTGTCTTGGAATTCATGCATCTTGCATGATCATTGTATTGTATTATTCATTATTCATTGATTATATAGAGTTGCTACTTCCATTGCAGTACCATTTTTCCAATTTTATGCATATTTGTCTGTATTCTTTGTGAGACTATGTTTTCAGTTCCTAGACCACTGTGACAAATTAATACGGTCCTTAAGGAATCCATTGATTTAACTAGCAAGCATGTTAATATTTTGCTTAGCTATGGAAGAACCAAAATTGTAAAGTGTTTGAGATCCGTCAGACAATGTGGACGACATATCTGACGATTTGCTTGCTGACTAAGTTGAGTTAGTGAGTCAATTAGATCTGCATCTCCTACTTGGCATTAGGTTTGGTATCATTGAACATGCACATAATATTGACGTTTTTTGGCCTAATATTCCCTTCTGTCTTGACCTAAGGTTCAACAACAACACAATACCAACAAGAAACCAAAAGACATCGGCTCAACAGAGCAAGCTCAGTCAGCAACACCCACGAGGAAGGCACATTCTCACATGAGATATCTTAATGTGTAACTGCCAGAACCATGTTTCCACAGTTGACAAGGGAGGATAGTCCCTTGGCGCACGACCAAGGATCTAGACATAGATGGAGGGATGGCATCTTCCACTACGTGATAGAGGTCCAACTGTGTGCCACAACCAACGTGTGGCACAATCTTGTCCTTAACCACTTAACAACTGGCACAACTGATTCCTTACTTATAATGAAAAGTGTGTGGAGTATATTGTAACTTAGAAAATTAACCATGAAATCATACATAACATGTTGATAATGCTTTAAACATTCATTCATTCATTTACTGATTGGCAATATTGCGACATACATTCAAACACTAACCATCAATAATACAAGATAAGAAATTACTCAACATTCACATAAGAATTCAATCACTTAAGACAGGAAATAACATGGAAACCCATCTGGGAAAAACCACCAAGGTGCACTTCATATGGCATGAGAAATGTAGGTAGCACCTTGCAGTATGCAATTTACAAATTGTTCTTAAGATATGTCTTTTTATCAACTCTTTGTTTCTCTCATGCTCTCTGGTTTATTCCTTGTATCTAATCCTATTGTTTCTCACATAGCCTGGATCAACTCTTCTACCCTATTGTCTGCACACTTAGCTACAGATTACTCCTACTATATGGTCTGCACACTCAACTACAGATCCACGACTCAACAACCTCCTACTATCATATTCCTCTCTGATATTTTACAATACTTCTACTCTTCTTAACTCTTAATGAAGCTAACTCTTCAGGATAACAACAAACAATACTGAATCTAACACTTATATAGAGCGATGCCCTCCTACTTATAGTGTTTATAAGACGACGTAGGGTTGATTGAGTATAGTTCAGTTATTACAGACATAAGTAGCTACAAAATATATTATATTGCATTAATGACAGTCCCATTCCTAGTTGCAAAAGTCCTTCATTATATTAACCACAGGCGTAAATAGCCACAGTTATAGCCGCAAAACTAGCTGTCATTCTTCAATCATCTTGTCCTTATGCAATATTTCTTGACTTGCACCTGTTCATCTTTAACTCTTCTACCTTCCTCTTCCATCAACTCAGATCTGCCTTTCCTCATCACAGCTTCCTTCGCTATTCGCTTGTGCTTCTTCCTTTACCTTCTTTTCTCCCATCACGCACCCACTTTTCCTCTTGCGCTTGCATTTAGGATTCTTCGTCATGCACTTTTCTTATCCCAACAGGTCCCCAACACTCACATGTGGCTCATCCCGAGCCACTAAGAGAAAATGATGTCTCTACGAAATTTAGGTTTCTGGAAAACTCATGTCTTTGGCGCAGGATGTGCTAGAGGACCAACCTTATCCTGAAATTCTTGCAAAAATTACTGCACCCATGCAATGTGCATGCTGGCCTCTCTTACTTGTTTCTGCAAGTGCTCCACGTAGTCGGAGCTGACATGTTTTGACAGTCCTGTTTCTAATGACTGAGTGATATGTTAAAGCTTCTGTTGTACAGGATGAATAGCCCTTGTAACTCGTGTTTCTTTCGACTGGTGTGCTACTATTATATTTTTATCATTTAATCAATATGATATAGGATATTATCTCATAGAATAACATGCACATCAATAATGACAAGATAAAAGAGACACAAAGAGTTTTTCTTGGGGAAACCATAAAGGATAAAACCTCGCAACTTCCTCAAAGATAGAATGAGCACCAATAGCAAAAGTAAAACCCAAAGACACAAAGATGATCTCCGACAGTTGTTCTCTCTCTCACTTGTGTGAGATCCTCTTCTATCACTCATGCGCTGCACTTGAGTGAGTGTGTATTCTCCAAATAGAGAGTCTCACTCTATGATTTATACTTGTTTTCCACTTGACATTTACTCTTACAGGTTCGACCTCACTAGGAGAGTCTAATAACCCTAATACCCCTCAAATGTGGGGACTATTTCCCCGACTCACAATGGAGGGCTAACTTCAATGACTTTTCATGACTTTATTATATTAATGAATCTCCCGATCGGAGGAACAAACATCTCCCTTGGGGTATAATGAAATACAATATACAAGTGAATACATTCCGAAGTTACAAATACATCAACACTCCCTCTTAACTAGGAAGGTATTCTCTCGACACAATTCATTAGCACAAGTCTTCATTACTGGTTCATCATGAAAGATGGATCATCATCAAGTTGGATCATCATCATTATCAGTTCTCCCACTATCTTGAGTAAATGGTGTTATCTCTCAATTCTACTCGTCATAGGAAGTTATACAGCCTTGTTGGATGTAGACCTAGCCTCCACGTAGGTCTTCACATGTTCAACACTTATATCTGACCATGGGAGGAACCAATCCTGCCACCATGTCAGAAAGGCACAACACTTATATATGACCATGGGAGGAATCAATCCTTACACCATGTCAGAAAGGAACAACACTTACATTTGACCATGGGATGAACCAATCCTATCGGCATGTCAGAAAAGCACAACACTTACATCTGACCATGGTAGGAACCAATACTAACACCATGTCAGAAAGGAACATCACTTACATCTGACCATGGGAGGAACCAATCTTGCCACCATGTCAAAAAGGCACAGCACTTACATATGACCATGGGAGGAACCAATCCTACCACCATGTCAGAAAGGAATAGTACGTACATTTGACCATGGGAGGAACCAATCCTGCCACCATGTTAGAAAGGCACAACACTTACATCTGACCATGGGAGGAACCAATCCTGCCACCATCTCAGAAAGGCACAACACTCACATGTGACCATGGGAGGAACCAATCCTGCCACCATGTCATAAAGGAACAACACTTACATTTGACCATGGGAGGAACCAATCCTTCCACCATGTCAGAAAGGCACAACACTTACATCTGACCATGGGAGGAACCAATCTTGCCACCATGCCAGAAAGGCACAAAACCTATATATGACCATGGGAGGAACCAATCCTGCCACTATGATAGAAAGACACAACAATTACATCTGGCCATGGGAGGAACCAATCCTACCGCCATGTTAGAAAGGAAAATCACTTACATATGACCATGGGAGGTGCAACCTTCCACCATGTCAAAAGGACCTTGTACTCATCACTTCTCCTTGGAAGGAACCTCGATCTGGAGAACACCAAGCTTCTCCCTAAAGTACTCAAACTTCACTCTGGCCATTTCTAGCATAGAATCACATTAGGGATGATTATGTCCAAGGATAACCTATGAGCTTCACCGGGACTGATTACATCAAGGGACAACTTACAAGACCATTTACGTCTGAGCAACCTATGAGCTTTGCCAGGATCTTATGCTTAGATGACCAGTCTCACCGGCTATGCTAGAACTCCCTCTTTCGAGAGATCTCGATCTGGATCACAAACTGAAGCTTCACTGCTCCTCTTATTCTTCGACTATACTTAGTGCCACGCAGTACTGCATCTTGCTAAACCCAGAGATCACATCTTATCTCATACTGAAGCAACACCCTAAAGTTCTCTTCCTATCAATGGCACTTCCTGCCCAATCAGAATCGACATAACCATGTAGGTTAGTCTTCTGATTCACTTCGTACTTGAGCCCATAGTCAACTATACCCTTCAGGTACCTCAAAATATGATTTGTAGCAATCAGGTGAACTTGTATAGGATTTGTCAGGAACTGGCTCATTGTGTTCATAGGAAAGAAAATATATGGTCTCGTATTCGTCGTGTACATCAATGACCCAATATTATAATGATACATTGTGGCATCAACCGACTCTGATGAAGCATCACTCAATAGCTTCAAGTTTGATTCCATAGGTATGGTCATGGCCTTGCAGTCCATCATCCCGAACCTCTTCAGGATCTCCACTACATACTTCCCTTGTTTAAGGCAGATTTCATTTGCACTCTGCCACACCTCCATGTCTAGAAAGTAATGCACCATACCCAATTCTTTCATCTCAAACTCGACAACAAGTCTCCTCCTTGCAACTTTAATGAGCTCCACTTTTACTATCAATGACAAGTCATCGACATATAATAGGAGCATCACTGGTATTCCACCTTCAACCTTGAATTGATGGCTGGAATCTTCTTTACTCTTAGTAAATCCTAGATCCATCAGTAAGTTGTCCATCCTATCGTACCATGTCGAACCTCAGGATCTTCTGTAGTCACTCCCTCTGAAGTGGAGCATCATTCTCCCTCTGCCTTTCGTACTCTATGTATTGAAACATTCTGTACTAGAGTGACAAGTACCTTCCTCTGCTATTAATATTCTTTGTATCCCTCTAAGGTCACTGGATACCAAAATCCTCTATCTTAAACCTTTTCAAAATTTCTTCTTGCACCCATCCATGATCTTGTCATCCTCTATAGCCTTTTCATTTTCAACCTTGTAGCAAATTTTAAGATCTTCATTAATCTAGGTGATCTCCAAGCTCCTTATTTATGTGTTATCCCATGGGTGCATTTTGAGCTCGTACAAGGCCTTCTTTAAATTGCACAGATGAGTCTGACTTTCATGTGTCTCGACTTCCAGTGGATGCAAATGTCTCTTCGTAGTCTATGTCTTCTTTCTGTGAGAAGCCTCGTGCTACGAATCTTACCTTGTATCCCATGATGTTTCCATCTATTGCATGATGGATCTTGTAGATTCATATGGAAGATACTACGGATTCCCTTCAGGTCTTCGACATCATATTCTAGTCATCATTCTTCATTTTGGGATATTAGAGTGAATCTTGAACTGTCGTCACTTGTTCTTTGGAACAAGTCTCATCCTTCTTTTCTTGTAAGCGATTGTATGCGATCTTTCCTACAAGTTAAATGCACCAGTTGTATGGTTAGAAACATTTCATAATGCATATTTATAATGGTAAATTCTTATGCATAAAGATATAATCATGCAACTATTTTAGCCAATACAACATTCATCCATATCTCAGGGAAACTTTCTAGATTCCTTCCATCTCTACCATGACATCATTGAGATTGTGCATTAACCCAATATGTCAGCAAAGAGGTTTCATTCTGGATAAGTAGCAATGGATATTTTTATAGCACCACGAGCTGCTTACCCATCACATGCATATTAGCAGTATATTTTCATTAATGCAAACATTCTACAACTAAACAATGTCATAAAAGCAACTAGAAATATAGGAAAAGACAATTCAAATACTTATGTTTATTTGATTCATGGGTAGACTCCTTATTGAGGCTTTAGCTTCATCATCTTCTACATTCATAACATCATCATTTATTATCCAAATGATAAGATGGATAAGAGGTTCTTCAAGAATTGAATCCTTCATATTCCTCATTGCTTGAGGGATATTCTTTGAATCGTGAGAGCTTGATCTTCAATTGTTCCCATCTTCTCTTCTTTTATTATGAGTCGAGCTTCTTCTTGTGTGCACTCTTCTTAGAGTCTGCTGAATGTAATCACTTCCTTCCGGTACACATTCCTTGAATGAATGAATTCCATGATCCTCGGAGGCCATTCAAGGTGGTTATAACAATATCTTATTCTTCTTCGATTGCTTCATCATGGCATCGAACACTTCCTTTTGGTCTCTTCAGGGATGACACATGAGAGATGATCTGTAATATAATCTGCAATGATTCTCTTGGCTTTGGCGTTAGCCACATCTCCCTCTGGCTCTTAGAACTGATCCAAGTCAATTTCTTCAAGGATCATGGAGGTCCTATACTTCCATACTTGGAAGTTGTTAGCTTCACCAAGCTTGTCATCAAGCTGGTGTGATAGGTCATTTTGAAATGAGAACCTGAAATGTAAATAGAAAAAGACTAGATCTTACCGATTTGAGGTGTCCGTCCTAGTTCCAGATTTGGTTGATCTAGGGTTTTTCAGAGAAACCCTAATTTTAAAAACTTGGAATCTTTCATATATGATTGGATAGAAATATGTGCCTCCTTAAGGCAAGCCGAGCATCATACTCATTTTCCCAAAAATGTGATTAGAACTGCAAAATATCTGATGCCCTAGTTTTCTTCAATTTCGTATGCAGAATTTCATGATATTGTTTCTGCAATAGATCCAAATTTACTGCTCCTCTATGTATGAAAATTTGCACTATGGTAGACTACTCTATCCTCTTTCTAATACCACAAGGTTGAGCAGAATTGGTTTCACCAATTGGGAATTATGATATTTTCCCGAGGTGACTTATTTCGAGACTATTCAGCATAGCGAAATTGTATAGACTACCACGTGTCACTGTTTCACCTTCAGGGTCTGAAAATTTTTACCACAGAAATTACAGTCTATTTCCTATCTGGAACATCTTGCAAAATTTCATTTGGACATTCATATCCCGATATATAGCAATTTTCCCAAGGTGTCATTTTTAGGGGTGAATCCAGGGAGAGATTGGAATCCTGATTTGGAGAAATCATATCTCCCAGAATATAGCGAATATGAGGCTAGAAATTTTACATACGGAAAATGAATTTGTCTTTGGCTGATAAAATTTTTGACTCCTGATCCTTCTCCAATCTCGAGATATAGTGAATGCACCAAAATGACTAGTTTTAGTCTTTTAGGGTTTTCTGGTCTGGGGTCAAATTAGTGTTTGACTTTCCCAGAGTTTTACTCAACCAAAATTTTTGATCCAGGTCTCTAAATTTCTATTTTGAGGAGGAGATAAATTCTATGATGGGCTCACTCAAAAATTCCTTTTTTGTGAAAATCCCTAATCACCTACAGTATTGATAGGTCAAAAATTGAAAATTCTTGAAATCAAATTCTGCTTTGACAAAAAGATGAGCCCTTCAATGGAGAGTTATCCTAGCCTATTTTTGTTGATGATATGTAAAGGGAGACCCAAAATGTAAGAAGCCCTAGATTCTGTAGTTGCATAGTGTATTATTCTCAAGTTAGTATTAAATTGAGCACATATATCTATGGACAAACACACAACTCACAAGATAGATCACACAATTTACTCAGTAATTGAAGAATGAAATAGTGCAAAAATGGCTGCAACTATGAATTCTTTCATTAATAAAAAAGTTAATTAGATAATAATTACAATGAAGTAAAATGACTAAATAGCCACAAGCAATTCGAACTCACATGAGTAAATTTGAATTTATTAGACTTTGCTTGACTGTAGGTACCTAAGACCTTGTCTAAATCATTATCGGAGGACTCAATGGTTAATTGACCTTGTCTAAATCATCACTGGAGTTCATCGGAGTTCTAAAACACAACTAAAGTGTCTAATTCAATGTTGATTGAGGCTAACTGACTGAGGTAGGTGAGAAAAGCACCTCTCTCGCATGCAGCCATGCAAACCTAGCACTAACTGAATGTATAGGACTAGAATTGAATGTAACTGACCCCTAACTTAGCTTGACTAGTCACCAACTCAACTCAACTGACCTTGGTTGGTATCGGCACTCCCAGTGGCTCCTAAATTATAGGGATTGGTCTAGGAGGATCCTAAACTGATTCATGCAAGTGCAATCAGTGGTAGTAGGCCTCAATTAGTGTTCCTCAGACTTTAGTAACTGAAACATGTGCCCCAATTAGGCCAAGTGGACCCAATGGTGCTAGTGACTAAAAATAGACTAGATGGACTCCTGATTTAGACATGACTCCTGATTTAGACATATGACCAAATTGGACAAGGGAGGATTAATAATCCTAAAACCCCCCCGAATGCTAACTTGGACAATCTGTGAGCCCTGGTAACTAAGACCATAGGTCACCCATTACATCAAGTAAAATAAAGTAACTACTTAATACAAGGAGCTGGGGAAAAAACCACACGGGAAAAAATCCCCCCATCTATCTAGGTAGGTAAAATCAGGATTCAAGTTTGAAAAACATGAAAATATGTTGCTTTAATCTTCATCTCTATGAGGTAGCGAAGCAGCATGCATGGTGTGTTGTGCACAGGTATTCTAGGGCCTGGTATGTAGACTTCTCCTTCTTCTCCAAAAGTGATGATGGAAGGAAGGATGAATGTAACCTTTGTCTCTTGCTGGATGAAGAGGTGTATGATCATATCTATTCTTCTGAATGTAGTGAGACTGAGCCCTTTCCATGTAGCATATTATAGGGAGTCTATTGCATCTCTCTGAAGGAGGTGAGATTGCATGGTATAACGCAAGGGTCTTTCCTTTCTAAGTGTCAAGTGGATTTCCAGTCATCTTCCTAGCTTCCAGTTTGGAAGTAGGGACTGAATCTAGATCTGAATCATTCTGAATCTCAATCTCATAAACTGATAAAGATGGATCAGCAATACTAGTAGAAGCTTCAAAAGAAGTAGATGAAATGATTTTACCTTCCCTTGCAAGTGGCTACTGAGAGTGCACTGGTTCTGAAGGAGACATGAAATGTGAGAACTCATATGCTTTTGAGGCATGATTTGCAACACCCTTTGCTATGATGTTCCCAGTAGTGATATTTGTGATCTCCACTGAATCAGGACCAAAGATCTCTTGCTTTGGAGATCCAGTATGGGCCATCTGGTAGATATATAATAGGCTTGAAGCTAGGGAGGGAACAAATAGAACATATTTGAATCTTCCATGTTCAAGCTTGATAGAGCCCTTCCCTTTTGTTTGGAATTTACTGTTATTTCCCATGTAGATACAAGGACCATAAAAGGACTGAAAAGAAGAGAATGGTTCTCTGGATGCAGCCATATTATTGGAAGCTCTAGAATCAATGAGGAAAACATGTGCTGATGAGAAGCTAGCCTTCAGTGCATGGCCTTTCCTTTGGTATTCATCTTCTTCTTTAGATTCATCCTTCCTTGCACTATAAGGTGCATAAATGTTATGTTTCTTCAAAAGAAGAGCCATTTCATCAAGTTGTCTTCTCATACAGGAGATTTCTGAATGAAAGCCCCTTCCATAGTAAGAGAAAATGACCTTTCCTTTTGTCATTCTTCTTGCTTCTCTTCTAACCTAAAGGCTCATTTGACTGCTCTTTCTTCACATGGGACTCATATCTTTGCTTCCCTTTGTCATTCACTACCTTACCTCCTCTTGCAACCAGAGCTTGATCTTTGGGAGATCGAATGATCTCCATTTGGATAAACTTATGATTGTTAGAAGTGAGATATTGGATGAAGGAATCAAGAGTGGGAATCCTACAATTTGGACTGGTGAGCCTTACTGTTTGGAAGTTTGATACAAAGACTAAGTATTCTACATTGAACTTTGTGATACTTGCAAGGATGAGCTGATGTTCGTCCTTCACCACTTTGCATTGCTTCAACTGGTATATTAGGTTCTTGAATTTTGTGAAGAATTCATTTAGTGACTCGAAGTTAGATGGATTAAGAGATATCAATTCATTTTCTACCTGATGGACACTCATCTCATCTTGCTTATCAAATAAGGAGGAAATTTTGTCCCAAATCTCCTTGGGAACCTTCGATCCTTGGATGTGGAATCGAATATATCAAGAGACTGAGGAGAATAAGTATCCATGAGCTTCATCAAGCCTGTTCAAGTACTTTTCTTTGTCATGATTTATAATTGGCACTGCCTTTGTTTCTTCTGTGAGTCTGAAGAGGTTCTTGGTGCAGAGTAGTACCTCCACGTCTTCCTTCGACTGGTGATAGTTGAAGGGAGTGAGATGCTCTACTGGATGCGCCATTTTGAATGCAGTAAGGAGGATTGAGTTGTTGTAGTGAATGCAGTGAGAAGAAAGGGCTACTTGTAGCGAATGTTGTGAGCAGAGCTGATAACCTGTCACACAATCAAACATACAAAATAAGGTTGACAGTCTGCACTTTTGGAATTTTATTCACACCCAGCATAGTTGATCAAGAAATCTTGATCAACATTTTCCTGACTTGGGATATTAAGTGGTAAATTATTTGCTTCTGGTGCAGTACTGGAAGGAGAAATTTTGCTTAAAAAAATGATCCAACTGGAGATTTGAGGAGGAGAGGTGCCTTGTGTGCCGAGGCTTTGATACCATATTAAATTGAGCACATAGATCTGTGGAAAAACACACAACTCACAAGATAGATCACACAATTTACTCAGTAATTGGAGAATGAAACAGTGAAAAAATGGATGCAACTTTGAATGCTTTAATTAATAAAAAAAGGTAATTAGATAATAATTACAATGAAGTACAATGACTAAATAGCCACAAGCAATTCGAATTCACATGAGGAAACTTGAATTGATTAGACTCTACTTGACTATAGGGAACTAAGACCTTGTCTAAATCATTATCGAAGGAATCAATGGTTAACTGACCTTGTATAAATCATCACCGGAGTTCATCGGAGTTCTAAAACACAACTCAAGTGTCTAATTGAGTGTTGAATGAGGCTAAATAACTAGGTGAGAAATGCCCCTCTCTTGCATGCAGCCATGTAAACCTACTGCTAACTGAATTTAGAGGACTAGAACTGAATGTAACTGACTCCTAACTAAGCTTGACTGGTCACCAACTCAACTCAACTGACCTTGGTTAATGTTATCGGCACTCCCAGTGGCTCATAAATTGTAGGGATTGGTCTAGGAGGATCCTAAACTAATGCATGCAAGTGCAATCAGTGGTAGTAGGCCTCAATTAGTGCTCCCCACACTTTAGTAATTGAAACATGTGCCCCAATTAGGCCAAGTGGATGCAATGGTGCTAGTGACTAAAAATAGACTGGATGGACTCCTGATTTAGACATGAATCTCGATTTAGACATATGAACAAATTGGACAAGGGAGGATTAATAATCCTAAGAGTTAGCTCTGATACCATGTTATATTTTTATCATTTAATAAATATGATCTAGGATCTTATCTGAGAGAATAACATGCACAACAATAATCACAAGAGACAAGAGACACAAATAGTTTTCTTCTGGGAAACCATAAAGGAGAAAACCCCACAACTTCCACAGACATAGGATGAGAGCCAATATAAAGAGTAAAACCCAAAGATGATCTCTGATAGATGCTTCTCTCTCACTTGTGTGAGCTGCTCTTCTCTCACTCATGCGCTATAGTTGAGTGTGTGTTTGTGTTCCAAATAGAGAGTCTCAATCTCTATTTATACTTTTTTTCCACTTGAATTTTAATCTTACAGGGCCAAACTCACTAGAAGAGTATAATAACCCTTAATACCTCTCAAATGCGGGGACTATTTCCCTGACTTACAATGGAGGGTTAACCTCAACTCAATTATGGGGACTATTTCCCTGACTTACAAGGTAGGGTTAAACTCAATGAATTTTCATGACATTATTATATTAATGACTCTCCCAATCGTAGGAACAAACATCTCCATTGGGGTATAATGAAATACAATATACAAGTGAATACATTCCGAAGTTACAAATACATCAACACCTGCTACTTCATCATTCCTAGTCCGCTCTTGGTCGCAAAGAGCTTGCACTTCCTGCTAGACCTGCTTTACCTCGGTGATGTTTGAAACCTTCTCCTTAAGCGACATCTTTTTCATCTCTGCATTTACCATGGTGATTTTCTCATCAGCTTGCAGTGTATCTTCCTTGATCTTCTCCGTGATCTCATCCTCCAGAAGTGCTTCCCACATCTAGGAAACAACTTCAACTTCCTCAGTGCCGATTTTTTCTCCTTGGCTAATCCACTTAATAGCCTCAAATGCTGGATTGTTGCACTCTTCAAGCATGTGTTCTTGGTGTCTATCACACATTTAACTCCTCGACCTTCCTCCTCAGGTATGTAGCAATCTGGGATAGGCGTGCTACCTTTGTGACCATATCTGCATCTTCTTGGCCTTCTTCTAAAGAAAACTTTGCGACTTCTTCTTTGATGGATTTTGTTAGTGTAATCCAACTCTATTCGTGTGCCTCAATTTCCTACTCCTATTCTCGAAGGAGATTCATATGCTCTTTCACCTTCCTTTTCTGCTTGGTTTCCTAATATGCAAGAGTATTCTCCTAGATCTGTATCTTAGTTGCATTCGCACGCTACACAACATAGAATTTAGCTAGTGTAATTTTAGAGAAGTCCATATATAGCGTTTCAAACGCATGGACGATATTATCAAATTCGGGCGTCTCTATTTCCATTTCTCTTTCCTTAAAGTATATTTTATCGGTGGTAATAATAGCAGTGTTACTAACGCATCATTTGGATCCACGTCGTAAGTATCAGCCTCGACTGTGCTTTTGATCTCATTGATAGCCTTAGTTAGGTCATTGATATGGTCCACCAGTTTGTCGATTAGTTGCAGATGCTTCTTACTTATACTTGGAAACCTCTGTGATGGAATCAAAAAACACGATTATGTCCTCCTCGACTAAGTTGACCATGTTAGCCGATTTGTCTAATTTTCACTTCTTATGTTGTAGTTGATGCTGCTTTGTGCCGCACGCCTCTTTGTGAGCCTTTTTCACATCCTCATCAGTATGTGTTCCTTCAGAGTCACCATCATTATTATCATCATAATCATCTTTTTTGTGCTCACTATCGTCATCATCGGATCTCGATGACTGATTGTCTTCCACGTCGCCACCATCATTTCCTTTCCCATCATCTTGGTCATGACCTTGACCATTCCCTTGGTCGTTTCCTTGGCCATCTCCTCCATGGTTTCCTCCTTGGTCCATCTTCTTCTCGACTAGGATATGCCATTCTGCCATCCAATCCTGGATGATTGTGCCCACATCGACATCAGTGATCGTAAACCCCGCTTGGTGCACTTGCTTGGATGGGTCCTTTCATGGCTCCAAGATGACATTGTGGACACCAGCCTGAAAGTTTATAAATGACAAGTATTTCTATACTATCACAACTCTTACCCTATGTGCCTTTTTGATGACATCGTGTAGTGCCTCACCGTGCATAAAGAAATCAACATTGTTATCATTCTTCTTGATCTTATCATCCTTATCCTCCTAGAGGTGATGGTACTTTGTGCCAAGGAAAAGCAATGGGACATCCAACGACTGGTAGTCCAGTGGGTCCTCCCAAAGAATACAGAAAATCAGAATGAGCAGAAAGTAGTAGTGGAACTTGGATTTTTCCTCCACTTGTGCTTGCTCTGCATCATCTATCAACTCATTCAACAGGTATTGAGACTGGTTGAAGACTATGCCCACTGCGCACTGCTCTGCGAGTTCTACCTCTATGGAGGTGCATTTAGTCGGCCTCATCTTGCACAACATCTTGCAATATAGGATTATTGCAACAAACCTTAATGTATTGTCCTCTATAGGTCCAATGAGGAATCCCCTTCTTGTGTGCTGAAGTTTATATTTCTGCTTCATCTTAGACGTATCTCTGTTTGGACGTAGATATGGCACAGGGTCTCCTCCTACCTTCGACAGACCCATTATTGATGAGATGAGCTCGACATCAACAAGGTAGGGTCAATCAAGCCATAAACATCCTTTGTGGAAACAAACAAGGAGTTGTTGGACATATGTAGTTACCTATGTGATGTGCCCAAAGTGCATCTTGGGTAGCAAATTTAACAAGTTTGCTCTGTCAACACCATTGTCCCACTCCATTAGTATTAGGAGATGGGGCTTAGGCGGCACATCAGGAGTCGTAATCATATATTTTTTTATTTATAATCCCTCTTGCTTGTGGGTATCAACATCCTCAAACTGCTTCTTGCACAGCTTTGACAGTATATCCAACAACAGGGGTGCACTAGCAGGGATCCAGGGCATCGCCAAAGAGGAGTGCACTCTCGCTGAAAGATTTACCTCTCGTGCCTCAACTATCCTTGGCCAAACATAATTGGGTATCAGGTTCTATTATTCAATAGTGGCGCTTGTATCCCTTCGTCGTGACGAGTCTGGTGCATCCTCCCTAAGCATGTCCTCAACAAGAATATTCATAACATCCTTAGCCTTGTGTTTCTTCAAGAGCGTTTGTTTTGAGGATTTTGGAGCATCTCTTGGAGAAACGACTAGTCATGGAACTGTAGGTGGTATATTAATAGGCAGATTCTAAGTATGGCTCGACGTAGATCTTTAACCATGGGTTGGAACAGGGGTCGAACCGACCATGGGAGCAGTCTATAGGTTTCTTCACACCATTGTCTCTAGTTCTTCTTCTGGATGTTGTACCTCTAGCGACATGATTTCTTCTTCAATCAAACATGATGAAGCAAGGTTAATATCTAATTTCTCACTGGCATTGGAAATCGCAATAAACATTAGCTTTGTCTCTCAATCTCAAGCTTTGGTTCACTCTAGCTCTCTTTGCGCATGTAAAAGAATTCTTAGAAGCCTTGTATTTATAGAGGTGTGATAATGCCTCATGTGATCATTGTATGGAAGATCGATGTCATGTCGATCACATGGGATTCTCAGTTGATGCATTCCTCATTAACTCATATACTCGAGTTCTGAGTTGTACATGTCAGGATAGTTATGGAATTTATAGCAAGGACGGATGATGGGACCAAAAAGAATGTCGTCATTCTCCTTGTATCTTGTCACATTAATGATGATTCATTGTCATAATCACCTATATATTTTTGGGTATCTAGGATTTAATGATGATGAATTTCCATTCCCACTTTTTACTATGATTTTCCTGTTTCCGTTGTAGACGTGTGACATAACAATTTCCTTCCCTTCTCTCTCTCTCTCTCTCTCTCTCTCTCTCTCTCTCTCTCTCTCTTTTGTGCGACACAACCTTACCCAAGCATGTCACATCCATCATATTAAGGTTTTAGGTGAATTACATTTACCATACCTGCGACGTATGTACCATCTAGCTTCTTCAATTTCACTGCGCCCGCATCACTGATGTGCATGATCAAATATTTCCCTAGCAAATGCATCTTTAATTTTTCCTAGATGTTTGAAAAATTTGCTATCATACAACAACACAAGTCGGCCAACTTTGAATGGATTAATAGGGATATGGAGATCATGCCATGCTTTTTGCCTCTGCTTCTCGACAGTCTGATGGAATCCTACGACGAAGTGTTCCTCTTCCATTTGAACGAGATGCGGCAACCTTTTCTCAACAACATCTCCATCAGTCATTTATGCCAGTGAAGCAATCCGTAGGCTCGACACAATGTACTCCATTGGAACAACAAATTCCTGTCCATACATCAGTCTGAATGGGGTGTTCCCTATAAGTCGCTTGTAAGTTGTGTGATATGCCCATAGCACAACTAAAACTTTCTGATCCTAGTCATCTTGACACACATTGCACACTTTGGTTAATGTATTCTCTAGAATCTTGTTGAAGGATTCAACCATTCCATTCACCTGAGGATGATAGGATGTCATATTCTTATGTTGGATCTGAAACTTTGCAGTAAGATCAGAAATCATTTTTTTAACAAAATGCATACCTTGGTTGTTGAGTAGGATTTTTGGACAGCCAAATCTGGTCACCACATTTTCAAATAAAAAATTTGCCGCAGTCGTGACAGTGAAATATTTAATAGGATCAGTTTCATCCCATCTGGTTAAGTAGTGTGTCGTAGTGATAATGTAGTGTGCACCAGTCCTCTTACCTGGTGGACTAATTGGTCCAACAAAATCAACAACCCATTTGTCGAATGCCTGTAGTGTTATTTGCAATGCAAGTGGCATCTCATCGTGGCACAATGGTTTTTTGGTTCTTTGGTAGATATCACAGCGCCGATAGAAGCTCTTAGTATCCATATGTATGGTTGGCCACCATAGTCCTACTTGTATAATCTTGCGCACAGTTTCCTTTTCGGCATAGTGTCCTCCTCAGACATAGGAATGTGCTTCACTCGTTACCCATTGGTGCTCATAGCAAAAAACATAGCGTCACAATATTTCATCTGTTCCTAGTTTGTATATGTGTCCCACGATCAATGTGAAGTCAGCAGCTCTAATAACCAAGTGTTTCTTTTGGTTAGTGGAGAATCCTTTAGGCGCATATCCTGTACCAAGGAAATAACACATATTTCATTAAATTTGTAATTATTTAGTGGATCTAGAATTTAGAACTTCCGCTAGATTGAGTTCTTTCAAAATGAAAAAAGTCATAGCCTTTGAATCTTTACATAATTTCTATTAATATTATTTATAGTTTGTATTAAATGTTAAGTTGATTAAATTATTTTATAACATAATACCAACATTGTATTTGTTATCACAACAATTATAAATATTGTCATAGTAATTATTTTTGTCTTTGTTGAGTATGTTGTTTTATTTTTGGAAGTTGGCACCACTTATAATCAAAACAAGAAAATATTTTATGACTTTAAAGTCCAAGTTTTACCCTTGTAACGATTAAAATAAATTATGAATTAAAGTAGCAACACAATTTATTATTATTATTGTTGGTAGTGGTAGTGTATTAAAAACTAAGTTGATGAATGTTTACTTTATGAATAATAGATTAAAGTGAGAAATTTCTTACCTATAAATTTATTTAATGATATCGGATGATAGTAAATCATCTCTTGTTTATTAATATTAATTATTTTAACAATCAAAATCAATTATGAACTAGAAAAGCATTAGTGCAATACAGTTTGACTTTTTTCATATACAAGAGGAAAGGGGGAAAACCAATTGAATTAATTATTGCAAGTGTTCATTATTTATTTATGAAGTATTTGAACAATGTGTTTAATTGAAAATAA
>LPNX010103079.1:0-11829 GCA_001517045.1 Pseudotsuga menziesii | reverse complement strand
ACTTGATAAAGGAAGCAAACTTATTTTTAATTCATTTTTATTTCTATCAAAGATCAAGTTTTTTTGGCTATGAGGATTATCTTCTATGGGATCTCTATGCGTGACAAAATTGAGAATTACAATTAAAGGCCTATGATCTGAGTCAGGCTCGTGGTCGTTTAAGATGTAGAAATTTATTATTTCGTTGTATAAAGGGATATCAGAAAAAACGTAGTCTACCACGCTGCTACCAAGCCCATGGATACAGGTCATATGACTAGAATTGGGCCACTTCTTTAGACCGTTGCAAATTATGATATCTTGAGCACTACAGAGCTTGACTAGATCAGATCCAAACAAAATTCCCCTATATCTTCAGAGCTTCTTTTGTGCCTTCCAGCTAGAGTAAGGTCTTCGTCTAACCAAAGAGGATTATGGTTGGAATGATTGCTTAGAAGAATATCTTGGTTGCTTGAAGTTCGAGCATTAAAGTCACTCATTAAGAGGATATTACTTTCATTCCTTAGGCTAGAAATATCATTCAATGTAACAAGCTATACCCCCAATGCCTCTATGATAGGATCGCTTGTTCCAGACTGACCAAAGTACAAAGCCATCTATGTTAGTGACCTTAGATTCTTTGTGCTCCCAAGTTTCAACTAAAAATATAATATCAACTTCATTCGAGATCTAACTTAGCATGGGGCCTTTGTTCCTTGGAAATCCCCGACAGTTCCAAGAAAGAATCCGGAGCATGTTGAATTTTTATTTATTACTATTTTTTTGGTTTCTATCTCAAACAACGACTTTTCTATTTCCGATTATTGCCCATTTTCCTTCCTTCCTAGCTTCTTTGACCTTTTGAACCTCCTTTCTTAATTCTGCTTGATCTTCTGGAATGAGATCTTCATTTATAAATATCCCCGTTCCTTTTAGACTTGAGGTTTTACTAATTATGCCATACTTATGGTCAGTAGAGCTCACCCTTATCTGGATCAGCCTTCCTTTATTCTTAGTTAATTTCCCCAACCTTGTTGCTTCTGTGAGACATGTTGTTTCAATTTGCTATGTATTATGTAGTTATGTCTGGACTATGGTTAATGTATCCTCATCTACCTCGTCTTTCAAACCGAAGATTATAAGGTTCAAGACCCTTTTGTTACTCTCATGGTCTAATTCTATCATTTTTTTTCATTTCCTCTTTAATGGGTTTGATATCTAATTTACCTGCCACACTATTTAGGGTGAGATTGTTATTAACTTTTTCTTCTAGTTCTTTAATCATATCCTTCATTTTAAGACTTTCTGAAGTATCATCATCTCCTTGTTGGGATGTTTGGTTCATATCTTGGCTTTGTTTTTCTATTACTTGTAATCTAATCTCCATTGTCTCCATTTTATTCTCCAATAGTTTTATTTTATTTTCTAATTGTTTTTGGATCTTGTCTTCAAGAGATGTAAATTTATTTTCCCACATGGATTCTAACTCTGTTTGTAGCTTAACTTCTCTTTCTTCTATACATTTCTCTAATGACTCTATATATTCATAAAGGCTCTGTAAAGTAACTATGCTAGGTCTACCTTTGACAATCTTTGGTAGATGCGGTGAATTATTCATACTTGTAAACAAAAAGAAATATATGAGCAGTAGATATGTATTAGAAAAAAGATAAGGAATGCGTGCACCTGATATAGCCGTTCCAGATCGGATTCCAACAACCCTGGTTCAGATCGATATGGAATCCTTCGTTTTATAGTTTAAAAACCCTGGCGAATTCAATATCCTGCGGCTCACATAACCATGAGAGTTTCTTCCAACGGATCAAAACCTTGGCGAATTCAATATCCTACGGCTCACATAACCATGAGAGTTTCTTCCAGCGGTTCAAAACCCTGGCGAATTCAATATCTCGAGGCGAGCAGTTCTGTAAGCAATCACCCATAGAGATCAAACACAATCACTAAGGTAATTCGCAGAGATAAGCTCGTGAGAAATCACGCTGGGTAAAACTAAACCCAACAAATCACAGAGGTAAACAAATCGCAGAGGAAGACTCAGCTCGTCAAATGACAGAGATCGGATGGATCGGTGAAAAATTGCAGAGATCAAATTCATCCCGTGAGAAAACAAATCATAGAGGTTTGACTCAGCTCGTCAAATCACAGAGTTCGCATAGATTCAAATCGCAGAGATCAAATTTAAATCGCCGAGATCAAACTCAAATTGTCGAAATTCAAATCTATTAAGGTTTCTTTAGATGTATATTTATTTGTGTGTTGTATTTTAAATATTTAATAAAATGGAGGATGTATGTATTTAACATGTATTTTTTATTTTTTATTCCAAGTTTATGTCGAATATGACATTTCAATAAAATAAATGAAATGCATATTTATGATTTATATTTTGAATATGATTAACTTTTAATTTCATCTATTTATAATTTTATTAATTTAATTATGTACTTAATTTATATATATATATACTTTGTAAACTAGTAGGTCCTTCTATTACTTTCGATAAAGAAAGAACATAAATTACATCAAAACCAAGCTTTCCCATTTCTGGAAAAACAGACTTGGAGGTCAGACTTGCCATCTCCCTCTAGAGGAAACAAGATAGAACTAGAAAAATTGAGAATTCATGATAAGTCTTTGGAAAGTTTCCTCCATTAACATATAAAAAACCATAAACAAAAGCAATTTTTAAGAAAGCAGAGAGAGACAAAAGATATGACTGAAAAAGAACAATTTCAGTCAAAAAGGTGCTCATGTGGCTTGAGCTTCAGGCCTAATTTCTTGGCTAGCTCAACCTGGTTGTCCATGATTTTGTGAAAGATCTTCATGATTTGATCCTGCTGGAGGAGGATTTCTCCGTGTTGCTCGTCTTTTTCCACAAGGGTTCTTCCCAGAATAAACTTTTGAGACCATTGTAAATCCAACGATTTCTGATATAAGGAAAGTCTGCCTCTGGTGGTGCAAGGGTCGGGGATTAAGTCTTGAAACTCCTTTTTGATCTCCTCAGGACCCAGGCATGAGCCATCCAACCCTGCTTATTTTTCAGCATTCTGAATAGTGGCCTGAATATGTTTGGGAAAAACCTGTTTAAAGTGCTTGCTTTTATCCACTATCATTCTCTGGAAGCGCAAGGGAGGAGTCATTGAGTTTTGCTTACTGGGCCCAGGAGGGGAAGAAACAACACAGGAGCATTTGCAGGGAGGCATGCTGAAGGGCGAGGGGGCTAACAACAAGGGAAGGGACTCAAAAGAGGCTGGGGAAGGTACTGCATACTCCACGGAGTGACAGGGAGGAGTAGCAACATCGATGGAAGCGTAAGGAAAGGCAGTCCACGAAGGAGTCACGAGCTAGCAAGACCAGAGATGAAGCCGAAAACCAAAAGTAGGAAAATAGAGATTATTACTAGTGATGTCTGAAGGATGAGGGAGCATGAGAGTGATGACCTCGTACATAATTCTCCCTCCTTCCCCGAAGTCCCACCACCATGCAAAGCGCAAAAACTGAAAGTTAATCACCCCAGGCTCGAAGGAGCAACAAGTGGTGGCATTCCCATGGAGCATGTGAGGATCAAAATAGCCAAGAGAGGATATATCATTAATTTGCATGCTAGAGAGGATCATATCCATCTCCCGCATTGCCCCTGTCAGATTCATCATTGTCCTGTGTTTGGAGGAAGTAACCCCGACCTGAGAGATCGTACCAGCCACCTTCCTAAGCAAAAAATGTTGTCGTCGAATGGAGGACGTGAGGGTGCAGGTACGAAGGATGTCGAGTGCGCATGATAGGCACGTGTATGGAAAAGATATCAAGAGGGTGGTGAGGCGTGGAAAGGCCTATCCACGTGCTGCACCATCTTCCCCAAGCCCGATCTCATGAACAACCGCGGTGGGGAAATTTAAAAAATATTAACATGAATGATGTAGTATATTTTTAATTTCATATTTATGATGTATGTTATAAATGTGTATTTTATACTCTATATTTATGATGTATATTATAAATGTGTATTTTTTTTATTTCATATCTATGTTTTGTACTTTGAATATTATTTATATATATTTTATTATTTAAATTAATGTACTTAATTACTTTTTTTTAAATTTTAATATCTTTTAGTTATGTTTATTTTATAATTAATATGTCTAATTAAAAATATATATATTTTCAATGTTATATGTTTTTATTTGTATTTTTATTAATCTAATTTGAAATGATTTAAAAAAAAAAAGAAAAGAAAAAAAAACTCAAATCAAATGACATGCAATTAAATATAATATTTTTATCTCAATAAATGACATGAACTAAATATTTTATTTTTATAATAATATTTTTATCTCAATAAAATGGATGACATGCGATAAAAGTGTATTTCTTAAATTTGAATATGATTAAACTTTTAATTTATATATTTATATAATTATTATTTTTTAAATTATGACATCTTTAATTAAAATAATTAAGAAAAATGTAATTTTTTTATTAGGTGATATTTGTTTTATAATTATTTTATTTGTTATAAATTGTTTTTTGTTGAATCAATAATTGGGAACTAGTTTGGTACTCGCGTGATATGGGGTTTGGGGATCCATTTCCGCTACCACTATACCCCTAGGTGCCCCACAACAACCCGCAAGCATGAGATGGGTAAGCTCAGGTGTGATTTGAACTCGTGACCTCCTTTACAACACGTGACTGCATATCAAGTGAATCGATAATGAGAAACACCTGTGCGGGCTTGTTACAAATTGATTTTATTTGATAATGTTTTGTATTTGAAAAATATATATTAATAAATAATGTGTATTTAAGATGTAGAATGGTTATAGCTAAAACAAATAAGAAAATCAAAATCAAAGTGAAATTGAGAATGAGAATGGAGTAAAGTAGAACTAGATGGGGCCTTTGTAATTAACTTGGAGTCTAACCAAGTTTTTGGGTTGGCCTTGTACCAACTGTAAAAAAAATGGGAACTATTTTGTTTTTCATAGCTAGAAATAGTTGGGTTTTACTCTGGTTATTGGATTTTATTTTGTCTTTTTAAAATGTCAAAAAAAAATTAAACTTTTTTACTTGGAGTTGGGTTCCAAACCAAGGGTAATGTGGTGATAGAGGACATAAACAAGGAGGATAATTATTGGGACACAGAGGTGAACAAGAGGAAACCGACAACTGGAAAGGGAATTTGGGTAAAAAAGGGATCGAGGGTCAGTAAAAAACCCTTGTGCTAGTTTGTCGACTCAAGAATGTGCAATTGTTTAGAAGACATCATAGATAGGGGGATTTAAAGTTGAAAGAAGGGATCTGATGGAATTTCAGGGGTTTTAATAGACTCCAAGGCTCATAGGGGAGAGGCTGCATTCAAGAAGAAATCTCAAAGCCTTCAAACTGAAATATGATGTGACATTTTTTTCTATAGTTGGTCGTGATTTAATGTTGGAGAAGGTCGAAGGATTAACTAGAAGAGATTTAGTGGGTTGTGTGGGGTACGTTAAGATGAATAGGGTGGAATTGACAAACTAGACAATGGAAAACTGGAAGTCATTAATCGATTATGCTCCACACATCTTATGGATTTCTAATGGGTGGTTCTATTTTATCTTTCTCTCGGAAGAACATGCTCAGTAAATCCTTGAAAGCTTCTGGGTTATCAGGGAAGGATTATTGGTTCTTTGGCGTTGGAATGTTCATTTTGACCCTAAAAAGTAATAATTACCAAGAGACACCTCAGGTGCTTCTACTTGGTTTTCCGTTATAATTTTAGTCCAAGGGTCTTTATAATAAATCTTGTCAACCATCTGGGTAAGTTCATTTATGTTAATCCTGAGATGTTTCGATTCAATGATAAGAGACTTGCAAGGGTTCTGATGGAATTTGATACGACAGAGGGCCTTTCAGATAAGGTTAACATTTGTTGGGGAGATCGAGAATTGGAACAAAGACTAGACAACAAAGGGATTCATTTATGTTGTCTAAACTGTAGAAGCACGAGACACCTAAGGAATCCCTATACTGTATCGATTCGAAACTTTAAGGGCCTTCGTGAAGCCACATTCCAGAGACTAGCAACCAATATGGTATCTTGTCATTCTCCAATGACTCATATTCCCTCGCGAGCAGTTGACAAAGACTCCTATGAAGGTAAGTCCTCTGATGAATCCCATGTTCCTTATGAAGATCTGTCGTCAAAAGAGTTGTGTTTTATCAAATCAGTTGAAAAAATTTTTGATAGGAGATTGGAGGGTAGATCCATTGATTTTGGCATAGTCTGGAAGGTATTTTTTCCTCTAGAAGATGGGAAGAATAGGAGAGAACTCTCAGAGGTTAGGGATCTGGAAAGGGATGGAGACACTCAACCTCTATCGCACAATTTAGCAGCAAATAAGGGTTTGGATGAGGGGTTCCATTTCTCTAATGATAATTCTTTGGGGTTCGCTTCCCCTTTGAATCATGAGTCCAATGGGGAGTCCATACCTTCTCCTTTGATTGATAATGCTTTATTGAGACCTAACCAGGAAGGGAGGATAGTCTTGGTAAGGGGTCTGGAAATAAATGGGGTTTCATGGGGAGAGATAAGGAGTATCAGTAGCATCCCCTATGCAAGTATTTGTTAATAGATCAATAGAATTGCCTAGTATAACCTCTATAAATTCATTTCGACATCAAAATGTAACTATAAAAAAAAAAGAACAAGAGGAAGGTTGGAAAGAATGAAGAGGAGGGATGTGAGGAGAAAGGCTTGAATAGAGAAGGGGGTTATGTTCCTATGTCTGTTAGATTACATAATGCCAAAGAATCCTTACTAAATAGAAATTTTCAGGCACTTAGAGATGTGAAGCCCCCTTCGATTGTTCCTTAATGTATTGCATCTCATTTAATTTAAGAGGGCTAGGGGGAAGCTCTAACTCAAGATCCGATCATAAGGTTTTTAGAGTCTAATGAAGTATATATATATATATATTTCAAGAAACTATGAATAGTAGTGTGAAGACATGCGAGTATTTGTTGAAAGTGTTGAAATATTGGGAGGCTTGTGCTATGGATTTAGAAGGTCAATCTGGCGGGTTATTAACTATATGGGATCCTAGGAAATGTAACTTAAACCCTTTCAAAATGAGGGCTGGAATTTTGTTAGAAGGAAGGATTCAAGTTTTCAAAGATGTGATCAATTTGTTAAACATATATGCTCCATATAGAGATAGAAGAGTCTTTTGGGAGAATGCTGAAGCAAGCGATGTTCTAAATTTTCAAAAACTTGATTATTGCTGAAGATTTGAATTTTACTATGTTCTCTATGAGAATTGGGATATGATGACCTCGATTGATGTGTTTTTTTTTTCCCCGGAAAAAAATCATAATTTTATTTCAAAGTAGAACAAAATTACATATCTGCACATGTAAGAGGATCACTAGGATCCCTACATTGTCACATATTAGCTGTCTCATATAAACGTAACCAAAAAAATTACAAAACTGTCCCAAAAACCCAAATCAAAAATCAGGTCACAAAAATCTGAGATCAGACATACTGCCAAAAGCAAAGGCCACCGCCTCTGAAATGTCGTCGCCGCCGCAGAGTTCCCGAAGGAGCAAAACGGGCCGCCACGCAAGAGTATATCAAAACAGACACCATCACTGCCATATAAGGCAGGCAATATTTCTCAGCAAATCAAACAGATCATCAAGATCCATCAACCCCGACCGCCCGAATCCCACCGATCTAGTTCAACTATTGTAGCCGAAGCCCAAATTCCAGTGACGCCTCGACCTAATCAGAAGCCTCGAGACCATGACACCATGTCAAGGCACCCAATTCTGCCAAAAACCACGAACCAGTTCAATCACCATAGAATCCGAACCCGCCCCCACCAAAACCGCACTGGCGAGCATGCCCAGCACCGAAGATCATGACCCATCAGCAAAAGAGGAGTAGATGGGCGTTGAGAGAGCCGATTGGGAACACAAGATCAAGAAATCTTCGTGTTGGAGCAAGAAAATAGAATCCTCTGGCGAGAATATGGGGACGATATCGAGACCAAGAACGACGGTGAAAGATCAGAAAACGATCCTTCGCATAGCTCAAGGTCTCGTCCCGTCATCATATGGTTGTTGTCTCCCAACTATTCTGGACTTAAGCTGCAAAAACACGCCTCCAAGACTCTGATCAGACCTGTACTGTGCTGGGACACAGCTTCCAAGACCTTTTTATCTCGTCAAATCCTCTAACAGTCTGATTGGGGCCTGCCTCCTTCTCTGCTCGAAGAAGCGCAGGAACAATGGTCTTATCGGTGCTGAATTTCTTCTTTACCCTCAGCTGCACAAGTTTCTCAGCGCTTGTGCATTAATCTTGAACAGAGAGACCCTTCGAAGCAAAGGCAGCAGAGGGACTGTCGTTGGGATTCGGATATTCACGTCTCGAAATTCAAAGTCCAGCGTCATCATACAGTCTGCAATCTCTCGCCGAATTCAAGCTCAGCATAGCTGGGATCTGCCATATGATCGGGAGGCAGCTTCCAATCTGAGCGACGGTCCGCCCAATCTCGCCATCAGCCAAAATCAAACCCCAACACACCAGAGTTTCTTGGGGCGAAGAGAGCCGTTGAATTGGGCGTTCTTGGAGCTTCCTCCGCCCCAAATACCATTCACCTCGATTGATGTGTTGGATCCCTTCTTTCAAGACATGTTGAGAAGGAATAACTTAATTGACATTATGCCACATAAATTGTCTCCCACTTGGAAGAATAAAAGATCGGGATTTAAAGGAGGTGGAAAGAGAATTGACAGGTTTTCTAAAGCTAAATCTTTGCTCAATAGTAATGTCAGATACAAGTATTGGAATTTAGACTCTAACATTTCAGACCATAGTTTCATTGCTCTACAGGTGGAGGGTGAAACTGGTCTCATTAATTTCCCCTTCAAATTTAATCAAGCCTTGTTGAAGGATGCTTTTTTTTGTAGTATGGTTCAGGAAGTATGGCCTTCACTTCATGTTCAAGAAGGGTTAAATGCTATGGAAAGATTGATTCTTAAACTTAAAAATCTTAACATTTTAGTGAAATATTGGATTAGGAAAAAAGAGGGAGAGGATAGAAGTTTTCTGCTTCAATTTGAAAATCAAATTATGGAAATTTTGTTAAGGAAATTGAATGCCAATATTTCTGTTGAAGAAAGGGTTTTGACGATTGAATTAGAACTCAAGAAGGACGCTCTGTTAAAAAAAGAGAAAGACTTCTGTAGGTTAAAAAGTAGAGTAGTCTGGATTGAGGCTAGTGACAACAATACCAGATTCTTTCATAGGTATACTTCGAACATAAAGGATCTAAACACCATTTGGGATATTACTTCTCCTGAAGGAATTTAAGTTCATACACACAAAACACTCAAAATGTTGTTGTCAATTACTTTAGTTCTCTTTTTAAACATCCTGGTAGATCCAACATTGGTGATCAAATGGAGGTTCTAAAACACTACCCTTCTGTTTCACAAGAGAAGATGGAATTCAAATAGGGAAGGATATCAATAGTGAGGAAGTGAAAAATGCTTTGTCAAGATTCGCTAAAGACAAAATCATGGAGCTAGATGGTTGGATGGAAAAAAATTTCACTTCTTTTTTGGATATTACAGGGAAGGATCTTTTGGAGATAGTTGAATTGTCAAGGAGTGAAGGGTTAATGTTCGAAGCTCTTAATTCCACAGTCATTGCTCTGGTTCCCAAGAAAGATAAGGTTGATTTGTTTTCTGATTTCAAGCCAATTGCTCTGTGCAATTTGATGTATAAGATGGTTACCAAAATCATAGCTAATAGAATTTAAGCCAAAATTGTCTGAAGTGATGTCCCATGAACAATTTGACTTCCTTTCTAATAGGAAAATATTGGAAGCTATTGGGATCTCCCAGGAGCGTTTACATTCGACTAAATTCAAGAAGATAGTCTCTTTGATATTGAAAATGGACCTTGCAAAGGATTATGACAAGGTGGATTGAGTGTTTCTCAGACTGGTTCTAATTCAGATTGGGATTCCAATGGATGTCTCAAATTGGATTTTAGCCTGTGTTTCTTCAACAAAAATTATTGTTCTAGTTAATATAGTGCCAACAAAATTCTTCTAAAGGTCAAGAGGGATTAGGTAGGGTTGTATTCTGCCTACACTATTATTTCTTTTGGTCATTAAGGGTCTCAGCCGAATGATTTATGAAGCAAAGATGAAGGGTAAGTTTTCTGGTTTAAAATTTTCATCAACACTTAATATTACCCACCTCCTATTTTTCAATGGCGTTATTACCTCTGGCTCTGATAAGATTGAGGATTGGAAGTATATGCATGGCATTCTCAAAATGTTTTGCTTAGTATCATGGATGGAAACTAGCCCATAAAAATATTTGTTCTATCAAAATAGGGTTTCTGATGAAGTTTCATCTGAGTTTTGTTTTGTATTTCAGTTCAAGATGGAAGATCTAGAAACATGGTTCAAATATCTTGGGTTATTTTTGAAACCAAACAAGTACATCAATGAGAATTGGATGTGGCAGGGGAAGAAAAAAAAAGGATAAGTAATTGGGCATATAGATTTATGTATTTGGGTGGAAGGTTAACACTTATTCAGGTAGTGTTGACGAGGATCCCGGTGTATTGGTTCTCTCTTGTTATGATCCCTTCAACCATTTTAAATCTTATTCGATAACAAATATTCAACTTTTTGTGGGTTGGTTCAGGTAAGGATAAAAAAATTCATTTTGTTTCTTGGGAGTGACTAGATCTGCCTAAATCTAAGGGGGGTTGTGACATAAGAATTTAAATTGGTTCAATTCATCTCTTTGTTTAAAGATATTTTGGAGAAATGTTTTTGGTAACATTTTTTGGAGTTCAGTATGTCTTTCAAAATATCTTAGGAAGAATGCTTTGTTGTCTTGGTTTAGATCTAAAGAAATAGGATGTAGTGACTCTTCTATTATATGGAACAACTCTGTTAAATTTTTTTATTGGATCAGGAGATTGGTGACATGGGATATTAGCAATGGTAAGAGTATGAGAATTGGTATATATCTGTTTATAGGAGACAATGGAAAATTCCTTTTTCCTTCGAGAAATTCGTTGATCTAAACATAATTACTCTTAATAAAATCAGGAGGTCGTCATGGTTTGTTTTAAAGGGTGTCTATTGGTTAACTTCTAGAGACATTGACCTTTCAGGATCCTGGGAAGTAATATGGGACAAATATGTAAACTCTCTAAACAATGTAGGCTTAAGACTTGTGTCTATAGAAGATAAGATAGTTTGGACATGGAATAAATCCAATGGGTAGATTACAGCAAAGGAGGCATATGAAGCAATTGTTTCTATTCAAGATCATTTCGACAAAAAATGGTGGAATGTTAAATTATGGAATTGGCATATATTGCAGAAATTAAAATGTTTTTTTTGGCTTCTTCTAGAAAATAAACTTCTCACTTGGAAAAATATTATAAAAAATGTTGGAATGGTCTAGGAATTTGCATGTTTTGCAGAAGGGAAGCTGATACGGTTGATCGCTTATTTATTTCTTGTATGTTTGGCAAAGTGGTTTGGTGTTGTGTATGTGGATATTTATACATTACATCTTCATGGTGTGATTGAAATATGGAAGAAATATTTAGGAGTTGGTATTCAAATGAAAGAGATTACATGATGTTTCTTATATTCACAAGTTAGTCCATTTGGAATATGCAAAACAAGATCATATTTAATAATGTTAGGCCTAATGTTAATCAATGCTGCGTAAAGTTCGGAAAAATCCTTATAAGCTTATGCCATCTTTATACTATTTTGATGGTTCTTCTTTGTAGGGAAGATGTGG
>LPNX010103065.1:0-11643 GCA_001517045.1 Pseudotsuga menziesii | reverse complement strand
TTATAGTGACCTTTTCAAAACAGATTTTCAGGTTATTATTACAAAAATCAGCCTAGATCATATCTTAGCCAATAAAGAAATATGTACAGTTCAAAGTCTATCCAATGCCAGGTGATCTGTCTATTTTCAATGGCAGTAAAATGGGGAATCAAGTAGTTAGAATGTGTTTGAAACTTGCAGGTGTTAGTCATCAGTTCATGCAGTTTCCAGCACCAATCAAAATTTAAGGGTTCTCTTATTTCACTGGAAAGTGCTCTTGCTCCATTTAGCCTGTAGTTTCTTCATTGAGATCAATGTTTATCTTTAAACATGACATTTAGCATATTTAACCACATGCACAGATAAAGAAAATGTTGGGATCTTCTCACAGATTTAATTTACTTCTGCAGTGCTTGACACACGTAGATATAATCTATTGCTGGCCATCTATGTGTTGCATCAGATTCCAGTCACTTTCAACAACTAGTGTGTACATGCCAAATGCCATCATATTTCGTTCTCTTCAACATAGTCTTCCTAATTTGTTTTTCTTTTTAGTTATTTTTCTTAATAAACATTGATGGTCCCTATTTGAAAAATTCTTAGAGATGTTGGATGGCATGACTGCATTCAGGTCTTTTAGTAACCTTAATCGAAGCACCTAAATGCATAAAGCTGAGGTTATATTTACTTTCTTTTCCTTGGAAATAACTCTTTGGGAAACTTTCGGGCACTCCCCTCCATTTTTAGGATGGTACCCAGTGTAAAGCAGGTGGCATAGACTTGGTGCGCCTAACCCCATGGGAATCAAACTAGGGACCTGCATAGCACTCTGAATTACTGGCAATGTCTTGGTAACAGTGGCACCAATTGATTGAGCTAACCCTTGGTGCTTGAGGATATATTAACTATTTTGACATAGAAGGCATTAAGAATTTAGTTTTTTCAAATTTCAACGAAGTGAACAGTTTGATGTTCAAGCTAAAGGCAAAGCTTTATCACCTTGACTTTGTATGACCAATTTTTCTTTGCTTGAACTATGCACTAGAATTCCTTATAATGTGCTTTCTTTCAGGATAGGGACATCCAAGTTGGCCATTAGCTATGCAATTTTTTCTCATTTAAACAGAGAATTTTATCTGCTAGCCAGGTTCTTTCTCTAAGAAGTGCCTATCCTATGGGTATCTTCCTTGAGAAATATCTCTTTATGTTATTTGCTGCTGAGTCTGATAAACAACTCAAGCCTCAACCCCAATGAGGGATACTTTTGTAGAAAATCTTCCCATTAGCCAAGATGGGTGGCTGTTGGTTCCAATTTGTTTGCATCATGTATAGTTTATACCAGTCTATAAAAGTCAGCTTTTCTTTTCTTACATATCAGTCTATAAAAGTCAGTTTTTATTTTCTTACATATCAGTCTATAAAAGTCAGCTTTTCTTTTCTTTGTTCTGAAGACTACTATGTATTCCTTTCTGCTGGCTGCTTTAGAGTACTTGGCATTTTCTCCATTAAAGTTCAAGATTTGTCTTTCCTCTTATCTAGTAAACTCTCTATTCTGGGAATTGTCTTCATTGACAGTTTTTTAGTGCAACGAAATACATTTGTGAGTATGGATTTTTCCTTACTATTATGCTGTAGGGAAGAAAGATACTTAATCCAGACAAATGGCGAGCGACTTTTAACAGTGAGGGCAGGCATGTGGGGTTCCAAAAGTTTCTCAAGACAATTATTTTTGGGGTTAGTTTTCTTCCCTAGTTGTAAATCTTTTTGGGACCTTAATCCCTTACATGTTCTTTCATTGTTGCTTGTTGATATATATGACTGGACACCTTTTATTGTATATCTCACAATTCACTGATGCTGCTATTGTTCATTGGTTTACATAAAAAATTTGGACCTCGCTAACATTAGAAACATACATAGTTCTAGCTTTTCAAGTTAGCTAGCATTGATTTTATGACTAGCATATTGTATTTGTCATGAGTTTGTTCAAATTATATGGATGAGTTTGCAATGCTCTTTTTCTCGTGAAGAATTTTTCCACATCAACATTTTTTCGATCACTTCATTGAGGTTTTGAGTATTTTTGCTTTATAAAATTTGGGTCAAGAGGTTTCTAATTATTTTGTGTAAAATATGGGCCTTTACCAATTGAGTTTGAAAGGGCTTTTCTAGCAACTTTGGCACCCTTCCTAAGCATGTTTTTAATTTTGAGAGAATTTGAAACCTTGCATATGGTGTACTTTTGGTCAGTAATCGTTGTTGGATATGCACACACAAGATTATAGACAAGAGTGCTCAAAAGAATAAGATAGATTAGATTTCTTTTTTATTTGGTGATGTTTATCTGAATTACATTGTAGGAGGAGAGGATTACATTATGCAACTCCCAAATGCCTAATATTTAAATGACTATAGTCTTAATTGATGATTACATCACTCTATTATAAGGCCTCTATGCAAGCCTTTATTACATGTCTAAAGTATGCCTAAAGTATGCCTCATCGTGGCATGTTGTTAAAATGAAAGCTAACTCCAGCTAGATTTCCATCACGGTGTAATGAGCTAACATACATAAGCTTTACCTTATAGTGCCATGTTGTTAGAAGGAAAGCTAACTCAAGCTAGATTTCCATCACGGTGTAATGTATTTGATGACAATGTCATTGTGTTAGATGGAAAACTACCTTATGAAGGCTAACAAACATGAGTTTTACTCACCGTGCAATGTTTTAAGAACGAAACCTAACTCCAACTAGATTTCCATCATGGTGCTTTGTGATTGATGATAATGTCATTGTGCTAGATGGAAAAATACACTATGAAAGCTTACACACATTAGATTTCACTCACCGTGCAATGATTTAAGTATTAAAGCTAACTCTAGCTAGACTTCCAACACGGTGCAATGTGCTTGATGACAATGTGGTTGGGTTACATGAAAAACTACCGTATGAAAGCTAACACACATTAGCTTTCATTCATCGTGCCATGTTGTTAAAAAGAAATATAACTCTAGCTATATTTCCATCATGGTGTAATGAGCTCACACACATAAGCTTTCTCTTATAGTGCCATGTTGTTAGAAGGAAAGCTAACTCCAGCTAGATTTCCATCATGGTGTAATGTATTTGATAATAATGCGGCTTTGTTAGATGAAAAACTACCTTAAGAAAGCTAACAGACATTGGCTTTACCGACTGTACAATATTTAAAAAACCAAAGCTAACTCTAGCTAGATTTCCATCATGGTGCATTGTGATTGATGACAATGTGGTTGTGCTAGATGAAAAACTACATTATGAAAACTAACACACATTAGATTTCATTCATTGTGCAATGATTTAATGACGAAAGCTAACTCCAACTAGATTTCCATCATAGTGCAATGTGATCGATGATGATGTGGTTGTGTTAGATGGAAAACTACCTTATGAAAGCTAACACACATTGATTTTTACTCATCGTGGCATGTTGTTAGAAGGAAAGCTAACTCCAACTAGATTTGCATCATGATGTAATGTATTTGATGACAATGTGGCTTTATTAGATGGAAAAATACCTTACGAAAGCTAACACACATTAGCTATTATTCACCATGTAACGTTTTAAGAATGAAAGCTAACTCTAGCTAGATTTCCAACATGATGCATTTTGATTGATGACAATGTGGTTGTGCTAAATGGAAAACTACATTATGAAAGCTAACACACATTAGATTTCATTCACCGTGCACCGATTTAAGTTTCAAAGCTAACTCCAGCTAGATTTTCATCACGGTGCAATTTGACAATGTGGTTGTGTTAGATAGAAAACTACCTTATGAAAGCTAACACACATTAGCTTTCACTCATCGTGCCATGTTGTTAAAAAGAAAGCTAACTCCAACTAGTTTTTAATAATGGTGTAGTGAACTAACACACATAAGGTTTCACTCATAGTGTCATGTTAGAAGGAAAACTAACTCTAGCTAGATTTCCATCATGGTGTAATGTATTTGATGACAATGTGGCAGTGTTAGATAAAAAACTACTTTATGAAAGCTAACACACATTAGCTTTTATTCACCGTGCAATGTTTTAAGAACGAAAGCTAACTCTAGCTAGGTTTCCATGATGGTGCATTGTGATTGATGACAATGTGGTTGTTCTAGATGAAAAAGTACATTATGAAAGCTTACACACATTAGATTTCACTCATAGTGCAACGATTTAAGGATGAAAGCTAACTTCAGCTAGATTTTCAACACAACGCAATGTGATTGATGACAATGTGGTTGTGTTAGATGGAAAACTATTGTATGAAAGCTAACACACATTAGCTTTCACTCATCGAGCCATGTTGTTAAAAGGAAAACTAACTCCAGTTATATTTCCATCATGGTGTAATGAACTAACACACATAAACTTTCCCTTATAGTGCCATGTTGTTAGAAGTAAAGCTAACTCCAGCTAGATTTCCATCATGGTGTAATGTATTTGATAAAAATGTGGATGTGTTAGATGAAAAACTACTTTATGAAAGCTAACAGACATTAGCTTTACTCATCGTGCAATGTTTTAAGAATGAAAGCTAACTCTAGCTAGATTTCCATCTGGTGCATTGTGATTGATGACAATGTGGTTGTGCTAGATGGAAAATTACATTATGAAAGCTAACCCATATTAGATTTCACTCATCGTGCAATGATTTAAGGATGAAAGCTAACTCCAGCTAGTTTTCCATCACGATGAGACGTAATTGATGACAATGTGGTTGTGTTAGATGAAAAACTATTTCAAGAAGCTTTTCCAAATTATTTTAAAATTGCGAAATGTGATATTTTTTGATAACTCTAAAAATGACACTTCTGTTGCTCTTGACTCTGAACAAAGGTATCTTAGTGTAATAGGGAGAAGTAAAACAAGTTCATTCTCTGAAATTATAACATCAGACCTTTCTTCCAACATCTTGTCACTCACCGTACAACGATTTGAGTACGAAAGCTACTCCAACTAGATTTCCATCACGGTGCAACATGATTGATGACAATGTGTTTTTGGTAGATTGAAAACTACCTTATGAAAGCTAACACACATTAGCATTCACTCATCATGCCATGCTGTTAAAAGGAAAACTATCTCTAGCTAGATTCCCATCACGGTGTAATGAGCTAACACACACAAGCTTTCACTCATATGCCCTATAGTTAGAAAAAAAACTAACTCCAGCTAGATTTTCATCATGGTGTAATGTATTTGATGACAATGTGGCTGTGTTAGATGGAAAACTACGTTATGAATGCTAATACAGATTGGTTTTTACTCACCGTGCAATGTTTTAAGAACGAAAACTAAATCCAGCTATATTTTCATCATGATGCATTGTGATTGATCACAATGTGGTTGTGCTAGATGGGAAACTACTCTATTAAATCTTCCACACATTATATTTCACTCGCCGTGCACCGATTTAAGGATGAAAGTTAACTTCAACTAGATTTTCAACATGACGCAATGTGATTGATGCCAATGTGGTTGTGTTACATGGATAACTGCCTTATGAAAGCTAACACATATTCACTTTCACTCATCGTGCCATGTTGTTAAAATGAAAGCTAACTCCAACTAGATTTTCATCATGGTGTAATGAGCTAACACACATAAGCTTTCTCTTATAGTGCCATGTTGTTAGAAGGAAAGCTAACTGCAACTAGATTTCCATCATGGTGTAATGTATTTGATGACAATACGGTTGTGTTAGATGGAAAACTACCTTATGAAAGTTCATAGACATTAGCTTTACTCACAATGTAATGTTTTAAGAATAAAAGTTACCTCCAGCTAGATTTCCATCATGGTGCATTGTGATTGATGACAATGTGGTTGTGCTAAATGGAAAACTACACTATGAAAGCTTACACACATTAGATTTCACTCATCGTGCAACGATTTAAGGATGAAAGCTAACTCTAGCTAGATTTTCAACATGGTGCAATGTGATTGATGACAATGTGGTTATGTTATATAGAAAACTACCTTATGAAAAATAACACACATTAGCTTTCACTCATCGTGCCATGTTTTTAAAATGAAAGCTAACTACAACTAGATTTTCATCATGGTGTAATGAGATAACACACATAAGCTTTCTTTTATAGTGCCATGTTGTTAGACAGAAAGCTAACTCCAGCTAGATTTCCACCACGATGTAATGTATTATTTGATAACAATGTGGCCGTGTTAAATGGAAAAATACCTTATGAAAGCTAACAAACATTAGCTTTACTCACTGTGCAATGTTTTAAGAATGAAATCTAACTCTAGCTATATTTTCATCATGGTGCATTGTGATTGATCACAATGTGGTTGTCTCAGGTGGAAAACTACATTATGAAAGCTAACACACATTATATTTCACTCACCGTGCAATGATTTAAGGTCGAAACATAACTCCAGCTAGATTTCCATCACAGAGCAATGTGATCGATGACGATGTGGTTGTGTTAGATGAAAAACTATCTTATGAAAGCTAACACACATTAGCTTTCACTCATCGTGCCATGTTGTTAGAAGGAAAACTAACTCAAGCTAGATTTGCATCATGGTGTAATGTATTTGATAACAATGTGGTTGTATTAGATGGAAAACTATTTTACGAAAGCAATTACACATTAGTTATTACTCTCCATGCAACGTTTTAAGAACGAAAGCTAACTCTAGTTAGATTTCCAACATAGTTCATTTTGATTGATGTCAATGTGTTTGTGCTAAATGAAAAACTACATTATGAAAGCTAACACACATTAGATTTCACTCACCGTGCAACTATTTAAGGTTTAAAGCTAACTCCAACTAAATTTCTATCATGGTGCAATGTGACAATGTGGTTGTGTTAGATAGAAAACTAATTTCAGCTAGATTTTCATCATGGTGTAATGAACTAACACACATGAGCTTTCACTCATTGTGCCATATTGTTAGGAGGAAAGCTAACTCCAACTAAATTTCCATCACGGTGTAATGTATTTGATGACAATGTGGTTGTGTTAGATGGAAAACTATCTTATGAAAGCTAACTCCAACTAGATTTCCATCATTTTGCATTGTGATTGATGACAATGTGGTTGTGTTAGATGGAAACTACATTATGAAAGCTAAAACATTAGATTTCACTCATCGTGCAATGATTTAAGGACTAAAACTAACTCCAACTAGATTTCTATCATGGTGTTATGTATTTGATGACAATATGACTCTTTTAGATAGAAATCTACCTTATGAATTCTAACACACATTAATTTTCACTCACCGTGCAATGTTTTAAAAACAAAAGCTAACTCTAGGTAGAATTTCATCTTAGTGGAATGAGCTAACACACATTAGCTTTCACACATTGTATAATGATTTAAGAATGGAAGCTAACATGTTAAAAGTAAATCTAATTATAACTAGATTTTCATCATCGTTTTATGTATTTGATGACAATGTGGCTGTTTTAGATAGAAAACTACCTTATGGAAACTAACACACATTAAATTTCACTCAATAAAATCTAACTCCAGCTAGCTTTCCATCATGGTGCAATGAACTAACACATAATAACTTTACTCATCATGCCATGTTAGAAGGAAATCTAACTCGAGATAGATTTCCATCACAACGTAATGTATTTGAGGACAATGTGGTCATGTTAGATGGAAAACTAACTTATGACAACTAACACACATTATCTTTTACTCACCATGCAATGTCTTAAAAGCGAAAGCTATCTCCAAATAGATTTCTATCATGGTGAATTGTGATTGACGACAATGTGGTTGTGCTAGATGAAAAACTACATTATGAAAACTAACACACATTAGATTTCACTCATTGTGCAATAATTTAAGGATGAAAGTTAACTCCAACTAGATCTCCATTGCGGTGCAATGTGATTGGTGAAAATGTGGTTTTAGTAGATGAAAAACTACCTTATGAAAGCTAACACACATTAGCTTTCTCTCATCATGCCATGTTGTTAAAATGAAAGTTAACTCCAGCTAGGTTTCTATCATGGTGTGATATATTTGATGACAATGCGACTGTTTTCGATAGAAAGATACCTTATGAAAACTAACACACATTAGATTTCACTCACCGTGCAATGTTTTAACAACTCATTATGGTGGAGAAAGGCTTAATGTAGGATATGTTATGGTTTTGATAATTGATGTCATTGAACCACATTTGATTATGGAAGATGTTGATGAAGGAGACTTACATCCATGGCAGATCATAAATTTGAGGCATAACAAAGGTAAATCAAAATCTTGAAGCACATGTTAAGTGTTTTTGATAGTACACTGCTTGTTATTTTTGAGCAAATACAAAGTTTGTTTAATTTGTTGTATATGTGCAAATGTTTCTTCTGCATTTTCTATTGGAGACAAGGTAGATCTTTTGCAATGTGGAGTGAAGGTGGGTGAAGGCTCCATATTCAATACAAAGATTGGTCATAAGGTGCATGGAAGGATGGTAAATAAAGGATCCATAGTGGTTAACATTGAGAAGGTGTTAAAACATGATGCTCTTTTGCCACATCCAATTGGATTTGAGAATACTCTGGGGGTGCATTGGGATCTTATTAGATTTGGTTAGAATAAGATTTGGAACCTCATTGTCATGATCATCTAGTAAATACTCCCCGAAATAGGCTTACATTAACATGTAAAAAGGTTTCTCTTACACATGAATGCACATGAACAAGCATGTGCATTGCCAAAGGGATCATAGTTAATCTCCGTGAGGATGACATGGTTGAGGGTGAAATGTTAGGTGGAAAGGAATTCAGTGTTTTTGTGGAAGACATAGAAAGCAATCGTTAAAGATGTGGGATTCGGGATAAGTCTATACATTTTTTGGTTAGATGGCTAATAAATGAGTTGGTGGACAATGAAGGTAAGATTTTAAGGGTGAATGAAAATTTCAAGGAGGCACCTAAGGAAATGGCGGTATGGGATCTTATAGAGGACAAAAGTCCCTTAAACACATGGGATGGTGATCTTTATAATGAAAAAGATCCAGACTCAATGCTATGCATGTAACGAGACCATATAAAAGGATTAAACGAGTTGTGGCTACAAAAAAAGTTGAAAGCTTTGAAATATAGAGAGATGAAGAGAAACAAATCCGACTTTTGGCAGCGGATAAATGTTGCAAACAAGATTGTCTTCAACATGTGGATATGAAAGCCATTGCAGCTACTATAAGGGGTATGAAACTCTTGAACAAAATGGCATTAGGGAATTTGTCTTGAATTCACTCCTTTCCAACACAATCATCTCAAAGAGCCATGGCCATGGCCTACCTCCTATTGTTAGGAAAGTAAAAGACATGAGGTTAAATGGAGATATTATTTTCAAGAAATCATGCTACAAGATACATAATATTCCTCAAAGCACCTTCTATACTTACCAACATAATTTCCAACAAGGACATGTCAAATGAATTCATGGTAACACCAACAAATGCAAACCACGTGCACATACTTTGGCAGCCATAGAAATATTGCACAAAATTGTAATGGATAATTCATATTTTTCACCGAACCAAACACGACAAGTTGAAGAAGATGGGAAGTTTTCTCCCTTAAGATTGTTGCCATCAACGTACACCCACAGTTCTTTGTTAAAAGAGATCAGTGAGGCTCTTCAAGAGATCAATTTTCCATCAATATCACAACCAACAATGAGAAAGATTTGGAATACTCATTTTCCAGACGTGGCATTCTCAAAGAACACTAACTTCAGTAAATGTAGTGAATGTATCGTGTTGAAAACATAGACGAAGAAAACGACTACAAAAGAGCTGGAATATAAGGCACAAGCTAGACTGAAGAAATGTATCAATATTGTTATGTGTGGAAGATATTGCTACTATGGCCACATAATTATGCCAGAGTGGTATCCAAAGGAATACTTGAGCATTATCCATGATAAAATGGACAAAACAAAGACTTAAATCCCAAGATTATGTGTCAAATCAAAATATGTTGCAGTAACAAACTTGGGTTTGTCATTGACAGGTATGCTAACACATGGGCATAACATAGGAGGTTTTGATCATTTCTCCCTACGATTTGTACACATGGGATCACAATTTACCATTAAATCTCTTGCAAAGTGCTTGAGGGACCTTGAAGACCCACACCTTGATATGTATGGTGGTTTGCTTTATGAGAGTGGAAGATCAAGAAACCCACTTTCAAATGCATTACTTCAAAACTCTATTTACTCAAAATGTAGAGTGTATAAGGATGCTTTCCTATCTTTAAATGGAAGCTCAAACAATCAAAATCTTGATTTTAAACCTCTTCCTCCACATTTGTTGTTACAGTTGGACAATGTAGCTAGTGATAATAAGAATTGTTATGTTTTCATGTTTCTATCACTATTTACTGCACTTGGTGTATTCATCACTATTGAGGTTGGGTTCTTGCTTATGGGGCACACCCATGGAGACATAGATGGAACCTACAAAAGAATGTCTTCCAACTTGAAAAGTAAAGATATATATTCTTTACCTGAGATGATGGATACATATCGCACAATAGAAGAAAAACAGGTGTTTCCACCTAAACTTATTGACAAAGTGTATGACATCAAAAGTTTTCTTAATGGGTACATCAAGGAGGGGAAAAATGCACTAGTTGGACATCTTAATGTCCAGTACTTCCAATTTATTTAAATCAATGATGTTCCAGTTATGAGGTATAAAGAATCCATTAGAGACATTGAGTGGTCAGAACCAGTTGAGTTGTGGAATATAAATGATGAAGGTAAACCTATATTTCCCACAGGGAAGCCATCTTTCTTACATCCCAAAGACAATGTTGTTTATTTAAAAGAACTAAAGGAATAACATCATACATAAAAATGTGGAAATAGACTATTGGCAATGAGAATTCGCCAATTGTTACAAAGGAACGGAATAAAAAACTAGATTATTGGAAAAGAGTTCTAGATGCATTAGATGGAATCTACAATGACCATACACCCTTGGATGAAAATGATTCTTCTTCTGCTGAGTTTTGTCCCAAGACGAGGAAAAATGTTAACGTTAATGGTAATGCACTCCATGCAATATCAAGTATTATGAATAGGAATTTTAATAATGTGACAGATGAACCAGTATATGTTGGACCCAAGTGCAAGAAGCCAAAGCCAACATTCGATCCTAGAATTGATGTTGAGAAAGGAAAGATGTTGCTTGTTAGATCAGGAAATGAGGATGAAAGAGAGATAATTTGGATGGCAAAAGCCACCTCAGATATCTTCCAGGATGATGACAACAAGACCCTTCATGTAAATATTGATTGGTGACAACCTGGCCCAGGGAAATACAAGGGAAAAGTTTTAGAACAATATTGGGTACCAAAACCTGATGACACAATTTAATTCCATAAACTCTCTTTGTCATTATGATTAACCGTGGAAATATTCATCCTCAAGCTGTACTTGATCTGCTTGAGAAAATATAAGGAGAATAGGTGGAGATGATTCATGAATGCAATTTTTCTTTTTGAATGACTAATTAATATACACAAAGAAAAAGTTGTCAATGTTTGTAGTATATCAAATATTCTCTTCAAGCCACCTTTTGAGGAATTTTATATTATTTGCGACATATATGAAAATTTTGGTTC
>LPNX010103059.1:166433-250485 GCA_001517045.1 Pseudotsuga menziesii | reverse complement strand
TTTTCCCCGTGGGGGTTTTTCCAGGGCAAATTTGCCAAAAATTACTGTGTCAAATTTTATGGTGTGCATGTGTTTATTTACAGCCTGTTAGTTGTTTTCAGAGTGTTTAAATTGTTCAGAGAAATTTCATAAGTAACTTCAAGCCTATGCATAACCGGCTGAAGTGAAACTCACGAAATTGTTCATTAAACCAGCAAGCTGTTAAACAAAATTTTCAACAATTTGAAAAATGGTTATGATTTTGGTATCTCTCATTCATATTTAAAGGAGAGAGCTTCTCATTTGCAAAGGGTCTTTGGCTCTTGGATCTGGATAATAGAAAACTATTTTTGTGAAAATTCTTGGATCTCCTTTGCATCTGGTGTTCTTAGATGGTGATTGAAAAATCTATTGCTTCCTAGCATTTGGGTATTTGTTGTGAGATCTATATTTTTTTGGAAACATTATCTTGTCTACAAGAGGGCAACTTCAACTTCAGCGTTTTTGCAGGGGTTCCTCAACACGCTTGGCTTGGCTGCACTTGTATTAGGGGGTATTCATTAGTATCATTGTGGTCTATGATTTCATCTTGCTATTTTTCTGTAGCATTTGTTCTTTTATCTTGACGCATCAAATCTGATATGGTTGACGTTTGTTGTGCAGGAGAGAGGGCGCATTGGCTTCCTTGGGCAAATCATTTTACATAGAAGCTTCCTCCAAATCTTCTCAAATTGATCAGGAAAGCATAGATCATCATCATCAAGGCATCTACAAGGTTTTCCAGGTTAGTTCTTATTTTCTAGATCTCAATCCATTGGCATCTTCACTTTCATGTTAAAACCCTAAATATAAAAAGTCAAAAAATATTATGGATCAAACCACTTGATATCTTGGCAAACCATTTCTGGGTTTTGTAAATCAGGTCAAACCCTAAGTGGGTCTTCCAAAACGTTTTGCTTAGGTGACTCCATTTGGCCCAAATCCCAAGGCATTGTTCTCTAAACCCTAGCGCTACCCTTCATGTTGCCTCCTCTTGCGATTTGATCTTTTCCTTGTGGCTCAAGTGCTTTGATACTGTTATACCTTCTTTCGAGTCTACCCCGTGGTACTAGGTAGCCCCAATCATGTTCTTACCCTCCCTACATTGGTTACGTTTCCCAAGGCAGTGGATATTGTCATATTTTGCTAGTACCTTGATCCCAGATCTAGTAATAGGCTGATAGGTCACTTGTGTTTCGAACTTGGATCAAATTTCACAACTCATAAACCCCTGATCCAAGCCCTAATTCACCTTGTGACTTCACCCATAGATCTAGGGTTTACTCCACCTTACACCTTACGTACTTCAACTTCATTTGATTTGATCTAGTGTTTTGGTCTGATCTCTCCTATCGGGAGTAGAGCTGGGTCTCCCCCATTGTTGTCTTGGGCAAAGATAACATCAACTAAAGATTACCTCGATTGGTGTGACAACCATCCATTTGGGAGTTGAGGCTCTCTTGGTTCCACCTCTTTAGTTTCCCATCCCTCTACCGTCCATCCTAGATCCACCTCATAGAGGCAACTACAAGTTTGGTGAAAACATTTTGGCGTCGTTGTCAGGGAGGTAGAGGCTTACCTTGGTTCATCTATTTTACCTTCAGTGTCTGTGAATGTACTTACATTTTTTATCATTCATATCACATCCGGTTTAATATCAATGATTGCATTTTACATGTTTAAATATTTACAATCACTACATGAATTTCACTTACCTCTCCCACGACATCATCTGTTGGTGAACATGGCAATTCGTTCACCTAGCGACTCCACAACGCGACTCCACTAAGAAGCAAACCCATCACATAAATCATAATGAATTCAGGTGTATTATTAAGACACATGAAGAAATTAACCGAAAACATAAAGAAACTTGGAAGGAAAATAAACGAAAGAAATAAATGGAGGTCAGATTCTTGGTATGAGGATGATCTTGACCATGATTATGGGTATGAGCCTAGTTATCGCGATCCTTATGACGCCCACCAATTCCATTACCCTCGCTATAAAGAATGCCTAACCATCTCTAGTGAGCCGATGAACAAGTATCAAACCCAACCAAAGTCGAGAGTGACCGATCCTGGTAATCCTACCAGGTACCCAACTCAAATAACCAGAGCTGTTAAAAAACAAGACAAACAGTCTCCTTTTGACTTTTCTGAAATACCAGGGGCACCTCATCCTATGCCAAACAATTACACTAGGAGGTTGCCCCAGTTTAATGGAAATAAGGATATATCTATTGAAAGTCATTTGGATATTCTCTGGGATTACATGGAAGCTAGAGGTGCGGACAATGAAGATGTGTATATGTGAGCCCTAGGAGAGTCCTTGCGAGGGGATGTTCAACTATGGTTTGATCATTTAGCACCACAATCCATCACTAGGTATGACATGTTCACAGATCTCTTAATAGATAAGTGGGGTAGGAACACTGATAATTCTTTAGAGTGTAAATCTAGCAATGATTGTGCAGTTGATAATCAGTATATTGACAATTTTCTTTCTCAATTGGATCATTCCTCTCCTGAAATGTTCCAAATTATGAGTGTGCCTGCAATCCATAAGAATGTTACAGAGTACTTTAGAATAATGTTTCAAAACCCCATGCTGAAAGTAAGAGGGATATCAATCAAATCAAACGAGATACTATGTTATTATTACCTGAAGCAGTCACAAAGCAAGTCTTGGATTTAATCCGTGGAAAGGAACCTACCAATCACCATCAAGAAACATCTTCAGTTGAGCCTTCCATTTGTGAGTCCATTATAGAGCCTTTAAAAGAGCAACTCCATAGTCATTGCCTAATTGACGATAATTTGAGCCATTATTCAAGCTATCTGAATCTGGATTATGTCTCTGCAGAAGAAGAAAAGGTTGAAATTAATCGAATTTCCGTTGAGGAGCAATCATGTGGTCATATTGTGGTTGAAGACCAAGTTTGTGAGGATGATAAGGAAGTTAGAAGTGAACATATTGATGATCATTTATCCTCCGTTGAATGTAATGAACAATCTAAAGAAAAAAACGGCATGATGATGATATACTAGTAAGCGAACTTGACCTAGAGCATTCTTTGTCACATCTTTTGAGTTGGAATCTATGTCCAAATAATCATCAAGAGCCTCTAAGAAATGATTCTTGTAATGTTGTTGCTATTTCCCATCAGATTTTTGGTCAAGGTGATTTGGTTGAAAAGATTAATCATAGTAAGTCTAATTCTTGGGAGGTTAGTGTTAATCTTGCAAATTTCTTTAACAAATCTCTCATATCACATACAAGATTGGTGTTAGCACTTTTAGGTGATGCAATTCAAGTTTTAATTTTCCAATCCACCCTCCCATCCCAGCTTTTGAAGTCTTTTTGTAATGTATCATGCGAAATTTTCGGTACAGAGTCTCGAAAGTGCGAGGTGGTCAATGGTAAAACATTTCATCTCCTTTTATCCTTGGTGCATAATGCTTTCAATTTTGCTAATTTCTTTGATTGGGTGATTGAAAAGCTCTATAAAGACCAATTCCATATTTTCTCATTTTTTAAACAACAAATGGGGTTAATCTCAATTTATGGTTTATTGATCTCTAATTTGTCCCTATTTTGTTTCATCATTGATCATAATGTGAGTATGATTGAGTGTGCCAACCAGAAAGATGAGAGAAACAATGATGGCTTAGGAGGGATGAATCATGTATCGTATTCTTTTCTTTCATCCAATTTAAACTTGCATAAATTTTATGATCCCATCAATCTATGGATGGAAGAATTTTACAACAATCAATCTCATCCCTGGCATGATTTCATTTCTCTTTATCCTTCCTTGATTTTCAAACAACAAGTTATAATGGCTTCAATTTTTATTCACATTACTTACAAGCCATCTTTGACTTGTTGTATCATTAATTGTAAAGAAATCTCAACAGATTCGTTCAACAGGTGGTTGCTTTGGATTTATGATTTTCCTTAACACTTGTCTAAATTGGTTAGGGTAGGTAGGACCTGAATAATCCTTTTCTGGGCAGTAGTGTAGCTTTTTAGTCTTGCACATTTTTGTCTCTGCATGAAGCTTGCTTTTCAAAGTTCTTAGTGTAGTCTTCAATTTTGGCCATTTTTTCCTGCACAATAAAATCAAACTTTTCTTAAAAGTTATGGTTATAGATTAGATTTACTTTCTATTGTCCAGTTTCATGTATTTTAGTTTGAGTACTTTATATTATCCACACAGTGTTCTGACAACCAGTCAATGAGTTTGGTATAGCTCTGGACATTTTGCAGGTAGTTGGTGACATTTTGGTAGCGGTTGCAGAGCTGGAATGATGGATCGAGGATGCGAGTAGCAAAGTTCGATGACCAGAGATTCTGAGGTTCTCAAGTGCTCTATTCAGCAGAGCACTTATCCCAGTTGGAGCTAGATGTTATCACATATAAAGTAGTCGAGCTACCATATTCTATTTTTCTAATTCCAGTACACTTTTCAGCCAGTTCCCTTACATATGAGATGCTGAGATGAGCATCTATGATGGATCATTATTTGATGATGGACTATAGTACTCTCCCATGCCATGACTGAGTCTCAGGACACTCAGATTTGAGGACTGATGTAGTCATTTAGCCATTTGTAGAGCAATCAGTAGTGCCCAGAGTTGCATTAGTAGTTCTTCATTGGACAGATGTGGGTTCAGATTGATTGTTTACATGTATATGACTCGGCAGATATTATCTTGTGTTATGGTTATCATTGTTTTTATATTCATTCTTGTGACATGTCTTAGCATCTAGTGTCATGATCTGGCGATCATATAAATATGCGGACTTAAATGTATTGATATTATGTATGTATGTCCGTACTTAGACCTAGAATTTCTTGACCCATACTCATTGGTTTTACCCTCCTTAGAGATAATAGAGGTGATCATTCCCACCATACTTTGGCTTGCTAGTGTTGGTTTCATTGTTCACTATCTCCACCCATCCATTACCTTCCAGTTATGTTTTTAGCCCGACCTACTACTTGAATTGTGGCATGGAGGACCTTTCCCCACTAGAGCCTCTTTGTTGGACAAGCTTCCCTGTTTATTTGTGTCTCGACTCTGAGTTGCCTAGGCTATGTTGGCTAAACCTGAAACAAATAACGTTGCCATCAATACAATGTATTTGGAAATGAAATGAATATCTTATGAAAAAGCCCATTCATGAAAAGTAGTGTTTTTAAACATACATGAATGCAAGGCAAGCCTAATGAAATTGGCTTTGAAGTATATCGAAATGAATATCTTGTGAAAAACCATTCATGAAAAGTAGTGTTTTTAAACATACATGAATGCATGAAGCCTCAATAATAAAAATCCGTGTAATAAATGCATGGACTAAGGCTATGGAAATTCAAAGGCCCAAAAAAGCAATGGTTCTTGAAAAGTTATATCTAAAGATTGCTAGCCTCATTTAAATTTGATTTGGATTGTCAGCATTTGTCAAGGTGCATAAGCACCTCTGAACATAACTTATCCATTTGTGAGACCCTGCCATCCCCTGTGTTGTTGCTTGTCCAGCATATGCTAGAGTGAGTATCCCCTTTCCATATCCAAAGTGTCATAGTGTCGAGTTGGTACTCATCCTTCAGCCTAGCCTTTTGATTTTATCCTTCACCCTTCACTAGCAAATTGATTACAACTATGAAGTGAGTATGGTCTTGAAAGTCTGGTCTAAGTTATAGTTAATTAATGAAACTCTATATTTGGTCAATAAATCGCCAATGAAATGATTGCTATTTGTTATAATTGTTATTTGAATGATTGGTAGAGCATGTCTTAACCTTTAAACACTTGCAACAGATGGATGTTAGCATGGGTTATATTATTGATCATTTATAGATTATTATTTTATCTGTCTGGGCATATTGGATATTATTATTGATCATGCAGAGATCTGTAGGGTGTATGAGTATGCATTTGAAAAAATTTATAAAAGGCACTATTTTGCATTTTTTTTAAATTATATTATTTTTATTGTGCCATGGAGACACACTAGGGAGTTAGTTAACACCCCCTAGACCCACCATGAGCTTTATTTATTTTTTATTGAGTGGGATGCCCTCTCCTTGGGTGATTTGGTCCATTGATATATTATATTATTGTATTGATCCATGTACTCTATGTTAAGCTCATCTCAACCATTGATTAGAACATTTTGATCTTTTAATCTTAACCACTCATTTGAAAGTGGTTATGATTTTGGTATCTCTCATTCCTATTTAAAGGAGAGAGCTTCTCATTTGCAAAGGCTCTTTGGCTCTTGGATCTAGATAATAGAAAACTATTTTTGTGGAAATTCTTGGATCTCCTTTGCATCTAGTGTTCTTAGATGGTGATTGGAAAATCTATTGCTTCCTAGCATTTGGGTATTTCTTGTGAGATCTATATTTTTTTGGAAACATTGTCTTGTCTACAAGAGGGCGACTTCAACTTGGGCGTTTTTGCAGGGGTTCCTCAACTCGCTTGGCTTGGCTTCGCTTGTATCAGGGGGTTCTCATTAGTATCATTGTGATCTATGATTTCATCTTGCTATATTTCTGTAGCATTTGTTCTTTTATCTTGACGCATCAAATCTGATATGGTTGACGTTTGTTGTGCAGGAGAGAGGACACATTGGCTTCCTTACGAAAATCGTTTTACATAGAAGCTTCCTCCAAATCTTCTCAAATTGATCAGGAGAGCATAGATCATCATCATCAAGGCATCTACAAGGTTTTCCAGGTAAGATCTACAGGTTAGTTCTTCTTTTCTAGATCTCAATCCATTGGCATCTTCATTTTCATGTTAAAACCCAAAATATAAAAAATCAAAAAATATTATGGATCAAACCGCTTGATCTCTTGGCAAACCATTTCTGGGTTTTGTAGATCGGGTCAAACCCTAAATGGGTCTTCCAAAACGTTTTGCTTAGGTGACTCCATTTGGCCCAAATCCCAAGGCACTATTCTCTAAACCCTAGCACTACCCTTCATGTTGCCTCCTCCTCTTGCGATTTAATCTTTTCCTTGTGGCTCGAGTGCTTTGATACTGTTATACCTTCTTTCGAGTCTACCCCATGGTACTAGGTAGCCCCAATCCTGTTCTTACCCTCCCTGCATTGGTTACGTTTCCCAAGGCAGTGGATATTGTCATCTTTTGCTAGTACCTTGATCTCGAATCTAGTAATAGGCTCATAGGTCACTTGTATTTCGAACTTGGATCAAATTTCACATCTCATAAACCCCTGATCCAAGCCCTAATTCACCTTGTGACTTCACCGATAGATCTAGGGTTTACTCCACCTTACACCTTACGTACTTCAACTTCATTTGATTTGATCTGGTGTTTTGGTCTAATCTCTCCTATCAGGAGTAGATCTAGGTCTCTCCCATTGTTGTCTTGGGCTAAGATAACATCAAGTGAAGATTTCCTCGATTAGCGTGACAACCATCCATTTGGGAGTCGAGGCTATCTTGGTTCCACCTCTTTAGACGCCCATCCATCTACTGTCCATCCTGGATCCACCTCAGAGGCAACTACAAGTTTGGTTATAACATCTAGTTTTCTAGATCTGATAGATCAGGTAAAGTGAAAAGAGCCTGTCCGTTGTGACAACTACGTTTTATTAGTAGTGGACGAGGACCTTGTGGTGTCACCGGTTAGCTACCTCACCTCTACCATCACGGATAGGATACCTTTAGTGGGTAGCTACACTTTGTTTGATAACATCTTTTCGCGTCGTTGTCAGGGAGGTAGAGGCTTACCTCTAGTGTTTGCGAATAGTTTACTTCAAGTTTATCTTTCGAATCATATCGCATCTGGATTTAAACTTGGTGACTGCATTTTATCTTGCATGATTGTTACAACCAGTTATCTTTATCTCGCATTTTACTTCCCCAACGACATATCCTTCAATGAGTGGGATTATTCATTTCACCTGGCGACTCCCCAACACAACTCCATTGGCGAACCCATATAGAAACTCCGCTCGGGAATCATAAAGTTATCAATCGAAATGAACACAAATGTTTTCCTCAGAGGCAACTACAAGTTCGGTGATAACACCTAGTTTTCTAGATCTGATAGATCAGGTACTTATTTGATGACGACCATCAAAACCCACTTAGGAATAAATATAAAAACCCTAGATCTAAAGTTTCAACTCAATTCGACTCCATTTACCCTTGGATCTAGCACTAGCCTTCTCTAGGTGGGATGCCCTCCTTGGGCTTTTAGTCAATTCTTCAAATCTATCAGTTGGGTATGCATGAACCCGCCTCAAATCAACATATCAACTCTTCAAGCATCTAGATCTAATCATTTTACATCCCAATCTACTCTTTTGGGTCCACTTTGTCTCTAATTGCATAAACGTTGGGTGGATCTAACTTGGGTATTTCTCATTTGGGCTATATTTATCTAGATCTACTACTATAATTATCTTGTGGTATATTTCGCTTCAAGTTGGGTATTTTCATGTTGCCTTAAGCCTCCCCAACTTGGCCCTAACCTCACCTACCACATTCCTCTTCCTAGATCTAGATCAATCTCCTCATTGCTCATCTCTTGTATCCATTATTTATCCCTTTGAGTGTCTCGAGTAGGTTAGTTATCCCTCATAGGTTAGTAGGGTCTCCCCCTTGATCATTCTACGGTTTGGTCTAAAGTGAAAAGAGCCCGTCCGTTGTGACAACTACCTTTTATTAGTAGTGGATGAGGACCTTGCAGTGTCACCGGTTAGCTACCTCAACTCTACCATCCCAGATAGGATACCTTTAGTGGGTAGCTACACTTTGTTTGATAACATCTTTTCGCGTCGTTGTCTGGGAGGTAGAGGCTTACCTCTAGTGTTTATGAATAGTTTACTTCATGTTTATCTTTCGAATCATATCGCATCCGGATTTAAACTCAATGACTGCATTTTATCTTGCATGATTGTTACAGCCAGTTATCTCTCTCTCGCATTTTACTTCCCCAACGACATATCCTTCGATGAGTGGGATTATTCATTTCACCTGGCGACTCCACAACACAACTCCACTGGCGAACCCATATAGAAACTCCACTCGGGAATCATAAAGTTATCATCGAAATGAACCCAAATGTTTTCCTCAGAGGCATCTACAAGTTTGGCGATAACACCTAGTTTTCTAGATCTGATAGATCAAGTACTTATTTGATGACGACCATCAAAACCCACTTCGGAATAAATATAAAAACCCTAGATCTAAAGTTTCAACTCAATCCAACTCCATTTACCCTTGGATCTAGCACTAGCCTTCTCTAGGTGGGACGCCCTCCTTGGGCTTTTAGTCAATTCTTCAAATCTATCAGTTGGGTATGCTTGAACCCATCTCAAATCAACATTTCAACTCTTCAAACATCTAGATCTAATCATTTTACATCCCAATCTACTCTTTTGGGTCCACTTTGTCTCTAATTGCATAAACCCTGGGTGGATGTAACTTGGGTATTTCTCATTTGGACTATATTTATCTAAATCTACTACTATAATTATCTTGTGGTATATTTCACTTCAAGTTGGGTATTTGCATGTTGCCTTAAGCCTTCCCAACTTGGCCCTAACCTCACCTACCACATTCCTCTTCCTAGATCTAGATCAATCTCCTCATTGCTCATCTCTTGTATCCATTATTTATCCCTTTGAGTGTCTCGACTAGGTTTGCTATCCCTCATAGGCTAGTAGTGTCTCCCCCTTGATCATTCTACGGTTTGATCTAAAGTGAAAAGAGCCCATCCGTTGTGACACCTACCTTTTATTAGTAGAGGACAAGGACCTTGCAATGTCACCGGTTAGCTACCTCACCTCTACCATTTCGGATAGGATACCTTTAGTTGGTAGCTACACTTTGTTTAATAACATATTTTCGCGTCGTTGTCAGGGAGGTAGAGGCTTACCTCTGGTGTTTGCGAATAGTTTACTTCACGTTTATCTTTCGAATCATATCGCATCCGTATTTAAACTCGGTGATTGCAGTTTATCTTGCATGATTGTTACAGCTAGTTATCTCTCTCTCGCATTTTACTTCCCAAACGACATATCCTTCGATGAGAGGGATTATTCATTTCACCTAGCGACTCCACAACACGACTCAACTGGCGAACCCATATAGAAACTCCACTCGAGAATCATAAAGTTATCAATCGAAATGAACCCAAATGTTTTCCTTGACTTTTCACAAGCTATACAAGAATTGTCTGAACGTGTAAATAGGCTTAAAAAGAAAAAAACGTAATTCACAATTTCAGTATGAGGATGCATATGAATATGATAATAGGTATGAACCTAAGTATCAAGATTTTTACAATACGTGTAGTCCTCCTCATCAGTTTAATAAAAAAATTGTCCTAACCACCCTTGACAAATTTGTAAGTCAACATGAACCTACATGCCAATCCCAATTAAGGCCTTATAGCCAAGTAACCATAGTTGTTAGAAACCAAGACAAACCATCTCCTTTTGACTTTTCTGAAACACCTGGGGCACCTCATACTCCGCCAAACGATTACAATAGGAACTTGCCACATTTTAGTGGAAGCAATGATGTATTTATTGAAAGACATTTGAATACTCTGGGATTAGATGGAAGTTAAAGGTGCGGAAAATAAAGATATTTATATGCAAGCCTTAGGTGCATCTGTACGAGGGGGTGTTCAACTATGGTTTGATCATTTAGCACCAGGATCCATTACTGGGTATGACATGTTTACAGGGACGTTAATTGATAAGTGGGGTAGGAATACTGATGATTCTCTAGAGTGTTAATCTGGTAATAATTGTGTTATGGATGATCAATACATTGATGATTTTCTTTACTCGAATGGATCATTCTTCTCCTAAGATGTTCCAAATTATGAGTGTGCCTATGATCCATCTGAATATTACAGAGTATTTTGAGAATAATGCTTCAAAACCTTGTGTTGAAATTAAAAGGGATATAACCCAAATCATACGAGATACTCTGTCAATATTACCCGAAGCAGTCACAGCCCAAATTCTAGATTTAATTTGTGGAAGGGAACCTAATGATCACCATCAAGAAACATCTATAGTTGATCCTTCCATTTGTGATTCCATTGAAGCACCTTTAGAAGAGAAATTCCATAGTCATTGCCTAGTTGGTGATAATTCGAGTCAGTGTTCAAGCCATCCGGATCTTGATTCGAACTTTGATTATATCTCTACAGAAGAAGAAAAAGTTGAAAATAATCATACTTTTGTTGAGGAACAATCATGTGGTCATATTGTGATTGAAAACCAAGTTTGTGAGGATGATAGGGAAGTTAAAAATGAACTTATTGCTATTTCCCTTTATAAAATGGATGATGGTGATCATTCATCCTCAGTTGAACTATTATCACATATACATTTTGCAGCTGGGCTACCATGATGCAGCATACAGACTTATTTTTTATTCTGTTCCAAGCTATTTTTCACATGGGGTATTAGCATAGATCTTTACAACTTTAGTTATTCCAGAGCCTTGTTCATCAGATTTTCCTTGCCAAAATTGAGATCCAAGAGTCCATTGAGATGCTTTTGGTGATGATCTAATTCATTATATCAGAGCAACAGATCAGAGTTGGTACACAGTTATAGAGGGGTTTATCAGTGTGAGACAGGTATATTTGGTGAGATCGGGTATACACTTCCTTGGTTTTACTCTATGATGTATTTTAGATACCTATGCTTATCATGTTAGAATGATTATGATGACCTATGCTTATATCTATTGTTGCTTCAACTTGTGTTATGACTAATTAAGGAATTTGATGTGAAGATTGTTGTTCATGCCATGCTTGTACAAATTGTAAACTTTGGTACTATGATGGTTCCATGTCACTTGTCCTCATCCATCAAGTTCATCCGCATTCAATTTTATCCCATGACTTAGACTGACTGAGACTTGTGAGATAAAAGATCCTTTCCCCATTGTGACCCCTATGTATGATAGAATCCATGTTGTTCTGTGTCTCTGGCTATGAAGTATGTGGCTTGGCCGGTGTGGCTGGGTTCACAGGGTAGTTCTCCTTTAGTCCTCAAAGCAAGTGCTCCACCATAACAGTGTTGCTAAACACTGAAGAATCGAAACGCATAAAAGCTATATCTAAAGGATGTAAAAGTTAAATGTTTAAAAGTAGTCAGTGGCCAAGAGTTTAAAGCACTCATTCCTTGTATAATGTAAGGTGAATCTGCGCTCCATAGGGGCAACAGGGAGAGGCAAACCTATCGAGGCTATGGACTGCTCGCTGGTAGCGAATCTAGGCCTTAGTCATTTACTGGATCTCGGAAGGCTTTCCAGGGCACCTGCTCTTGTAGGATGGCTACTCTCTTGTGAAATATAAAGTGATTTGAAAAGGTTAATGGTCAAAGGATGAGCACTCACTCCTTGTATAGTGTTCAACTCAAGTGCCCCCTGTTACCACCTAAGTTGTACTTGGTGGATATTTCAAGCGAGTCGGCGAAGTGGAACAAGTATAGTTGTTCATTCTTTAGAGTTCAGAAGTCAGCCAGGCTTTTATCAGGGCCAGTTGTGGTCTCTTTTTCGCATGTTCACACCCCCTTGAGGAAATTGTAATAAATGGCATAACATGATGGTTTATTTTGTAAAAGGCTTGGCCTTCTTAGGACTTGGTCATCAAGGTCATCATCCTTAAGTGTTTTTTCCCTCGTCGATTATGTGACACTTTTTTAAGCGACATAATTTTCGAGTTTTTCACTCAAAATCCTCCAAAGCCGGGATGGTGAAATTGGTGATTATGCATTAAAAGGTTTTTAAAGCCTAGGGTCTATGTATTATACCATGCTAGTCATAGTCCCAAAGTTTCTATTAAAATACACCTTATCTATGTATTATACCATGCTAGTCATAGTCGCAAAGTTTCATAGACATGCACTAAGTCTTTAATAGGATTTTTTTTTTAATTTTTAATAAAATCATCGATAAGGTGTATTTTAATTGTAAAAGTTCAAAAGGTCATAAAATTGGGCCTAGGGAGCCAATTTGGTCATGGGGATGCTCGTTTTTGGACCTAGAGCCCCCACTTAACCCCTACACCAACTTTTCCTAAGTTTTAAGTGATTATTTATCACTTAAGTCAAATTCTCTCCAAAAAAGGCAAAAAAGTGAATAAAACTTAGAAAAAGGAAAAATATGGAGAAAAAACACATCCCTAAATCAGTGAAAACTTGTCCCAGACATGTTCCAAGTTAGCTAAGGATGATGTTGGGGGTAATTGGAGACCAAATCAAGATCAAATTGGCTTGATTGAATCAAATTTGAGGGGGCAAATTTCTCCTTAGAGGGGCACATTTATCCATGAAAAAGCTCACCTCTTGTTGTATACGTGTAACAGAAAGAGGGGGGGGTGACCTACCTTGTGAGAGGTGGCGCCTACCACCTCTAGTTCACTCCAATTCACCCCCAATCATCTCAAAAAGCTCCAACACTTGGAAAATTCGCCCCCCTTGGGGTTTGCTCTCAGTTTTCTATTTAAGCAGGAAACCCCTAATCATTTAGGACTAATGATTTGGGCATTGAACCTCTGCTCCTGTACTTTGTAATTTATTATCATTGTGGAATAAAGTGAAGGCTTTGGAGGCATACCTGTATAGGGTATCAATGTGTGGATGATCTATTCTCTTGTGTGAGGTATACTTGTATTAATTTCATTCTTTGTTAGTATATTGTTATAACCATGCATTGTAGGATAGATGTTGAAGAACTAATCCAAGTTTGTTTAGTTACTTAGCTCTTTATCTTCTTATTTGCAAAGATCAATAAATTATATGTTTTACTTGTTTGTATGCATATTTTTCTAATCTCTTGTGCAAGTATTTCAGGTTATTAACGAGATCTTTCAAGGTTTAGTTCAAGTTGTGCAGGTATCTCCTTCAAAGAAGTGGTGGATCTTGGTTGGCTCTCCCATATCTTTGTGTCATCATTGAAAGATCTATATCCCTCTTCCTTCCATTGGAAAACTCCATTGCCCAAGCTTCCAAGCTTTGGGGCATTTTTCTTCTCCTTTCTTTCCATCACATAAAACTTCAAATTTTTTGTTACTAGTTCTTATTGCATATTTAAATCTCCTTGAAATATTGAGAAATATCTTAGCATTCTAATTTACATATGCACATTTAAAGACTCAGATCTGATTATTAAAGTAGTATTTTACGAGATGTAATCATAAGCAAGTACTAGCTTAACATCTAGATTTTTTCTATCTTTAAAGTAATTGAATTTTTGGTCAAATTTTTTATGTTTTAATATGATTATCGAGAATATTTGATCAAATTTTGTTCGCTGTTTTGCAGCAGAGATTGATTGAACAAAGAGGCACTCTGGCGAATTTTTGAGGATCTACGTCAAACCAGAGATCCATCTTCTCATACTTCTCTCATTGGCCATTTCTTTAAGGCCCTGAATTGTAAAAACTTGTGTTTCCTATTCTACAAAGGAGCACAAGTGTTTCCTATTTCTAAATCATTGTAAAAAAGAGAAGCAAGTGGGCAGCCAAGTGCCCACACCCCATCCCCCTAGGAGGGATTCACATTGTTTCACTTTTTTTTAGTTTTCTTTTATTTTTTCAATTTCTTTTAAGTTTATTAAGTAAAATTAATCAATCCGGTTGTGTTATCGGTAACTAGAGTATCGGCACTGAGATTTAAAAACTCACACTTGGTCAATAAAAAACTTAAAATTTACAAGACTTCCTTCCCCTTATGCTCTTGTGACCACTACAAGCCTTTGGCTGGATCGGTGGGACAATCTAAAAGGGACTGAAGTGACTAATAATTAGTGGAACACTTCAATAAATCCCTATAAGTGAAAATCCGACACTTCATTCGATTTCGCCAAGGTTGTGGGGAAATTTTGCAAGTGAAGCAGGACCACTAGAAAGTGACCGTGGGGCACCGTTAGGCTACACCCTCGTTTGGTGTAGTGTTGAACACAGCCCTACGACTCCATCCAGCCCACATGTCACTGTGAGAGCCACTCCTTTGTAAATATGGACATATTCCTCGTACCCCCGGGTATATCTAGAATTCCATCACCCCATAATAATAAAGATCATTACCACATCTATAATAAAATTTACCAAGAATTGACCCACTCCCTAATTACTCATTTAATCATTCTAAAACCGACCAACTGAGACAACTGCAATACTTCTCGAGACTTCACTAGCAACCCTTTTTACACAAGCACTCCATTAGCACTGGTCTATCTGGCAATCTTATTTATTTTTATGCTTAAGTTAATTAATGTGTTGTGCGAAAAAGCTTTTAATTTGCTAGTCATTTAAATCATTTGCAGTTTATCTTAGTTTCAAAGTTTTATTTCATCCCATCTCCTAGACTAATTGTTCTATTGTTATAAATTAAATACCATAGTTTATTTTACTAGGGACCATCACCCTTGGCTTCGCTAGGAGAGAGCCTAGACGGAGGAATCAAGATCAAGTGACAACACTTGACTCTTGCTTGCCCCCAAGGTCACACCCAGTGGCTTGAAGATTTCTGCCACGTGACCTGAGGTACGAATTAGGCAGCAACACCCCTCAGGGAATCAAAGTGAGACTAACTTGCAAAGATTGGGTCTTTGTCAGTGCTGGAACCCAGAAGGCTTCTAGGGCACCTGCCTTTGAAGGTTGACCTATGTTGCAACTAAAATGAAAAGGAAAACTTGTTAGAGTCTAAAGGAAGCATATCCAAGTACTTTATCCATCTATGAGACACTCCCATCCCCTATTGCTATCTATCATACACATGCCACCTTGGTTGATTGTATTATTCATCATTCGGATAGATCACAGAGTCAAAGTCAGTTAAAAATTCATTCCCCTTTACCTTAACTTTGTTCTTCCATCCTCACCCATCTGTAGTACATTGTTTACCCTTTGTAAGTATGGCATGAACAAACAAACTTCCAGAAAGTTCTAAGATTCTTCAGAAGCACAAGTACATCTTACTATTATTATTACTATTTGCCACCATGATTATGAATAACTGATTAAAGTTTGGTTTTGATATACACCATTGGATCATTTCTTACCTTGGACAGTTGCAGGATCATATTGATGCAGTATCTCACCTTGATTTTGGGTACTTTGACCTGGTCAACTCATTTGACAAAGTTAATCACAATTCTCAAGGAAGTGACTCAAAAAAGAAACATGATCTATATTTGTTCCAGACATGCCCAGGACCAATACTACGGTTTCAGTTTTGAGAGTTTGACCCCGGTTCTCCCGATAAGTGATTATTATCACTTAATTATTGGCCAAATGATCAAATTTTATTCCAGATGGCAGTATGATTGGTTCTCCTATAAAAGAGCAGTGTTCTAGGGGGTATGAGTAGTCATTTATACCATTCTTCTATGTCTCCAGATCATCCAAATTAGCCATTTTTCCCCAGTTTGCACCCTGTACAGAGTTATGGTGGATTTATCATTTTCCAGAGATTGTACCAGCAAATATGAACTAGAAAAATCACTGAAAAAATCGATTTGACCTTCTGGGTCAAGGAAATGGCTTGGAATTTTGGAAGATGATGTTTTTTAGCATCCCAAACAGTCCTGTAGCAGTTTCTAGTCAGCAGATGTCCAAGTTATTTTGTATTGGCTCAGCCAGTGAGGAAAGCCCCCCAAGGGGTGCCCCCTCAACTTGGTCATTGATGTATTTCAATGTTATATCTTGTATTATGAAGTTTTAAAGGGGCCTAGGGTGAATTAAGCCCCTGGTGACCCCCTCCTATGTACTAGCATGTCACATCTTATGTTTTATTGTGACATTCACTTAGGATAAGCGTCCTTGAGCAAAGTGCACCCCCTCTTTGACTTAGTCACTTGATCCATGTGTTGAGTTATGTATTGTTGATCTCCACCGTTGATGATATTTTAATCTCAAGCGTTAGTTGAAAAAGAAAGTTAGGGTTTATGTCTCTCTCAAACTATTTAAGAGAGGTGATCCCCCCATTGTAATTCATGAGCTCTAGCACCGGAATTTGAAAAAAAGATTTTTGTCTAGAATTACACTCTTCTGATGTGTTGATGATTTGTATTGGCATTACTATCCTTTTATACTGAGTTTATGTCGGGATAGATCTTGTATATTTTCTTGCACCCATCCATCTGCAGGTTGAAGGAGGCGCACTTGAGGAAGGCGCACTGGTGGGGAGACTCACTCTGTGCCGGCTCTTGGGTTTTGTGTATCAAGGACTGATTCTTTCTCAATGATTTTCATATCCCATACTTTCTTTATGCTGCAAATCCCATTCGATTGTCTTGCTGATTGATTTCTTTGGTTGGACAACTTGAGAGGGTCGCTAAGGTCATTGACAGAAGTAGAACCTCATCAAGATCGTGCTCCGAAACTCTCATTTAATCGAAAGGACGACATTCCTCATCATCTCTAATATCATCTACAAGAACCAGGTATGTTTCACAGGTAATTTCTCTCTCGTTTACTTTCTGTATGCATTGCCCATCATTTCCTACATTCAAAAAACCCTCATTTAGTAGTAGGAAAATCACCGGACCAATTTGCACCGAGAATTGGAAAATTTAGCGATCTGGGTTATGTGCGGCATACCAAAAAACCCCCATATCCTCAAAAACATCAAGCTTGGAATCCTCTTCCCACCTCTAGTCACTTATCTCAATTTGGGAGAAAACACCCTTATTTTGCTTGCTAGCTAATTTCCTATGTTTTGGTTCCGATCTTCAGTTGGGTATTTCTGTTTTCGAATCTTTTTACCTAACTAGGTGTGTTGAAGCCTTAATTTCATTAAATCAACCACATCTTGGGCATTTCCCATTTTTCTGATTAAATCCCCCAAGGTCCAGGGTATGATTCTCTGAACAAGCAGACACCAACCCTATAATTGTTTAAACTTCTTAAGTCAATGGTCTAAATTGATTCGAGTAACATTTCCACACTCCTTAAAACAACCGTACTCAAATATCCCTTAATTTGTGGTTTATCGCTTAAATCGACGGTTTCCAGCTCTCACCTTACGTATTCACATTTTTAGGCTTGATCTAGTGATTCATTGTAGATCTGTCCTTTCAAGATAAGATTGGGTCTCCCCCATTGTCACTTGGGATTTCAGTGGCATAAAGTGAAGGAATCCCTAACCGACGTGACAACCAACCATCTTTGGGGTGTTAGGGTTTTTGTAGGTCATGGCTTTGGTTGCCTATTCCCTCTACCATCCTGTATAGGATTCATCTATTGGGGAAACTACAATATCTATGATAGCATGAACATAATGAGCAAACTAAATAAGAACAATCACATGATGATGACAATATGATTGTAAGCATATTTGACCAAGCGCATTCTTTGTTACAACTTTCGAGTCGAAATCAATGTCCAAATTGACACGAAGAGCTTTCTAAGAATGATTCCCTTAATGTTGTTGGTATTACCCATCAATCCTTTGGTCAAGATGATTTTGTTGATGAGAATAATCATAATGAGTCTAGTTCTTAGGAGGTTAGTGTTAATCTTGCCAATTTCCTTAAAAAATGTCCCATATTTCATGCAATATTGGTGCTAGCACCTTTAGGTGATGTGAATCAAGTTTCTATATTTCAATCCACCCTCCCATCCCATAAGGAGTGCCAAGAGGTCTGTGGTGAAACACTTCATCTTCTTTTTCAGTCATTCTTGGTGCATGATATTTTCAAATTTTCCAATTCCTTTGATTAGGTGATTGAAAAGCTCTATAAAAATAAATTCCATATTTTCTCAATCTTTAAACAACAAATGGGGTTAATCTCAATTTCTTCTTTATTAATCTCTAATTTGTCCCCGGTCTGTTTCACCATTGTACTAGACAAAAAGATGTGGGAAATAACGATATCCTTAGAGGATTGAATCATGTGATATATTCTCTTCCATCAATTTTAAACTTGCATAGTTTTTATGATCCTATTGATGTTTGGATGAAGGTAGTTTGCAAAAGTCAATGTCAACCATGGCATGGTCTTCTCTCGCAATATTCATATCTTCCTTTAATTTTCAAACAACAAGTCAAAATGGTATTACTTTTCACTCATATTACTTCCAATCCATCTTTAACTTGTTGCAACATTAACTGCAAAGAAAGACAAATTGATCTATTCAGTAGGTGGCTACATTGGATCTATGATTTTACTTAGTACTTGCCAAGCTGGTTAGGGTAAGGGTAGGTAGAAGCCAAATAAGCTCACTTGAGCAATAGGTTTGAGTCTTTTCTTTTTCTAAGTGTTGAATGGTCTTGAGTCTTTGAGTCTTCTACCTTTTTAGCTTGAGTCTTGTAGGCCATTGAGCATGGCCCTTGTTTGTCTTTTTGAATGATACCTGTTTAACAAAACTTGCAACTATCTAACAGTTCTTAGATTAGATATTTACTTTCAGCATCTTACTTCTAGTATGTTATTTATAGCATTTTATTTTATGCCACATGTACTGCTTGGTAGTTTTATTTCCATGATGTGCAGGAACAGGTTATGTTGAAGGTGGAGCAGATGATTGGGTGCATGTTCAATGATGGATGAGCGTTGTTGCGAACCAAAGATTTCTGAGGTTCTCATGCACTCTCCCTTACAGCCAGATGTTGTCACATATATAGTAGTTGGGCTACCATTGTTCCTGAGCAGTCCTGAGCATATTTTTGAGCCAATCCTTTACTTTGAGATCTATAGATGATGAGCTTCTAGTTGATGATCACTCGTATTCAGTGGATCCAAAGCATTCAGTTGATTAGATTCATGCCATGACTGAGCCTCATGACCCCAAATTGGATGACTGAGTTAGCCATTTTCAAGTCCCTGAGCAAATATTATGACAGTACCCATGATGTACAGCAGCAATGTTCAGTGCCTTCAGATTGTTCAGATCAGATGCATGTATATGACCTAGGTGATATATGGATATGTACATGTGGATTTTGGTTTTGCTATGTTGTCTATTTTAGTGGTGACAATGGGTTGATAGTGGTTATATGTTGGCAATACTTTATTGGTTTTCATTGAAATCTAAAATATAAGTGATGTAGTGGCTATGTTCAAGAGATTCTTTTGTATACTCATTGGTCATGCCCTACTTTTAGTATGGATTTGACCATTTCCCTTTAGGGACAAAACTTGCTAGCGTTGGCACCATCTTCACTCTCTCCATCCATTCGTTGCCTTTCCTCCTTTCTGTTTAACCCTGACTTGTAACTTGACTAGAGACATCTAGGATTTCCCCCACCTTCACCACTATGTTGGAATAGGTCTCCATGTCAAAATTGTGTCTCGATGTTGGTTTGTATGATTTTCATCATAAGGATTGTCTTCCTCTAGGTCTTCAACACAAGTAGTATTTACCAAAAGTGTCTTTAGACACTAAGGCATCAAAATTTAAATGGTTTATCTAAATGGATGCCTAGCAAGCAAAATAACAGTGTTTTTAAACACTATTGCAAATAAAATGTAAAAGTCAGTCAGTTGCCAAGAGACATTACAGTGGATCTTGCATGTAAACGTCATCTTTTTTTTAACCATGGGAGCAACAACCTCCCAAGAGTATATCCAACAGCTTGCAAGCCAGATATACCAATAACAAATGCCATCTTTTTGTGGAGGTCATACTGATCTTTTGCAGGGTAGCGAATTGGTTGGTGGAGATTGCTAAGGCGTCTTGCATCATCTTCAGGGCTAATCGTTTCATCTTTCGAGAGTTTTTCAATTGTTACTCTGTGCATTCAACTTTTCTCTATAGATGACATACACAGCTTATCTTTTTCATCCGTGAACAAATCTCACTTCGGTAGTTTGATTTTGCAGGTGGAGAAGAGGGGCGCACTACCTTCACTGGGCGTTTTTCCTTCGTTTCTTGTCGGATCTCGCTCAAAATTGTAACTAAGTGGAAGGATCATCGACATAAAAGGCGGTCGAAGTATTTTTTAGGTACGATCTTCAAGGTTAGTATTTTTTTTCATTATTTTCATTCAATTGTCATGCAAAACCCTTTCTTTCAAACCCTAGTTTTGTAGATCTAATAGATTCGGTGAGTTTTTTTATGACGGCAATCAAAACCCACTTGGGGATTATTGAATAATCCTTAGATCTCTAATTTCATAAAATTCCAACTCCATTTGCACTAGGATCTAGCACTAGTCTCTCTATGTGGGGGTGCCCTCCTTGGGTGGGTGGCCAAATCTTCAGATCTATCAGCTAGGTATACTTGAACCCACTTTATCTTCACAAATCTAACCTTCAAGCTACCAGATCTAGCCATTTGCTACCCTGATCTACTATTTCAGGTCCACAAACCCTAGGTGGATCCCATTAGGTTTCTCTTGTGCGGCTAGATCTCTCTGGATCTTTGTTACTAAACCCTTTGTCATACTTTTCCAATCAAGTTGGGTCATTTTTCCTATTTTGGTAAGCTTCCCCAACTTTTCCCTAACTTCTATACCGCATTTATTCCCTAGATCTATACTTCCTCACTCATTATCTCTCCTATTTCATTCATTGCATAACCCTAGGAGTGTCTTGAGTAGGTGCGCTATCCCTCTTAGGCTAGTAGGGTTTCCCCCTTGATAAATCTCTGGATTGATCTAAAGCGACAAGAGCTCATCCGGTGTGACAACTACCCTTCATCCATAGTGAACGAGGTCCTTGCGGTGTCCCCAGTTAGCTACCTCATCTCTATCATCTTGGATAGGATACCTTTAGTGGGTAGCTACACTTTGTGTGGTAACACCTCCAAAGGTGATAGTAGATACTAAGAAAAACTAACCTTTAGCTCCGGTACTAACAACACCTCAACCACCTCCAGAGATCCTCCTGACTCTAGCTAGAATCTCACACATCCAAGCCCCTTCACTGCATGCATGGTGCTAGCCCCACAACCCTCATGGCAGTATGGGTCTATCTATGACATTGTTCCAAACAACAGCCGAGAAATCGCGATTTTTGTTGCTCGACGATTTTTTCTCAAACTGTAGCCTAAAAAAGTTCTCAAGATATTGTCGATTTTTCTTGATTTTTTCCCAAATTATCCCGAGATATTGTCGATTTTTTCTAAAGGTGATTTTGACTTCGAGGATGGTGTCGTGTGAGGAGGTTGTTATGAAATCCGTTCATAAAGAGCATTCTTACAGCACTAATTAATTAATTTTCAAAGCATTCTTATAGCACTAATTTCAATGCATTCTTACGACACTAATTAATTAATTGCATAGCTTTCTTACAACAATAATTTAATCTTCCCTTGCAGAGCTTTCGATATCTTAGTCGAACTAATTAATTTAATTTATTAATATTATTGACTCATGATGATCATGAGATACATTTGTTATATTTATTTATGATTCTGGAATTAGAATTCAGGACACAATTCATTTTCTATGTGTGATGTATCACTAAACATCTTAGGTATCTTATATATTAGTTATCTTTCCATATTCATGTGGCAATGTGTTTATTTGATGTTATTGTTGCTTCAGATGTTTAAAAATTTGAAAAAAATGAATATCTTTGTATTTTTTAAGTTTGTCGATGTTTCTCGACGTGCTGCCGAGGCCCGAGATATCCCGAAACGATGTATCCTGGACCATGGCAATTTTTTCGTCATGTCGACATTGATCTTTGAAATACTAAGGAACATTGACCTCATTCTCGTCATATGGCGAGATGAGCCACTCCCCACAACCCATGCTCCAGCGTCCTCAAACCCTACACTACCACTGCATGAAAGACAACACCAAATAAAATTTCTTCTTAAACTTCTCAACAAAGTACTCAATCTCAACTAATGCAATTATCTGTGTCTCACTTGCCCTTCTTCTTTTTGTTTGGACATTGACTCACATAATGGCCAGTCTTATGACATGCAAAGCATTTCACTTTTCTCATGTCCTTCTTTTCTTCTTCTTTGCTCTTCTTCCTTGTATCAAGAGCAACATTCTCCTCATCATACCCATGTTGTTGGCCTGTGTGGCTGGAGTTAACTCTCAACTCCTATATATATCATCTTAAAGTCTAGTCCATGTAGGAATGTTCTCTCTAGAAATGATCGCCAACACAAAGTCTCGCTATGGCTTAGAGAAACCATTCAAGGCAGTTCTAACCAACTACGCATCATCCACCGTCTCACCAACAACACCCAATTCATCACATACCTATGAAATTCTAGTAAGATATGATGTGACATTGTCAATCTTGGTATCTCTCAATTTCTCCCTGAAAATCATTTTCCGATTTTGATTGTTGCTTTGGTACAACTTTGTCAAAGTTGCTCACATATCAAAGGCATTCCTTTTATCGGCCACATAAGGCATAACGTGGTCTTTCACTGCATCAAAAATGATCCACTTTGCCTTCACATTCTTCTTGGCATAATTAGCCAAAATAGCAGCATTAGTATGAATAAAGACAATTTTCTACACTATATCCCATAAATCACCTTCGTCCCATTAGGTTGCACCTGTACCCAGCACACCTTTAGATGTGCCCCAGGGAGAGAGGCCATTTTTTTACTAGGATGAGTGTTATGTTGATTGAGTTGTCATTGATGCCAACATAGGACTTGCAATGGCCCCTCAGGTTGTCATCGATGCCACCAAGGTCCCCTACAGTGGACAAGCTTAATGAACAAGTATGAGTTGATCGTGGACACTTGCACAGGTTTGACATAGGTTTGATCACCCTTTACCCACATACAATGCCCAACTGGATGATAGGATTAATGGTTGATTGATTGGACATGCCCCTACTATGGTAGCATGGGCTTTGGAACCCATTCACTGATGGTGTGAGCCTTGTAGCACACGATGGTACAAATGACCCATTTTGTGGTCATTTGTTGAAGAGGTCATGACTGGATAGGGTCATGAAGCCCACATACTTGGTATGTGCCACTTGATGTTTTTGGAGCCCATACATAGTTGACTTGTACCCTCACACTCTTGCACTTGGTTTATATTGTCAATGATGATATCTTTGTCTTATGTAGCCCATAGACACACGATGGTTTGATGGTCCTTGATGATGTCCATCCTCTGTTGAAGAAGTTTAAGCATTACACTTGATATTGATGAAGCTTTGCTTGATTGGTCCTTAAGCCATTATACTAGACATAATAATCATGATGATGCATTTAAAGCACTTATTTTGATGATGGAAGCTCTAGCATATGGTGGAGCCCACGGTCATAGTATATCATGCTCATTGCTTTGATGGTCATACACTTGGTGGTCGCATTGATAGTGAACTTAACATTTTGGCCAAAATGATGGTGGCCTTGTGGCATTGGAGCTCTTATACTTCTCATGATTCCCTCACACTCTTGCATATGGTAACTTGACCTTGAAGACTTGATGAAGACCTCTTGCACATGATGAAACTTGGTTTGCACATTTATTAATTGCAAAAGACATGATTTGGTCATGATATGGACATATGACCCACTCACATATGGTAGCTTGGTGTTGTGTTAGTCTTTTAAAACCATGATGAAATCCCTTGATCCACAAGACTTGGAGAAGAAGCCCTAAAAGTGGTTAAAGAATCCATCCAAAAGTTTTCAAGTCAATTTTCTGTTGTTCTGTACAAATTGAAGAAATTAAGAATGAAGAACCTTACTTGTGCAAATAATCCCACCATAGGGAGATAGTCCTCGTCAAGCCCTTTCCGGTGATATGTGGAGCGTCTCCTAATCCCTCACTGTTATAGAGATTTGAACTTTTGAAGCCTAATGAATCACTGACATAGTTGCACGGGTACCGCTCTCGAGATTTTGGTAACCCGTACCCGGCATTTCCCTGCTCCTGGGAACTTGGGAGCTGGTATGAAACGTCCCATTTTTTATGGGAGCTTCCTTGGGAACTTGGAAGCTTTTTGGGAACTTGCTTTTTCCGCTCCCTTTTTATTGAGAGCTTGTAGAAGCTCCCTCTCTGTTTGGGAGCTTCCAGAAGCTCCCAAACAGACAAGGAGCTTCTACAAGCTCCCAACCATGTAGAGGCCAAAATCATAAGAAAAGTGTTGAAAATCAATTGAATGATTGAAGTTTATTGTGTCAAGAAATCACCAATAATAAAAATTTCAATTGAATCTATCAATAATGCCATTTTTTTATATTCAAGGTTATATAAATAAGGAGGGCCCACACCTCTTAAATGTTTAGATCCATTCACACTCAAAATATATGTTGCAAGTGTGCTTAAGTGAATACAAATGGATCTTTTACAATACTAAGATATTAAACAACTTTAATTCATATCTCAAATGATTATAGCTAGCTTACATTATTCAAATTTCATGCTAAGTGATATAGCAATTTAGGATCATAAACCATATCAAACTCAAGATACCAAAAGATTTGAAAGTTTGTTAGTTGAACTTAAAACAATCAAGTTCATTCAAATTAGAAGTAGTTGTTACCATAAAAAAATTGCAGAGGCACCCAAAGACTAAGCACTCTTACGAGCAATAATAAAGATGGAGTTGGAACAAGGAATAATAAAAATATTGAATCTTATGATTTATGAAGCTATCAGTGCTTCATACACATATATGCAACCTGCCTTTCCAAACTCGTACAATGAGATGTGTATAATGTGGACCTAGAGGAATGAACAAATTTAAAAAGAATGAATTTCATGACACTACTAGAAGATTAAGAGGATAAAATAGTTTAAGCTATGAAATTAATCAATTATGTTTTTTTAACTTTATTTTTTTTAAATATATTTTAAAAAATTAATATATATTATTGCCGCTCCCAACCCTACGTTTTCTGCAAATTTGGGCGAAGCTTCTAGCCATATCGGATACTCGTGTCCGCGTACCCGCGTTCCAGAAACTTGTGCAACATAGATCATTAATGAATTGAATTAAATTTGACGTGAACAAAAATGAAGGGTCGGCTCCAAAAAAAGAATTAATTAAAATATCATTTGAAAACAATATAAATACAAATCATTTCCTCTCTAAATGCAAGGAACTCGACCTTCTTAGACTCTGATTTTCGGATTTAGCTAGCAGCAGCAAATGAAAAAGAAGTGAATTGCAGAAGTCTATGAAGTTTGACTGAGGCTGCTTTCTACAGCAGATATATTTTTTTGGGTTGATTTTTTCTGAGTTTTGAAAGAGTACATTTGTACAGCAGTGAGACACGAGGTTCTTTTGCAGCAGAGAATTTTTTTAATCTTGAGAAATTTCCTATCTGTTTTGAGGAGCCCAAAGTCTAATGTTAAGTGAACCATATTACAGTACACTAGACAGCAGTTTGAAAAAACCGATTTTGCAGTCCATGAAGGCTTCCAAAGTTGCACAGTAGTTTGAAGACATTCAAAATAACTCAGTCACCAAGCATCTGAAATTGCAAAGTCTTGAGGCAGTCAAGTTGAAGTTTTGTTTAGTACAAAACAGCAGAAGGAAATTTCGAGGAGTTTATCACAGCCCTAGTTTTGGAGATGTCTACACAGTCTGATTTTGGAGTTTATCACAGCGAAGTATACACAGTCTGATTTTAAAGAAGTTTATCACAGCCAATCTGATTTTGAAGGAGTTTATCACAGCCCTAGTTTTGGAGAAGTCTACACCTCTTTCACAGTCCAAGTTTGGTAGCAGGTAGCTGTTGTTTGAAGACACTTTTATATCTTTAACTTAGTTGTTGCTTGGAGACATCCTTTTCACAGTCCCGAGTTTGGAATGTAGCAGTTTGTCAACAGTGCAAAGGTCACAGCCTGTCAGTAGTCCGAAGTTGCAGGCACAGTCTTTGTCACAGTCCAAGATTACAGTTCAAAGTTAGCAGTCTGAAGGTTCCAGCTGTCACAGTCTTCAGGGAGTAATCCAGCTGTCACATTGGTGAAGGTTTGCATTAGTTACACCTGTCACAATTTTGAGGTTAAGACCTTACCTCTCAGATCCCATCTCACTTGAATGATGTGCAATGACGACATAACATGTCAATGATGTATGTAAATAATGTACAGCGATATATACACAAAGAATTGTTAGCATGATTACACAGTGAATTGTTTGAAGACAATGGGATGATGATTATCATTACACAGTGAATTGTTTGAAGACAGTGGGATGATGATTACACAGTGAATTGTAAACATGATTACATAGTGAATTGTTTGAAGACAGTGAGATGAAGATTACACAGCGATGTGCTAGAGAAGATTATACAATGATATACTACAACGATGTATGCATGATGACGGTAATTGCAGTGGCAACAGTGATGGTGTGAGTGTTCATTAATTGCAAGTTAAGTCTTGCATCTTGAGGTTTGGATACTTCAACCCTTCTTAGTTGGAGCTAAGAAAACCATACTGGGTTCTGTTGTTAGAGTTGGTGCTCTTTGTATCAGTGGGTGCTGATTGTAATTGCAAAGATTGATGTCTTCCATGTGAAATACATAAACAAGTTTACCATACAAACCTTGTGTCCTCTTGTGCTGTGTTGTTTGTCATAATTCAATGATCTAGTTGATTATATGCTTATTGATGAATGCTTATGTAATGATGATGGACTTGATAGCATAATGCATTGATGAACTCTACTTGATTAATAGAAGTTGAAAAAGGATTTAAATTGTCTACACATTGATTCAACCCCCCCCCTCTTAGTGTGTCATTGTGTCCAACAATTGGTATCAAAGCCGGCCTTCACCGCAATCCTTGCAAGCTTGAAAGAGATTTGTGGACACACAATGGAAGCAAAAGCAGAGTCATCAAGCAATGATGTTTCAGTATTTGATGTGACAGATGATTTCAGTTGGAAGAGCAAGATGAAAGCCTACTTGAAGAAGTTTGTTGTTTGGGAGATTGTGATCAATCCACCCATTCCATCCAATAAGAAGCCCAAGTCAGCTGCACAGAAAGAAACTAAGAAGGACAACACCATTGCCTTGAAGGTCCTCATGGATGGACTTCCCAGCTCAGTTAAAGAAAGTGTAGGGGAATACATTTAGCTAGATACCTATGGTTCAAGTTGGAAAGTGAATACCAAAAAGGAAGACAAAACATTGAAAAGACGAATCAAGAAACATAAGTCAAGCCCCCTGAAGATGTCAAGCAAGAAGAAAAGAAAGAATTGGACTCCAGTGAAGGTATGGATTCTTTTGATTGTAATAGTCGTATATGTGATGAAATTGAAAATGTTCTTGCTGAAGATGGTGAAGATCTGTCAAAAGCTACAAAGGAAATAACTCACACCTTTTTTAATATTGATCTCAAATCCAATTGGTTCATGAACACAGCCAATCTAAATCGGAGTGACTTCATGAGGTTTAAAAGGAGAACATTGGACTCTTTGAATAAATATCAACAGAAGACCATGATACTAAAAGTATTGCTTGTAAAACTTAAGCACAAGGATGAAGTATTGCAGGCTCGGTTGGAAGACAAGAAAGATGAAAGTTGAAAGACTAAAGAGATGAAGTTGAAAGACTAAAGAATGAATTGATCAGTCGAGTAGAAGAACAATAAGAGCCTAGTGAAGATTCAAAAGAACTTGAAACAAGGAAGGCTAATGTTGATCTGAAGACTCAGCTGGAAGAAGCCAAGAGGATGGAGGAAGTCTTGAGACACCAGTTGGATTAAAAGGAGAAGACTTGCCAAAAGCTAGAGATGGAGGTAGTTGGTCTCAGAAAGAATGATAAAAAATCTGATGCATATGTCAAGTTCAATAAGAGTTCAGTCATCTTGGATGAGATCTTGGATTGTCAAAGATCTCCATTTGACAAATCTGGTCTTGGCTACAACAAGGAAAGAGGAAAATATGTGGTTGGCACATGGTCTCCTAAGACCCCTGAAGCAAGCCCTTCTATGTCCAAGAATGAAAGAAAAGTTCCTCTTCAAGAACCTACACAACACAAAGAAGACTTCAGAAGATCAGAAAAACGTCAAGAAGTTGGTCCCACTCCTCAATACAAATTCAGAAGAGAGACAACTCCAATATGCCATCAAGCATCTAGGTATGAAAATAATTTCAATGGTTATTGCTATTCATGTAATGATTTTGGTCACAAAGCTATGGATTGTAGATTCAATGATAAAAGAAGTGTTGGAATTTCCAACAACACAGTCAGGTGTTGGACATGTAACCATTTTGGTCACATTGTTGCATATTGTTGTACTATGAAATGTTATAGTTGTGGTGGCTTTTGGCACAAAGCTCAAGATTGCGTGAATTCAAGAAGACTATCTATGAGGAATTCCTCATACACATCCGCAAGAAAAGCTTATGAACCATGGAAAAAAAATAATGCAGGGAGATATACAGCTCAGAAGAGAAATACTCAAAATCAAGGACACTCCCAGGTATGGATGAAAAATAATGAAACGTTGAATGTGGATGAAGTGGATCAGTGTAAGGAAGATGGTTTCCATGTGGCAAGCCAAATATGAGGTCTCTCAAAGACCTTCAACACCTTAAGTTCATTGAGTTTAGAGGAGAAACTCAAAGATGAGAGAGAGCAACTGATGGATCTTTCATTAAAGCAGGACAGGTCCCTGGATCGAGATATAGCTATGCATGTTGATATGGGAAGCAGTGATCAATTAGTGACTTCAGATAGAGATATGTGGCTACCCTTTGCCATTGATGCCAAAGGGGGAGAAATGATGATAAAAGGGGGAGCATGATCGTAGGGGGGGCATGAGTCGCTGTCATCAATGACAAAGGGGGATATTGTTGATTCAGTTGTCATTGATGCCAACATAGGACTTGCAGTGGACCCTCAGGTTGTCATTGATGCCACCAAGATCCCCTACAGTGGACAAGCTTAATGAACAGGTATGAGTTGATCATGGACACTTGCACAAGTTTGGCATGGGTTTGATCACCCTTTACTTACATACAATGCCTAGCTGGTGTTAGATTTTCTTAAGATCTGATTAGATTATCTAGGATCTTTATCTGAAAGAATAACAAGTACAGCAAAATGCATAAGATATAAAATATACACAAGACACAAAGATTATCATCGGGGAAACCATAAAGGATAAAACCCACAAACTTCTTCAGAATAGTAAGATGATCAAAAGCAATAATAAGAAATGTTCAACAGCTATCTTTCTCTCCTCCTCTGACTGTCTCTCTCTCATACGCCTTAGAGAGTGTGTGAGGTGTATAAATGAGGGAGATCGCCTCCCTATTTATACCATTTCAAGTCACTGACCAAATATAAGACTCGAGCCTACATGTCATCTCACATGGGGCCCACTTCTCCTAGAGAGACCACAATTACATATTACAATATGTTACACTGGGGACTATTTCCCCAAATTACAACGGAGGTTGTACCTTAAGGTCTAGACACAAATCAGACATCCCGTAAAGGGAAAACACACATCCACAATGGGGGTACAACAACATACAATGATAATATAAATCTGAATATCTTCTTAAGTTACAAATACATCAGCACTCCCTCTTAACTAGGAAGGTATTATCTCTCTACATAGTCATCAACATATTTGGTCAGGTCTTCATTGCATCATCATCATCACAGAGTCATAGAGTTTTCATCATAGCTACTGCCATCCTCTTCTTATAATTTGATCATCATATCATACTATCTGTCATCAGAAGTTTCTACAATGCTAGCCCTTTTTCATGTTGGATGTAGGCCTAGCCTCCATGTAGGTCTTCATCATCTCAGCGAGCAAGCCATCAAGTAGGTACATCTCAGGACTTATTATATGCCTCTTGCAAAACCTAAAGGATCCCCCAGGACTGATATATGCCATTGCAAAACCTGAAGGAGCATCCTAGGACTGATTATATGCCTTGCAAAACTTGTGTACCCTACTGTTACCTCATCATCTTCAGATCATCTCATCGTCACACAGAGCACATTCTAGATACACATAACACAGCACTTACATCCACCGGCATGGGAGGACAAATCTACCACCATCCGAGAAAGGCTCAACATTTACATCAACGACCATGAGAGGACCAACCTACCACCATGTCAGAAAAGCTTCAGCATTTACATCGACAACCATGGGAGGACCAACCTACCACCATTTCGGAAAAGCTCCAGCATTTACATGAACAACCATGGGAGGACCAACCTACCACCATGTTGGAAAAGCTCAGCAATTACATCAACGACCATGGGAGGACCAACCTACCACCATGTCGGAAAAGCTCGACAATTACATCAATGACCATGGAAGGACCAACCTACCACCATGTCAGAAAATCCTATGTGTATCTGCGTCTTCCAGACTCATCACTTCCCCTTGGAAGGAACCTCGATCTGAAGTACACCAAGCTTCTCTCTGAAGTATTCAAACTTCACTCTGGCTAGTTCTAGCATAGAATCACATCAGGATTGATTACGTCCAAGGATAACCTGCGAGCTTCGCCAGGACTGATTACATCCGAGGACAACCTACAGGACTGATTACATCTGAGCAACCTACGAGCTTCACAAGGATTTTATGCTCAGAGAACCTATCTCACCAGCTATGCTAGAACTCATCACTCCCTTTTTCGAGAGATCTCGATCTGGATCACATACTAGAGCTTCATTGCTCCTCTCTACATCATACAAACCAGTTTTATATACTGGATCTCAAACTTAAGAAGCAACCCAAGGTGCTCTACTTCTCAGTGGCGCTATCAATCCGAATTAGCATAATCATGCAGATTAGTCTTCTGATTCGTATCATACTTGAGCTGATACTCAACTATACCCTTTAGGTACCTCACTGCATGCTTTGCAACCAGGTGAGCATGTCTCGAATCCGTCAAGAAATGGCTCAAGTTGTTCACAACAAAGCATGTGTCTGGTCTCGTATTCATTAGGCACGTCACTGAACAAATCATTTGACAATACATCATGGCATCAACCGTCTCTAATGAAGCATCACACAAAAGCTTCAAGTTTGATGCCTTAGGTGTGGTTATCGCCTTGTGGTCTAGTATTCCGAATGTCTTCAGAATCTCCACTGCATACTTTCCTTAACCAAGGAAAATCTCATTCACATTCTGCCACACCTCCATGCCTAAAAAGTAGTGCATTATCCCTAGGTATTTCATCTCGAACTCTGTAGCAAGTCTCCTTCTTGCATCTTTAATGAGTTCCTCTTTTCCTGTCAAGAATAGGTCATCGACATATAACAGAAGCATCATTGGTCTTCCGCCTTCAACCTTGAAGTAAAGGTTGGAATCCGCTTTACTCTCAGTAAATCCTAGAGCCCTCAGTAAGTTGTCCATCCTGCCATACCATGTCGAACCTAAGGATCTTCTGCAGTCACTCCCTCCGAAGCGGAGCATTATTCTCCCTCTTCCTTTCGTACTCTATGTATTGAAAGTTGAAACATTCTATAATGGAGTGACAAGTAGCTTCCTCTGGTACTAATATTCTATGTATCCATCTAGGGTCACTGATACCAAGATCCTCTATCTTGAAGTTTGTTGAAAAGTTCTTCTCACACCCATTTGTGAGCTTGTCTTCATCTATAGGCTTTCATCTTCAACCTTGTAGCAAAGGTTAAGATCTTCATCACTCTAGGTGATCTTCAAGCTCCTTATTTAATTGTATGTTTTATCCCATGGGTTCCTTCTGAGCTTGTACAATGCCTTCTTTAATTTGCACACATGAGTCTGCCTGTCATGTGTCTCAACTCCTAGTGGCTGCTCTGCGTACACTTCCTCCTTGACTACACCATTCAAGAATGTTGTCTTGATGTCAGCGGGTGTATCTCCCATCTCATACCTGCACATATGGATCTATTGAAGTGTACCTCACAACTGGCGCAAATGTTTCCTCGTAGTCTATGCCTTCTTTCTGTGAGAAGCCTCGTGCTACGAATCTTTCCTTGCATCCCATGATGCTGCCATCTATTGTATGCTAGATATTGTAGAGATCCATATGGAAGACACTATGGACTTCCCTTCAAGTCTCGACACCATATCCTAGACATCAATCTTCTTGAACTGGTACTCTTTGATCATAGTCTCCTTCCCTTTCTTATTGGCTACTTCATAGCTGGAAGGCTCGGCATCAATGATGCCGCTCAACAATGTCACATAACTGGAGTGTGTATGAGGCCTCTTACATTCTTTGGAAATCTCGTCATACTATTCTTCATCTTGGACTATTTCTCGTGCCCAAGGTGTTCTTCATATCTCGAGGTGGTTCTACCGTTCTCTTTATATTCTTCTAAAGCTCTTTCTTTCACCATGGTGTCTCTAACCCGGGAAGCTTCAAGTTCCTCTTCTAAACTATCATTACTTGTTCTTCGGAATAATCTACAAGTCAAGTTCAGTTGCATGATTAGAAACATTTCATAATTTCCAAAACATATTAATAGTGACAAATATATGTCCAATAGCCATGCAACTATTTTAGCCAATGCTACAACATTCATTCATATCCCGTACACATACAATAACTTCTAGATTCCTTCCATCCCAATGTTATTAAGAGTGTGTACTACTCCTAATATGCCAACAAATAGGTTTCAATCCAGATAAGTACTAATGGAATGTTGTACAACATCATTGACTTCTTACCCATTATGTGCAATTCAGTAATATAAATGCAAATACTCAAACATCAATTGAATATAAACAAATGCTTAACCAAACAATATCATGAAATGACAATTGAATACTTGCCTTTATTTGTTTCGTGGGTAGACTCCTTCTTGAGCCTTCGACTTCATCATCTTATTCATTCATAACAACATCATTTATTATCCAAATGCTAAGATGGATAATAGGTTCTTCAAGAATTGAGTCCTTCATATTCCTCATCGCTTGAGGGATCTTCTTTAAATCGTGAGAGCTTGATCTTGAGTTGCTCCCATCTTCTCTTCTCTTATTATGAGTCGAGCTTCTTCTTGTGTGCACTCTTCCCATAGTCTGTTGAAGGCAATCACTTCCTTCTGGCACACATTCCTCGAATGAATGAATCTCATGATCTTGGGAGGCCATTCAAGGTGGTTATAACAATCTCTTATTCTTCTTTGATTGCTTTGTCATAGCATCGAAAACTTCCTTTTGGTGTCTTCAAGGATGACACATGAGGGATGAGATGATCTTTAATATAGTCTGCAATGATTCTCTTGGATCTAGCCTTAGCCTCATCTCCCTCTGGCTCTTAGAATTTCCTTACTGAAATACTGATCCAAGTCATTTTCTTCAAGGATCACAAAGGTCCTATACTTCCATACTCGGAAGTTGTCAGCTTCACCAAGCTTGTCATCAAGTTGGGTGTGATTAGTCATTTTGAAATGATAACCTCGAATGTAAATAGAAAAAATTTAGATCTTACCGATTTGAGGTGTTCGACATGGTTTTGGAGCTAGTTAATCTAGGGTTTGTCAGAGAAACCCTAATTTTTCAAACTTCTGATTGAACAGAAAGATTGGCATCTTCAAGGAGAGTTGTCCAATGTACTTCTTTTTTTAAAACAGTGGTGGGAAGCTCTCGGAACAATAAGCCCTAGTTTTTCAATTTCTTTTGCAATTCAGAAGTATAAATGCAAATACTCAAACATCAATTGAATATAAACAAATGCATAACCAAACAATATCATGAAATGACAATTGAATACTTATCTTTATTTGTTTCGTGGGTAGACTCCTTGAGCCTTCGGCTTCATCATCTTATTCATTCATAGCAACATCATTTCTTATCCAAATGCTAAGATGGATAATAGGTTCTTCAAGAATTGAGTCCTTCATATTCCTCATCGCTTGAGGAATCTTCTTTAAATCGTGAGAGCTTGATCTTCAGTTGCTCCCATCTTCTCTTCTCTCATTATGAGTCGAGCTTCTTCTTGTGTGCACTCTTCCCATAGTCTATTGAAGGTAATCTCACTTCCTTCTGGCACACATTCCTTGAATGAATGAATCTCATGATCTTGGGAGGCCATTCAAGGTGGTTATAACAATCTCTTATTCTTCTTCGATTGCTTTGTCATAGCATCGAAAACTTCCTTTTGGTGTCTTCAAGGATGACACATGAGGGATGAGATGATCTTTAATAGAATCTGCAATGATTCTCTTGGATCTAGCCTTAGCCTCATCTCCCTCTGGCTCTTAGAATTTCCTTACTGAAATACTGATCCAAGTCATTTTCTTCAAGGATCACGGAGGTCCTATACTTCCATACTTGGAAGTTATCAGCGTCACCAAGCTTGTCATCAAGTTGGGTGTGATTAGTCATTTTGAAATGATAACCTCGAATGTAAATAGAAAAAATTTAGATCTTACCGATTTGAGGTGTCCGACATGGTTTTGGAGCTAGTTAATCTAGGGTTTGTCAAAGAAACCCTAATTTTTCAAACTTGGAATTTCAAACTTCTGATTGAACAGAAAGATTGGCATCTTCAAGGAGAGTTGTACAATGTACTTTTCTGAAAACAGTGGTGGGAAGCTCTCGGAACAATAAGCCCTAGTTTTCCAATTTCTTCTGCAGAAATGTCTGAAATTGATTCTGTTGTATCTCCGAAGTTGCAGATCCTTACAGTCTGAAACTTCTCACTGAGATAGCCTAATATGTCTTCTTTTCAACCCCACAGGTTAGAGCAGAAATGGATTCTCCAAGTGGGACTTATATTGATTTTCCCAAGATGATTGTTTTGGGGACTGTTCAGCATAGCGAACTTGTACGAACTTCCATGTGTCACTGTTTCACTTTAAAATTATAAAGTACTTCTCACTTCATTAAATGCACAAGACTAGGAGTCACAAGTTTAAGTGTCCTTGTCCACCACAAGGAAAGTCTAGGTGGACAAACACTTCCTATGTAACTTTTCAACACATTCTTCCATTAGCGGGTTGGTTAGTTAGTGGTGGAGAGTTTCTCTCCCTTGAATTCAAATGCCAAAGAGAGGATTCAAGGGTATTCTTGCATCTAGTGGACAAGCTTTGTTTTGTAGAGAAGGAGATAACATTTACCGCAACTTTGTCTTTCAGAATAAGGGGACAGCCATGTGAAGAGACTCTATTGGTTGTGCTTTGCCTTGCAGGAGAAGGGGACAATCCTGTGCAAGAGATCCAATTTGTTGATTTTGTCTTGCAAGAGAGGGGGGCAATACTATGCAAGAGATTTTATTTGTTGGTTTTGTCTTGCAAGAGAGGGGAACAATCCTGAGAAAGGGAAACTATAGTTGCGCTTTGTCTTGCAGGAGAGGGGGACAATCCTAAGCAAGAGAAGTTATTGTTGCGACTTGTCTTGCAGGAGAGAGGGACAATCTTGAGCAAGAGAACCTATTGGTTGCGCATTGTCTGGCATGATAGGGGGGTAATCTTGTGCAAGAGAAGTCTAGTTGCTGCAATCGGTCTTCCACGAGAGGGGGACAATCCTATGAAGGAGAAAATATTTGTCGTTGCTTTATCTTTCAAGAGAGAGAGTTCCTTGGTGTGTGGATCCAAGTCCTCAGCTCGGAGGTGACCTACTCAAGTAGTTTGGTTTGACAATGTCATGACTTTTCCCTTTATGACTCCATTGAGATGTATTCGATGGGATATGGTTCACTAAGCAGAGAAACAGTTGATATACTTTCCTTTTCCCTTTATTCAGTCAGAGTTGTGCTTCAGACTTATTTCAGAGACAGGTATATGATTGAGCAGGTATACATCATGTATTTGAGGTGTTATCAGTTGTCTCTATTATCTATCTTAATACGTTTTGACTAGGCATTTAGTGGCTAATAATGGTGATTTCCTTTTTGTTGACTTATTATCATGAGTCATTGAATAGTCCTTATGGTTAAAGACCTTTGTTTATGCTCGCTAATATTGCTACCTTATACAAATTTGACCATGACCTTGGCTATGAATGGCATCATTATTCACTATCCCCATAGATAAAGTATATTCCACCCCTTTGATTTTATCACAAACTTATAACTTGAACCTATGAGATTGAGGAGCTTCCCCCACTTTGACTTTTGTATTAGATAGACTCCATGTTGTCTTATGTCTTGGCTCTAAGTTGTGCAACATTACTTGCCGAAAGCCTTGACCCTTCTGGGCCGAACGAACCCATCAGTGTTGGGTCTTGAACCAAGGTGAGTTGAGGTTCTGAAGCCCTGACCTTTCTAGTGGGTTACCCCCAATGTTTGGTCCTAATTGTGGATGATTCCCGCCAGCTGACCCCATGCTTCACTACTAGGCCACGAGTACCCACTGGTGTTGTGACATGAGCTAAGGTTGTTGCTGCCTCTTATGCACCTGGGTTGACGCAGCAGAAATCTTCAAGCTGCTCGGTACGTCCTTGGGGGCAAGTCTTGAGTCAAGTACTGTCACTTAATCTTGACTCCTCCATTTAGGCTTAACACCTAACGAAGCCAAGGGGCGTTAACCCTATTGATGTTCCTAAGGCTTTTAAGTACTTAGTTGTTTTGGATAAAATATTGTTATTGAGGAGTTTTGGAATCAAAATATTGATCAAGACAATTGCAGAATTAACTTAGGCAGCATACATTAATAAAATAGTCACGACATTTAAAAGATAGCTTAACTGAATAAAGCAAATAGTAGAAATTAAAGACTGGTACTGTGGTGTCAAAACAAAAGTTGTTGTAAAGTAAATGTTTTGCAATTGTGTTCTTGGATAATTTCAGGAATTATTAAAGGATGAGTTGATTAAAGGGGAAATGGGAGTAAATGTTTTACAATTGTGTTCTTGGTTAATTTTAGGAATTATTAAAAGGACGAGTTGATTAAAGGGGAAAGGGGAGTAAATGTTTTGCAAATGTGTTCTTAGTTAATTTTAGGAATTATTAAAGGATGTGTTGATTAAAGGGGTAAGGGGATTCTCGATATACCGAACGGTATTGGGAATATGTCCGAATTTTGGTAAAAAAGACTCCGCACGGGAAAATGCGGGCTAGATGTTGTCGTGGGGGGGTATTCAACACTACACCAACAAGGATGTAGCCTAATGGAATCTCATGATCAATTTCTAGTTGTTCATGCTTTCCTTGAAGAATTTGCCCACTATTCACCAAACTTGTTTTACGCCGGATTTCCGTAATGTTTGGGGGATGTTGATTTTATTAATGTGAATTGATTAATTAAATGTGAGGAATTAATTAATGCACACTCCCGCTTTTGATATCCCCAAGTGTCAGACAAGGGTGCAAGGGGTAGAGCATACACGAAAGAGGCAAATGTTTGTTCCAATTTAAAAGAAAAACGAAGTACAAAAAAATACGGGCATTTTAGAACAGATTGTGTTATTGTGTTACAAGAAAATTGTGACTAATTACTATGACAATAAAATGTCGAGATAGTATTTGATTACTTTGAATGAAATTAAAACTTGAAACAAACTTGTATGATCTAAAAATATTACCATAAGTAAAATCTAATCTAAAAATCAAACCACTTCAAAGACAGATACAGGATTTGCCCCAAGTGGGGGAAAGAGAGGTTTGGGAGCCGTAATCCCAATTGCTCTTTTATTTAAAGATTATTACAAGATCAGAATCGCTTGTGATGCTTTGAAAAATATGATCACTAAGCTTACAAATTGTTAGAAAATTTGACTAGAAGAAGGAGAAACATCTGGGATGCTCTGGATGGCTTAAAAGTTCAAATTTTCACCAAAGTAAACTCCTGTCTATTCTTCAATGCTGCAAAAAACAACTAGCTATTAGTGATGAAATATGCCCGAAAACACTTTAAAAGTGTCTTTGGAAAGCCTTTAAAAATTGCAAAAAAAATGACAGTTGAACTATGATGAAAGCAAGTGGAGGAACTAAGGAAAGCAAGCTTTCCTTGGGATCTTGGCTTGCCTATTGGGGCAGCCAATTAAAGCACTATAATATTTTGTAGAAATTCAATTAAAATCGACAAAACTAACTTCTATTTCGAAACTTAAAAATTTACAATCCAATAACTTTGAAAACTAAGAAGTGAGCTAAAATTTATCTATGAAACTATGATTTAAAACTAAGATCTAAATATGTATATAAGATCTGAAATAAATTTAACTTTAAAAAGAGAATTAGATCTGAAAGGTAAGAGAACCGGTGACCAAGAAAATTTAATTTTTAAGAAGGTGGAAGAAATAAGAACCAAACCCTTGCTTGAAAGGTTGGAGGACCCATTAGAGGAAATTTGGGGTCTAAAATGGGCCTTATAAGAAAACGTGCCAAAATAAGTTTTTGTAAGTTGGAATTCAAGAACCAATAGAATTTCAATAAAATAAGTCAACCATAATGGTTGAATTGACATATTTGTCATTAAAAAAAACTACTTTTTTTGTTCGTATTTTCGACATATCTCATTGTGTTTTTACTCAAATTTCGATCGGGAGAGCTCGTTGGATGTGGAATTTGATTCCGCATCCAACGAGTACCCACACTGCATACTTTTGACGGGCCCCGCTACCCCAAAAACAAGAAATACCTGAAAAAACGTGATGATGATGTCATCATCACGTTTTTTCAGGTATTTCTTATTTTTGGGGTAGCGAGGCTGTCAAAAGTATGCAGTGTGGGTACTCGTTGGATGCGGAATCAAATTCCACATCCAACGAGCTCTCCCGATCGAAATTTGAGTAAAAAGACATGGAGATATGTCTAAAATACGAACACAAAAAGTAGTTTTTTTCTTTCTTCCTCCAAAATTAATCAATATTATTTTATTATTTTAACTATTATTTTATTATTTTAACTATTATTTTATTATTTTCCTTAGGAGGCCCATTTTAGACCCCAAAATTCCTCTAATGCAAGAATGCCCGCAACACAACAAAAATTAAACGAAAGCAAGATAAATACTTAAGGCAAATGAGGATGCAACCGAGCTCAACCTCCTCCTCCGGTTTCCTATCTTGCGTTGTCACAAACACTTGCTGAGAAAGATCAATTCGAAAATGTATAATTACAAGAGATTAGACGGGAATTAGTACAACTAAATACACCTGCTGCTTCACTATCCCTAAATAATTAAACATTAATAAGCGAATCAATACTATGAATGTTTACTCTACAGGCACAAAGGCCTACTAAGCTAGATCAATCCACAACTACTACAAATGAAATAGGGTTAGTCGTATATTACCTCAGAACATCAACAAAAAAGCAAATCCAATGGGACAATTGCACAACATCTGGCCTCCAAAGCCTTCAAAAATATTTCATTAACATATAATCAAATGATCAAAGAATAATTACAAAAGCATAGGTTCAATGCTTCATGCTCAAATGAGTGAAGAGACCCTACTTAAATAGAACAAAGAGAGCCAGAGGGGGGCGAGGGGCACTTGCTTCCTTGGCATGACTTGGAACTGAGTTGGAATGAGTTGTTTGAAGCTTCTACAATGGAAACATCTCGCAGCAAAAGTGCCACTTGCTAAAACTCATGCCATCTCATAATGGATACATCCACTTTTTGGAGAATGCAAGCCATTTGGAGAGATGCACCCTTTCATTGAATGAGGAAACTTTCACTTCCCGAGAAAAACACTCAAAAGTGTTTTAGAAACCTCCGGAATGTTTCTACTTTACTTCGCCAACTCACAAATTTCAATTTCGGCATGTTTCTTTCATTTTATGAGTTGCCGAAATTTTCATTTTATCCATTTTTTGGTCTTTTTTACCATTTCCAAGTAATAATTAATTTTGGAGATAAATAATTACTCGAAAACTTGGGAAAGTGGATTTAGGGGTTAAGTAGGTGCTATGAGTTAGAAAATGAGCACCCCCATGGCAAATTCTGCCCATATACCACACTTTTATGCCTTAGAGAAATTTTACAATTAACTTATTAAAAATAAGCCTACAAAAACGAAAAAAAATAGTTTTTTTCGGAAATTAAAAATAAACTATGGGGGACTTAGTACATGTTCATATAATTCAAAAACAATGATTAGCATGATAATATACATTGACACATAGGTTTTAATAGCCTCCTAAATCCTAACCACCAAGACATTTACTCTAGCTTTGGAGAAGTGGGTGAAAAACTTGAAAATTATAAGTCATTAAAAAACGACATATAATTCTCAAGGGAAAAACACCCTAGAGTAAAGTATTGATGACTAAGTCTTAGTAAATCCAAGCCTTTTACATAATTTCATCATGCTAAGTCATTTATTACAATTTCCCCGCAGGGTATGAACATGTAAAAAAATAAAAAATAAAAAGAGGCCACTAAATGGCTTGATGGACTTCTGAACACATGTGATGAACAATTGGATTGTTCAAGTCTTTGACTGCTCACATGAAATCCATCTAAGTGCTACTTGTGGATAACAGCTAGCTAGATGCTCGAGTGGTATCAACTAGACTTGAAGGAAGTTGTTCTATCATCATTACATGCATCAGTATGATTACTATTTCCGAAAAAATATATGCCAAGAAGCCTTATGAAAATAATGAAAGATCGTTGAAATGAAAAGCCAAATAAAAGCAAATGTGCAATAATTGAAAATCAAAATGATTGTTGGCCCTTGTTTTAAATAAATGTAATGATTATTTCCTCACGGACTCTATCAACGTGGATGTGGGATGGAGTAAGGGACTGTTAATTCTAAGAGTCCACTAGAACTTGAGTTTAAAGTTACAGTCAATTGTACACTCAACACAATGGTTCTAGAAAAGATCCACATGGAGCGTGAATCAAGCTTGGAAGTGAGTTATAGTCACTTCTTAGAGTTGAATGGACTCTTCTCAATCAACTTATTCCATTTGTGAGATACCTCCTTCCCCTCCTGTTATATGTCTTGTACATGTCACTATGGATTCCCTTGTCTCCCTTTTTCTCCAAGAAATCACATGGTTGAAGTCAAATAATTCAATTCCCAATAAACCTAGCCTTGTTGTATCCACCTCACCTAGCTTAGCCACTTGGTCAACTTTGTAAGTGAGCATATACATTGGAATTCATGAAGGATTGTTAAGCTACTCTATGGTAAGTCTAATTATATCATGCTTGATCACCATTGTTAATGACAGTTATATTTTAGTAGACTATTAATATAGATAATGAATCATTCTTAACCCCTTATGCATGCACGATTAGTTATTTCATGGCTCAATCAGTATTTTGATCATTTTTTACCTGGTTAACCCTGTTGACTTGGTTAACAGGCGAGGCCTTGTTATCACTAATCTTGTAGTTGCCACGTGAGGTGATCCTATTCAGGACGGCAGAGGAAATGAAACTAAAGTCGCGACCTATGATATCCAAGACTCCCGAAAGAACTCAGATGTCACACCAGTCAAGGATATTGGAACTTCAGACCCAGTGAAAACACAGAGCCCAGGGGGCATCCCTATGACCAAGAAACCCTAAAATAAGGAAAATGAATAGATGACCCAAGGAAACTTGGTGGATTCTCTTAGTGGGATAATTAATTAGAGTTTAGAACAATTACCAAGAGATTTCAAGCATTCAGGTAAAAGCCTCAATTTTACCCTAGGGTTTTATGCAAAAAATTGGGATCTAGCGAAAAACGATGAAATTTAATCAAATTGGATACTCAAACCGATTGTTGGATGTAAGATTAGGCAAATGAAAGCAAAACCAACAAAACCCAGTTTGCGGTTTCTGAAATACCACTCCTCCCAAGGAGGGTGTTTTCCCCTAGGAAGCAGGTCAATGCTTAGGATTGGCAAATGGAGTCCGATGATAATGAAAATTTAAACTTAGGGGTTTTATGTTAATTATAAAGTGGGTTTTAGTTTTTATAGCTTGCTGCAAGCCAGAACCTATGGATCTACGAAATGAGGGTTTTAAGATTATGGAAGTGACGGGCAATGCATGCAGAAAATAAAAGGAGAAATTACCCGTGAGACGTACCTGGATCTTGTAGATGACTTTAAAATGATGAAGAATGCCACTTTCCCATCAAAATGTACCTTTTCGAAGAAGATCTTGTTGTAGTTGAGCAATAGCCAATCACCCTAGCGCCTCCATCAACCTGCCAGATCATAGAAACATCAAATGATAAGGAAAGTCAATGAGATCTACAAAATAAGAAAAAGATAGGAAGTAAGAAATCATCAAGAAAGAAAAACTCCCTTATCCAGACACCCAAGAGTCGGGACGATGGTGAGTTCCCCCACAGAAGCGTCCTCTCTCTCTCCTAGCGCGCCTCCTTTCCTGTAGATGAAGTGGGCAAAGGAAAATATGCAAGATGTATTCCAAACAAGACTCAGTATAGAAGAGTAGCAATGTCAGTCATTAGATCATCAAATCACGCCAAGATACACAGAAGAATAATCCTAGACAAAATTCTCTTTATTCAAATTCTGGTGCCAAAGCTCATGAATACAATGGGGGGAGGGTCACCTCTCTTAAATAGTTTGAGAGAGACGTAAACCCTAACTTAATTTTACATCCAACAGTTGAGATCAAAACATCATCAACGGTGGAGATCAAAAATACATAACTCAACACATGGATCAAGTGACTAAGTCAAAGAGGGGGCGCACTTTGCTCAAGGATGCCTATCCTAAGTGAAAGTCATAAATATAACATAAGATGTGACATGATAGTACATAGGAGGGGGTCACTAGGGGCTTAATTCACTCTAAGCCCCTTTACAACTTCATAATACATAATATAACTATGAAATACATCAATGGCCAAGTTGAGGGGGTGCCCCTTGGGGGGCTTTCTTCACTGGCTAAGCCAATATAAAATAATTCGGACATCTGCTGACTGAAAACTGTTGGAGGACTGTCCGGGATGCTAAAACACATCATCTGCCAAAATTCCAAGCCATTTCATTAACCTTGGAGGCCAAATTGATTTTTTCAGTGACTTCTCTAGTTCATTTTTTGCTGGAGCCTGGTACAACCTCTAGAAAATGATAAATCCACCATAACTTTGTACAGGGTGCAAACTAGGGCAAACTGACTGCTTTGGATGATCTGGAGACATAGAAGAATGGTATAAGTGACTACTTATACCCCCTAAAACACTGCACTGCTCTAGGAGAACCCAACATACTGTCATCTTTAATAAAATTTGATCATTTGGCCAATAATTAAGTGATAATAATCAATTTTCAAGAGAACCGAGGCCAAACTATCAAAACTGAAACTGCGGTATTGGTCCTGGGCATGTCTGGAACAAATATAGACCATGTTGTGTTTTGAGGTACTGCCTTGGGAACCATGCTTGACTTGGTCAACTGGGTTGACCAGGTCAAAGTACCCAAACTAAAGGTGAGAAACTGTATCCATATGATCCTATAGACATCCAAGGTAAGAAATGCTCCAATAATGTATATCAAAACCAAGCTTTAAATCAGTTATTCATAATCATGATGACCAATAATAATAATAATAGCAAGATGTACCTATGCTTCTAAAGAATCTTGGAAATTTCGGGAAGTTTGCTTGTCCATGCCATACTTACAAAGGGTAAACAATATGCTATTGCTCGGTGAGGATGGACAACAAAGGCTGAGGAAAAATGGTAATGACTTTGGACTGACTTTGACTTTGTAATCTATCTAAATATGGACAAGTACACAAGACCAAGGTGACATATGCGCGATAGATTGAACAATAGGGGATGGTGGCGTCTCACTAGTGGATGAGCTAATCTGGAAAGTGTCCATTCAACCTTAACAATCATGTTTACGACTCACATCCAAGCTAAAAATCAAGCTCCATGAGGATCTTTTCTAGGATTCTTGCATTGAGTATACAAGAAACTGTAGTGAAGAGATCCTAGGGGACACTTAGAATTAGTTGTCCCTTACTCCATCTCACATAAAAACCCGTAGACTCCATGAGGAATTAATCATTACATTTGAATCAGATGGCCAACAATGTTTAGATTTAGCATTTGTTTATCCATTGCTCTATTTGGGCCTTTAACACTTTCACTTTATAGCCTTTTTGCTTTTTGTCTAAAGACACCATTTTGCAATTTCATTTGCAAGCTTTGCATTTCATAGTATATAACATATAGCTCATAATGCATGTAATGATGGTAGACATATTGCTTCAAGTTTTAGCTGACAACTTCCCGGGTAACTAGGGGGAATATCCACAATCAGGACTAAACATCGGGGACAACTGACCAGAGATGTCAAGGCTTCAAAACCCAACTCACCTAAGCTCAGAAACCAACACCAGCGGGTTCTCCTGGCCCAGAAAGATCAAGACTTCGGCAAGTTTTGTCGCACAACTTAGAGCTAAGACACAAAACAACATGGGATCCATCATGCATAGAGGTCAAAATGGGGAAAAGATCTTCAATCTCACAAGTCTCAAACAGTCTAAGTCATAGGGTAAGTTTACAATGGATGACACTGGATGGACGAGGGCAGGTGATAAACGAAACCAACCTAGCAGCAAGGTTTACAATTTGTACAAGCATGGCATGAGCAACAGTCTTCACATCAAGTCCCTTGATTAGTCATAACACAGGTTAAAGCAACAGTAGATATAAGCATAGGTCACCATAATCATCCTAACCTGATAAGCATAGGTGTCTGACATACATCATAGAGCAAAATCAAACCAAAGAAGTGTAATACCTGATCTCACAAAATATACCTGTCTCCAACTGATAAGCCCCTTTATAACTGTGTGTACCAACTTTGATCTGCTGCTCTGCTACAATGAACTAGATCATCACCAAAAGCATCTCAATGGACTCCTGAATCTTAGCCCTGGAAAGGAAATTCTGATGAACAAGGCTCTGGAATAGCTGAAGTTTTAAAGATCCATGCTATTACCCTATGTGAAAGATAGCCCAGAATAGAATAAGAGACAAGTTTGTATACTGCATCATGGTAGCCCAGCTGTAGAAATGTATATGTGATAACAGGCCAGTAGATGGATGTGGCTACAAGTATTCGATTGTGGTATTTTGGTACCTTTGGAGGCCATTTTAGACCAATTCGGTGCTTCAAAAATGAAAAAATTGGTTTGATGCAATGATTGGGTGAATTTTTAATGAGATGAGCCAAATTTTATTAAATTTTTAAAAAATTATTTGAAGCCTTTTACCAAAATCGTTTTTGGGGTATGAGAAATGAGTATTACCATATTGGTTTTTTTTTAATTTTAGGTGCTATCAGATTTTTATTTCGAGCAGCGGAAAATGAAATTATGGGCATAATGAGTATTTCATGTAGTCTAATTATAAATGATCAAAGTGACCATGGCTACTCCAAGAAAATCGATTTGGCTAATGCTTGGCTAGGAAATGACGTGGGAAGATTTATTATTATGTTTTGAGGCTCTATGGACCATATTGCATGATTACATCATAGCGACAGAGACATTAAAATATTGTACCATCACTTAGTGAGGGTGTCTTCCTTGTGGGGCACACCTCACCTTGGCATTGCATGGACATCATTGTTATATCTTATGTTATTATATCAAAAAGAAGCCTAGGGTGAATTGATCCCTTAGGCGACCCCCCTTCATCATGTATCTCACGTTATATTTCACCATTATGATGTATCTTGTTGTACCTAGGCAATAGAGGCAAAAAGTGCACCCCACCTCTTGAGTATGATCAATGTATTATATAAAAAATAGATCTCCACCATTAATGATCTTAGAATCTCAACCATTGGATGGAGTTAGTTAGGATGTTGACATCACTCCTCTCCTATTTAAGAGATGACTCCACCATTGTAAAGGGACTTTTTCCATTTGAACAAGTGGAATAGAGAGATATTTTTGTGATCAAAATACTTGTGTACTTGTGGATGAATGCTTGTGATGGTGATTGAAGTTACTTCTTGATTACATTGGAAGATCTTGGTGAATAGCTTCTGCATGTTTTGGATCGAAAATTTTTACTACAGGTAGAGAGATCGGTTTGGAAGGGGTACATCACTTAGGGAGACTCACTTTGTCTCTCTCTCAAATTTTGGTTCAACAGGCACTAATACTATCTTATTATCAATCATTTATCTTATTCTTTGTCTCTCATTTGCATTTGCCATTTTTCTTGTCGATCTAACTGGTTTTACCTTGGCTTGGCAAGGAGAAGTGCACATTGGACCACTTGGGAGTCTCAAATTGGACTAGAACCTCATCAAATCTTCTCAATTAATTTATGCAAGGGTAATCTTCACTATTTCAACACTTATCTACAATATCCAGGTATGGGTTTTCATTGTTCATCTCTATTTTACTTTCTATCCATTAGTCACTCGATAAAACCCTCATTGTAGTAACTATGAAAATTCTTGGGATCATATCACAAAATTTAGGAATTATGGCATCTCCGTATTTGCGGCCATCCTTCAAAACCCCAAGATCCTCTAGGGTGTCTTGGTTGGACTCCATTAACCCATCCAAAGAAGGCACTAGCACTTGGATCAATTCGCCCCCCTTTGGTTAAGAACCTGTTTTGTTGTGTTATGACTTCCTTTTTGCTTGTGATATTCATACACTGTCAAATCAGTCATCCAAGCAACGATATCAGGTGTTAGGAGGTTTCAATCATCAACTAAATCATTGTCTTGGGCATCCTTGATCTTTATCCTTCAATTCCCCCCAAGGTAGTGACTTAGTCGTTTTTCACCTAGCACCATTATCTTAGACCTTGTGCATCATGCTTTAGTCATCGAAATAACTCATTTGGATTGTACTTCCATTTCTATAAAGCCTCACAATCCAGTCATATTACAATCGGTGGCTACTTCTAGTTGGTCTATGGTTTCATCAGCGGGATACCTTATGTACTCTATTGCTATAGTTTGATCTGGTGTTATGTCTTTAAATCTTTCCTTTTAGGTTAGATCAAAATCTTCACTTGGGTATCTTGAGTATTTGGCCTAAAGTGAAGAGAATCCTGATCGACATGACAACCAATCCATATCCGAGGATCGAATACTCTTAGGTCACCTCTTTAGCTGCCTAGCTCCTCTACCGTCTTGAATAGGATCACCTAAAAAGGGGCAACTACAAGTTGTGTGATAACAGGAGTATCAGTCCATCATGAAGAATGATGTGTCATGATAGTGTCGAGACCTAAATGGAAGCCAACGATGACTTCCAATAGATCTATAAGAACTAGCATTAGCATCCGAGAGACAACACCTTATATAGGCTATGGAGTTAGCCAATTTGTAGACCCTGAGAAAGTATTGGATGGTGTTCCCACTTGAGCTGACACAGATAAATACACAAGGGCAAATAATCTTCCATGATTCTAAGTCATATGGAGTGAGGAGATTAGCCCAGGAAGAAGTAGAGCGTCTAGATGTAGTGAATGCAGGATACTCAGATACGATGAAAGCAGATTGTTCAGATACCGAGGGTGGAAGATACTCACATGCAAAGAGTGCAGAGTCTCCAAATGCAGAGGGAGCAAGATACTCAGATAAAGAGGGAGTAGTATGCTTCAACACAGATTGAGTAGCTTGTTGATGATAGAGAAGAATTTATATGGACTGAAGCAGGCACCGAGGATGTGATATGTCAGGATAGACATGTACTTAATGAATGACATGAATTCCAACCTTTACTACAAGGTTGTATGATTGATGATCTATTCCATTACAGGAATAGTGAAGTTCAGTGTCGAATGTAAGAGGGAGTTGGCATCAGAGTTCAAGATGAAGGGTCTCATCCTGATGAATTAAATCTTGAGATTAGAAGTGTGGCAAAGACCAGATGAGATCTTCCTCGGACAAAGGGAGTACACAAATGGGATCCTGAAAGATTCAAGATGATGGACCCAAAGTCCGTGACTACACCTATGACAACAATATGAAGAATTTGAGTGCTTTCACTTCATCTTTGGATTTGGTGGATCCTACGATGTACCGATGGATGATTGGATCCTTGATGAGACAATATATGGTTGAGTCGAGACTCTTCCATTAAGTTGTGGTAAAGCATGTGCCGAGGTACCTACATGGTACAGTTGGATATGGCTTGAGATGTATCTCAGGTGGAGAACTGAAGCTGCAGAGTAATGCACATTTTGACTGAGAGAAGTGCAGTAGAAAAAAAAGAGCATATTGAGATGTTGCTTCAGCTTGGATCAATCATGATATCCTAGATTAACTGGAAGCATATTTCTGTGGCACTCAGTACAACAAAAGTAGAACAAATTGCAACCATGGTGCAAAAAGGAGTAGTGAAGCTCCTATACATATCCACGAGCGAGCAAGATAGTCGATATTCTCACCAAGCCTCTATTCAAGGAAAAGTTTGTTTAATTTAAGGACAAGCTTGGCGTAATGGAGAATACCTCTCTGAGTGAGAGGGATCATTGTTGGATATGAGGTGATGAGCAGGAATACATTCATATGAGATGAATAGCCCATATGATCATCTAGATGAGCGGACAAACATTCATGTAAAATGAATGGTTCTAATGAGCAGTACAGACATCATAGTACTAGAGTCAAATTAAGTACAAGTACTATGCAGATGCAGTACTAAAGGACATTCTCACCGAGATAACAACTTGGTGCATAATGTCTCCCTTGTTGAGAGGGAGTGTTGATGTTCTCATGAGTTCCAGCATCAGGTAAACATTCTGCAAATCGTTCTCTTAGAGGTTCACGAGTTGTGGAGAGAATGGCCCCTTCGTAGCCCTAACTAGTCATGCGGACTAATTAGTCATGTGTTGACTAGATGAGTAGAGTGCTTGGATCCTTAGCCTAAGGCCAATCATGTGTGACTAAAGTGGTAGTAGGCTAGAGGTCACATTGCGTACTCAATGTGTGGGAGTGCTTCGTAGCGGGAGTGATCTATTCTTTATAAAGTGAGATGACTTGTCTATGTTACAAGGAGATCTTATCTCCTTGTATATTAGACAAAGTCTAATCTAATGTTGAAGTTGAAAATTGGCTCTAAGAAGTGTCTAGGCTTCTTATAGTATGATCAAATCAACATTAGAGCTCTAGGGTAAGAATATGACCACATGTGATGAGACGTCAATGAGGAGAACATTTCCATGACGAAGAAACGTCCAAAGAAGTCAAGACAATCCATTGAAGAAGTCCCAAACAAAATGGAAATCAAGGAAGAGCACAACTATCCCAATAGAAAGGGAATATTGACACTAGAAGAAGAAATGACAAGTCAGCTTGAAAGATAAATAAAGAATAAATAAAATTACAAGCCGACCTAATTGTGGAAACTTCTAGTGAAAAGATGAATATAAATAAAGTGCTTCCACACTTCATTTTAATCATACAAAACAAATTCTCTCTCTCACAAGTGGGAAACATCTAGTTGGGTTGTCCAAGATCAAAAGGAAAAATATTTGGGGTTCTTTTATTCTATTGAAGACTCGCTGCCCTCATTAGGATTTCTTGTGGAAGGAAAGCACATTCTTGTGCTGGGGCTTAATCTTTATGATTGGTATTGTTCTTGTATTTGATTGATTTTCTTCAAAGAAAAGTTTGTTGGGTTTTCTCCCGTTTGGGTTTCCCAGGATAAATCTTTGTGTCTCTTCTGCATGGTTACCTTTCACTAATCCTTAATTTTATTTCTACTGCAAATTAATGGTGCTATAATTGTGGGATGAAATAAGTTATGAATTCAAAGTTGAAAGAGATGAAAATTATACTACTAAAGCTAAACATATGTCAACCTCTGCATGGACCTCTTCATCCATCCCATGAAAAAATCTTTCTACCTGCCTACCATCGTCTACCATGTAATCAAGGTGATAAACTAATGAATAAAACTCTGTTTCATACTCTTCTATTGATTTTCACCTTCAAAACACTGCATAGAAAGCGGTTTTTTGTTGATGTTTATACAGTATCGAGTTCTAAAGTTTTCTTCAAACAAGTATCGAGTTCTAAAGTTTTCTTCAAACAATTTCCAACACTCCTGCAAGGGCCCAATGTGAATCTTTTGCTCCTCATTCACCCATCGCATCAACTCCTTTCTCTATCAACAGACTCATAGTTATCTGTGCTTTTCATTACTGGTATAGTCCTTAAAGCTAAGAGCCCTTTTAACTCCTACCAAGCAAGAATTTGCCACCTACCACTCTTGTTTACCTGAAAACTCAAGTAAGTTTCCTTAATGACGTCTAAAGGTGGCATTACCCCTTTTGAAGAGGAAGGTTTGTCTTGATCTTGATCTTGCTCGAGTTCTCTATCCTTACTCGGATCAGGATTCTAGCCTACATTTTGTTGTTATCAGGAATCTTGTAGTTTCCCCGTGGGGTGATCCTATCCAGAATGGCAGAGGAAAGGAAACTAAAGTCGAGACCTACGATATCCAAGACCTCTGAAAGAACTCAGATGTCACACCAATCAAGGATATCGACACTTCGGACTCGGTGAAAATAATAAGCCCAGGGGGCGTCCCTATGACCAAGATAGACCTAAAATAAGGAGAATGAGTAGATGATCCATGGAATCTTGGTGGAATCTCTTAGTGGGATAGTTAATTAAAGTTTAAAACAATTACTAAGAGATTTCGAGCATCCAGGTGAAAAGCCCCAATTCTACCCTACGATTTTAAGCAGAAAAATGAGATCTAGGGAAAAACGGTGAAATTAAATGGAATTGGATACTCAGATGGATTGTTGGATGTAAGATTAAACAAATGAAAGTGAAACCAGCAATACCCAGTTTGCGGTTTTAAAAATACCCACTCCTCCCAATGAGGGTGTCTTCCCCTAAGAAGCAGACCAGTGCTTAAGATGGGCACATGGAGTCCGATGATGATGAAAATTAAGACCTAGGAGTTTTATAATAAATCCAAAGTGGGTTTTGAGTTTTATATCCCACCGCAAACTAGAACCTACAAATATAAGAAATGAGGGTTTTAAATGAGGGTTTGATGAAAGGAAATGCAGCCCCAATTTGATATTGAGAAAAAGGATAGATCTTACCTAAAAAAAACATACCTAATGTTTCCGAGGATGAATGCCAAGGTAATGAAGATTATTTCCACATAGATCAAGTGAAGAAATGGTGAAAATCCAGCTTAGTTGAAAACGCCCAAGGAAGCCAAATGCGCCCTCTCTCCTGCCAAGCCAAATAAATAACATGAGAACGACAAGAGAAATGACAAATGCTGATGAGAAGTAAACAAATAAGAGAGAAAGAAATCATAAGATAAAAATACTTCATGTATTTATCAACCCAGAAAGCAGAGCAAGGTGGATGTCTCCCACAAGTGCGCCCCTCTCCAAATCGTCTTCCCTGTCAAACAAATGGATCTAAAAAAAATGCCACAGATTCACCAATGATCTCTAATGCAAGCAAGAAACAATGTCAGTCAATCACAAAGAACATTCTTCATTCATCCACAAAAGACAGGAGATCCCAGAAAGATTTTCTCTATTATTCTTCAAGAGCCAATGGTGCCAAATTTCTCGATGGGAAACAATGGGGGTTTCTCGTCTTTATATAGCTTTTGATAGACGCAAACCGTAACTTACTTTTACATCCAATGGTTGAGATTATAACATCATCAACGATGGAGTTCAATTTTACATGGATCAACTTGACTAGATCAAGGGGGGCGCACTTTTTGTCCAATGACACCCTTGTCTAAGTCAAAATAAGATATAACATAAGATGTGATCGTGATAATAAGTCAAAAGGGGGTCAGTAGGGGCTTTATTCACCCTAGACCCCATTACAACCTCATAAAATATGATAGAACAATGTAATACATCAATTATCCAAGTTGAGGGGCGCCCCTTGGGGGACATCCTCACTGGCTGAGCCAAGAATAGAATAATCCGGACAACAATGCTGATTGAAACTGCTGAACGACTATCCAGGGGGGCAAACTACATCATCTAACAAATTTCTAATCCATTTCCTTGACCCAATAGGCCAAATCGTTTTTTCAGTGAATTCTCTAGTTCATTTTCTGGTGGTATATCCTCTGAAACTGATAAAAATCATCATAACTCTGTCCAGGATGAGAACTGGGGCAAAATGATTGTATTAGATGATCTGGAGACACAAAAGAATGGTATAAGTGACTACTCATACCCCCTAGAACACCGCAATGCTATAGGAGAACCAAAATCACTACCACCTATAATAAAATTTGATCATTTGGCCAATAATAAAGTGATAATAATCACTTATCAAGAGATCTGGGGCCAAATTCTCAAAACTGAAACCGTAGTATTGGTCATGGGCATGTCTAGAACAAATATAAGCAATGTTGTTTTCTAAGTCACTGCCTTGGGAACCGTGCTTGACTTGGTCAATTGGGTTGACCAAGTCAAAGTACCCAAACTAAAGGTGAGAAATTGTATCCATATGATCCTGTAAGCATCTAGGGTAAGAAATGCTCCAATAGTGTATATCAAAACCAAGCTTAAATCATGTTATTCATAATCATGGTGACAGTAATAATAATAGTAAGATATACCTATGCTTCTGAAAAATCTCAAAACCTTTTGGAAGTCTGCTAGTTCATTCCATACTTACAAAATGTACACAATGTGTTAATGTTGGGAGAGGATGGAAAACAAGGCTAGGTAAAGGGAAATGACTTCTGACTGACTTTGATTAAGTGATCTCTTTGAATGATAACCAATACACTCAACCAAAGTGACATGTATATGACAAATAGCAATAGGGGATGGAGGTGTCTCACAAGAGGATAAAGTACTTGGGCTTGTTTCCTCCAAACTCTAGCAAGTTTTCCTTTGCACTAATTTGGAACATAGATCAACCTTCAAAGGCAAGTGCCCTGGATGCCTTCTGGGCTCCAGTACTAACAAAGACATAGCCTTTGCAAGCTAGTCTCGCCATGTTTCCCTATGGGGGCAAATGATCCAAACACTATACAAAGAGTGAGTGTTCATCCTTTGACCATTGATCTTCTTTTTCAATAACTTCCTTTTTCTCATAAGATAGCAGCCAACCGGCAGGAGCAGGTGCCCCGGAAAGCCTTATGGGCTCCAGTAAATGACTAAGGCCTAGACCTGTTGTCAGCAAGCAATCCATAGCCCTAACGGGTTTGCCTCTCCCTGCTGCCCCTGTGGAGGGCAGATGAGCCTTACATTATACAAAGAATGAGTGCTCAACCCCTTGGCCACTTACTACCTTTTAAACATTTATTACTTTTGCATCCTTTAGATATAGTTTTTATGCGTTCCGATGCTTTAATGTTTAGCAAACACTATTTGGTGGAGCACTTGCTTTGAGAACTAAAGGAGAACTTCCCAATGAAACCAGCCGTACTGGACAAGCCACATACTTCATAGCCAAAACCACAAAACAACATGGAGTTTAGCATGCACATGGGTCAAGATGGGGAAAAGATCTTCAATCTCACAAGTTTCAATCAGTCTAAGTCATGGAATGAAATTCAACAATGGATGAACTGGATAGACGGGGACAAATTACACATGGGACCAACCTAGCACTATGGTTTACTATTTGTACAAGCATGGCATGAGCAACAGTCTTCACAACAAGTCCTTTGATTAGTCATAGCACAAGTGCAAGCATTAGTACATATATATAAGCATAAGTCACCATAATCATCCTAACAAGACAAGCATAGGTGTTTGATAAATATCATAGAGCAAAATCAAACTATAGAAGCATATACCTGATCTCACCATATAACCTGTCTCCATCTGATAGGCCCCTTCGTAACTGTGTACCATATCTAATCTGCTACTCTGCTCAAATGAACTAGGTCATCACTGAAAGCATCTCAATGGACTAATGAATCTCAATCCTATCAAAGAAACTTTGCTGATCAAGGCTCTGGAATGGTTGAGGCTGTAATGATCCATGCTAAAACCCCATGTGAATGAAAAGCTCAGAAGAATAAAGAAATCAATATGTATGCTGCATCATGGTAGCCTTGCTGCAAATGTATATGTGATAGCAGTTGCCTTACCCTCCACTCCCTGAACATGTCGGATATCTTCCCTAGTATGCATAAAATAGCTTGTTGAATCGATGTGTCGGTCTCAGCACTAGTATGAGGTTGTCTACGGTGCTTCGAAGCCATTACCTTCTGCAATTTCCACAAGGGATGGTTGTTAGGGCTTATCTAGAGGTTTTAATCACACTTGATCAAACAATAATTTATAAACTTCTTTAAATTTGAAACATTCAAGGTAAAAATAATTTGATATTAATTTATTTACTTTTATTAATATTATCTATATTTTATATTAATTTTTATTTTCTTTTTCAATTAAATATTAAACATCACTTTTTTACAATTTCAATTTATACATATTATTCACTTTATAATTCTCATATAAGGTATCCCAAACTCAATGCCCATTGGGAAAACTTAAAGCACTGAGGTGTTATCTACTATGCATGCTCATTGTGGCCCACTACTGCCATGGTCCCACCTTAACCATAATGGTTGTCGTTTTCTGGATTGTCGCCACTTTCTTGATTTTCGTCAGACTAATGTCATGGTCTCACCTTTACCATAATGGGACTCATTTTCTATTATATATCCTCTTACTAGCTGTCCTTAACAGTACCTATCTTGTAAATATAGTTACAACATCATATCATGTATATATAATTTGTAATCTTGTTCTTCTACACCTTTTTTCTTCTTTTAGATTCTATCCTATTATTTCGCGACATGACTTTTTTTTAACAAGTTTGTGAATATGCAAACACCATCAACATTAAGAAGTATCTAGGTTTTAGTTCTTTGTCTCCAACTCACAAATGGACGTAATTGTAATCAATTTCCACATTTAATTCTCTTTAATTTACTAATCAAATAGTATCCTCCCAAAGCGATCCTTCATGAGGATAAAATGAACATAACACAAATTGAGAAAATAAGGATTTGAGAAAGGGGTGATCTCCTTTTGGCATCATAATGGTGTAATGTAAATACATGCACGAAGTCATTTTTGGGTCAAATTTAAACATATTAGAACACGCTATATGGTTGATGTGTCTCCTGAACTATTTAGTCTTACATTTTCAAAACACCAGGTGACTAAAAAGATTATTACCACCAAATTCCACTACATCTTTTCCGATGAAAAAAATTATCTCTCCATGTGTCAATTACTTTGAACCATTCATGTAAGATATTCATATAACTGTCAAGTGTAGCTCTGACTAGCCCTTGCACGTACCCTCCATGCCATGACATGCCATTTGCATTCCTATCATTTCAAATCTGAAATCCGCCATAAGGAACACTTGTTTTCGGCCCCCCTCATTAAAAGACATTGATAGAGGTTAATAAAAACTGTTTGAACGGTTCACTGATTCGCTCAAATTTGGGTTTGGCAGCAACTCCAAGAGAAATAATAATTACAATTATTAGCTAGATGGAATTGTTGCAGATGATACCAAAAACCTGCTCCGACTCGAGGAGAGGATTTCCTCAAAATCCTACCCTACGTGCGAGATGTTCAATGCAACACAATAAATATAGAGACCCGGACACAAGCATAGTAATTGCATACATGGGATCGGGATGGTTGCAACTTGAACAGCAATAAATTTGAAACCCTAGACTTTACTGTGATGTTCACAAAGAAGAAGAGAGAATTTGACATCAATATAAGAAGGATACCAATAAAATAGGGATTTGACATCAAGAATTACCCATAGGAAATTGGCCTCCATACCCCCAGGTTCGGAACCCACCGAGGCATTGTTGCAAAGCACAACCAAGATGATTGCAAGATATTTGCTTCAACATACGTTGTTTATGGGTTTTAGAAACTTTACACCTGTCTATTTATTGTTTTTATGATGGTGAATGTGGTGGATTCATTCACTAACCCTTGCTCACTAGACTTTCTAACTCTATAAAGGTTGCAATTTTATTCGAGTTCAATTCAATTAAAAGAAAATGGTCCATTTCATTATAATACTTTGAAGAGATATGTAGCAATGATTTCCATGAAGGAAGTGCACCTCCCAAAAATGCTTGTCTTTTAATATGGTATATATGCTATACACACCATCATAAGAAAATCCCTATGTTTTAATTTTTTTTTAGTTGTAGATATGCAAATGGGAAAAATAATTAGCGAGAGATAGGTTTCGTGGAATAAAATGTCATCTAATAAATCTTTAGAAGTAGATGCCTAAAAACATACCCAGTCCCGGAAATAAACACGCTAGCAAAAATATTGTTAATGGCAAAAATCTTAGAACAAATGCAAAGAACCCTAGTAAAAAAGAAGGCAAAGCACTGCCTCATCAAACATAAAATGTCAAGGAGCTCATGGGTACATTAATTATAATAGGTTGGTTACATCTGCGGAAACTTTTACATAGTTTGGGCTAACTTCTTTTTACACAAAATGTCAAGGAGCTTGCATCATGAGCTCTATTTGAGAGTAACAAATCACCATGTAATGAAGGGATTGTTCATACAAATTTAGTGAGGAAATTGGTCTTGGAACAATAAAAAATGGTTGCCAAACCTTGTTTGGTATAACCTTAGTTGAGAGCAAGGATTTCACTTTGAAGTGTCGCGTCATCGAATTGGAATAATTGTTGAAGTGCGTTATGCCTGGTGATCTGACGATGCCAAATTCTTTCTTGAGTTGGTTGGCTTCACTATTCAGAGTTTGGTTTTTGTTGAATTAGCTTTTCTTGATTGGAATTTACTAATTGACGTTTTTCAATACCTGACTTTTTCATTATGAATCCATGTAGTTAGACCCAACTTTCAAGTTTGTAGAGGTCTCGCTTGATGAAGAAGCCCTTGGAACCACATTTGATGGCTTAATGGTCCTTGTCCCCTTAAAGGTGATGATGCAATCATTAATGAACTGATGAAGACTTGGAACCCTTGATGAAGATCTTAATGCCATGTATCAAGATATTCATCAAGGGTTCCAAGTCTTCATCTAGTCATTAATGACGGCATCATCACCTGTAAGGGGACAAGGGCCACTAAGCCATCAAATGTGGGTCCAAGCGATTCTTAAGGGCTTCTTCATCAAGCAAGGGGCTTCATAGGCTTCTTCAACCACCTGAACCACACCAGGAGACCTCCAAGGGTCAAGATCCATCATGACATCGCCTGTGGGGTTGTTAGACCTTCTCCTGGGGTACCATGACCTCAATAAAACACAAATGACCACTGAAATGGTCATTTGGACTCTTGCAACTTCTTCAACCCACCAAGAACACTTTTGTAGGGTACTGGGGCATACATTGTGGTACTGGGGAACCAGAGAAACAACTGGGGAACCGTAAAACATCTTTGGGGTACTTAAACACTCTACAAGGTGTTCAGGGATTTTGCCATTGTCCCAAGGGATCCAAGAGCTTCAAACTTGGGCTTGGACAAGATCAAAAGGTCTCCTTAGACACTGACACATACTTAACCCTCAGGGGCTCCTCAAGGGGCACCAAGACATGTTGGCATCAATGACAACTTAATCAAAAACTGCTGAGTGTGAATCATATCTATCAAGGTATTATCCTTAGTTTATGATGAGATATGATGTCTTTTCCTTTTTCTGGGAGGTGGAGGGGACAGGGGGGTTAAAGAAACCAAAATTAGAGGGTCGCTAAGTCGATGAGGTTGTTGCAGGTATACTAGCAAAGGGCACTAAACTACAAGAATACAACAAGGGGGTTGAAGAAAATTTCAGACAAGGGGAGATGGAATAAGTTCAGGATTACATTAATTTAAGTGACAATCTAGTTTCCCTTCATTCTAAGATTTCTTTATGTGATTCCAATCTTGCGCAAATGGAATCCCTCCTTATTGGACTTCTACATGAAATAGGATCAATTAGCTCTGGAATCAAGACACTTCAAGAGAACTTCCACAACGAAATTTGTGAGTTGTCTCATCAAGTACATATCAATACCTAGAGTGCCCTAGATAGAGGATTATGATGGTAGTTCTAATTTTTCCCACCCTGCTTCAAGGTACATTCGATAGTTGGTGATGAGGGTTGCCGACCAAATCAAGTATCGAAAGAAGAATTTGAGAGAACCATGGAATGACTGGACAAGGGTGCCTTCACACAACAATGCAAGCTATTGAATAATGATGAAGTAGTTCACCTCTGCAGGGATATTGCACTTGTGGAAATAGTGAAATCCATCCACACTCATTGGAAAGAGAAGAATTGGAATAAAGGTATGGCTTTGGTTCAGCATTTCCAACCAGCTTCTTGGGAGCAATACCAATAGCAATTAAAGGAATGGGAATCAGAAATCAATGAATTGCAATTCATCGACCTCAAACGAGCAATAATTCATGTTGGAAAGGCCATCATTGTTTGCATTTTATTTGAAACCTAGAGGATTGGAAATTCCAAACAAGACACAAAAAACATAAACCTCGGTATCAAAGAAAAGTTTAACAGTGTGAGTTTTTGACATAAAGCATAATTATGACACATGTAACCCCATCAATTCTTTTTACCAACTTCATGAAAATTGAGTTTTGAACTAATGTTGAAGACAAGTTGAAGAGAAACACATTACATGCATATCTCCAAGAACTAACAATTGACTAAAATACTATGGATAAACCAAGCCAAACTGAGATTCCTTAACTAATTTCAACTCTCAAACTTTGATCATGGGTGTGTTAGTTTTGGTAGCTCGAACTGGTACTTCTATATGGGGTGTCTAGCATGTAGAAGTTGTCTGGAAGAGTAAATCTCTAGACAATGTCTTTTGTAATAATTTATTGTACTGTGTGGTATTTGTTAGCCCATGGTATTGGAGGGTTAATGGTATTGGGTGAGCCCATGGTATTGGCATAAAGTGAATGTTATAAAAGAGTCTATGGAGAGTTGTATAGACACCAACAGTTGGACAAAAGTGATTCATATCTCTTGTGCTGGTCAGTACACAAAGGTAAATAGTGAGGCATATCTCTTGAGTGAACAAGAGTGAGTTATATCTCTTGTGAGTGACAGAAGTGGGTCATATCTTCTATCGGAGTTTGTCTTTTCTACTGAGTGGTTTACGCACAGTGAGAATCAAGAGTTTGAGATCCGGTGAGTCATATCTACAGGCATGTCATTGTAAGTGATGATTAACAAACCTACAATAAAAGATAAACTATTGGCCAATTTTCCCCTATTGGGGTTTCCAGGGTATCTTGTGTGTTGTGGTTTTCTCTATTAATGGATGTTTATCAGTGTGTGTTGCATTTATCTTTTATGGGTTAGTTTAAGTAAAAGATTGAAAGTGTAACTGTGTTCCGGTAAGATGTAAAGTTTCACAGGGTGCAGCTCTACATACCAAGTATTTGAGTGCAGCTCTACAGGCCAAGTATTTGAACCATGGTTTTGATACCAGATGTAAGTGTTAGAATTCTGATGGTTATACAAGATCTTAAAACATTTAACATCTTAACTATAAGCAAAGGATCACTGAAAGAAAGATAAGCACAGCTACACAAAAGAACACAGAGATTTATCCTGAGAAACCCTCATGGGGAAGAAAACCTAGCAAAACTTCCTCGATATAGAATTTGACCAAGTACAGTGTAAGACCCCAAGAACAAGAATAAAAGCTCCCTTTCCGCAGTAGACTACCTCTCTCTCTCTCTCTCTCCCCCTCTCTCACTCTTGTGCAATGCTTGAGTGAGAAGTGTGTACAGATAAGGGAGGCACCTCACCTATTTATATCCATCAGGTGAGTGACTCAATTTCCTAACTAAGTCGACCAAGTTCTCTAATTAGGGCTGACCTACCTAGGAAGACTCAAAATAACATTTATAAAATACTTTTGTGGGTACTATTGCCCCGACTTACAACGGAAGTTTTACCTTATGACTTTTACATGACCAATTACATCAAGGACATCTCCGAACGGAGTAATAACATATCTGAAGGAGGAATACAATAAAAGTACAATAGAATATCTTCTGAAATTACATTTCTTTCAACGCTCCCTCTTAACAAGGAAGGTATTCTACATCATCAGCAACAACTGTACAACTGATTGGTGAATCTATATGTCATAGGAAGGTTTGAACAACAGCAACATCATGTGTCTAGAACAGCATCAGCATGGGACATCCTCATCAACATCAACATGGAACATCATCATGGAGCACCATCATGGAACATCATCATGGAGCATCATCATTGTTATCACCAACCTTGTAGCTGCCCGTGCAAGATGGATCCAGGATGGATGGTAGAGGAACAAGCAACTAAGGAGGTGGAACCCAGACTGCCTAGACTCCCAAAGAGATTGTTGTCACGCCAATCAAGGCAGCCTTCGCTTTATGTTGTCTGAGTCCAAGACAACAATGGGGGAGACTCAGATCTGCTCCCGATAGAAGAGATCAAACCTAGACACCAGATCAGATCAAAACAATCTTTGAGGTACGTAAGGTGTAAGGTGTTCAGAAACTCTAGATCTACAGTAGGATTCAGTAGATGGATCAGGACTTCAGCAGTATATTGGCTGATCCAAAGCAGTAATCGGATGACCTTTGGGGGAAATGGTTAGATCTAGGGTTTTGGCACTAGCAACTAAAGAAGATGATCTCTACCTTGGGAAACGTAACCGAGGCAGGATGGGCAGGAAAATAATTGGGACTATCTAGTACCTGGCTGACAGAATCAATGAAAAAGGTGAACAGGTGTGATTGTCTGAGTCATCCAAGAATAGCCAATTTCAAGGGGAAGAGGTCAATTCAGGGCCAGCGCTAAGGATGGGAGATCAGTGCCTTTCGTGCATTGGGTAATGGAGTCACTATACACCCAGCGTTGAGGTGAACCCACCTAGGGTAGACCCTGATCTATGGACCCAGATAAATGTTTTGGTTCGGATGGCTCAGTTAAGGCAGGAATTCAGTCAAGGAAGGCTAGCACTAGGGTTGGATGAGACAGATCTGTAGATCTGAGGCCACCAGCAGACAACCAGCTCAACGTTGAAGGTGAAATGGGACCAGGAGGGGCTGATCTACACACTTGGTTCAGAGAAATTTGGAAAAAGTCAGATCCTAAAAAAGTCAAAGTTGATGATTGAGGCTGAGAGGGTGAAAAACTGATTTCTTCGTATCTAGGGCAAGCAGGTTGGATCTAGCTCAGCGTTAGGGGTGTTCTGGAGTGCTGAGGACCTGATCTATCAGCCTAGCCCGTCAGATTTCGGAAACAGTAAACTCCGGAAGGGTCCAGTTTTTCAGTGATGGCGCTAAGGTTGTTTTCAGTCTAAAACTCAGATCTAGGTCACACTGTCATGAATCTAAACAACGTTGGGAGTGATTTGGACTGTGTGAGACCCGATATATCATTCTATGATGTCAGAAATCAGAAAAAATCAAAACCCTAGCAGGTCAAATTTTCAGTGGGGGCGCTATGCAATTTTCAGACTAAAATTCAGATCTAGGTCAAACCAGCAGGAATTTGACCAGCGTTGCAGTAGATTCAGTGAAGGGGAGGCCCGATCTATGAAACCCAGCAGTGGTTTGGCCAAAGATCGGACGGTTCCCAGATTTAGTACTTTTTAGGGTTTTTTCAGTATTTTAGGGATTTTCAGAAAACTGGAAGGAAAATAGGTACAATGGATTGAGATCTGCTAAGAGAAGAGAATTACCTATTAGATCGTACTTGGAAATGCTTGTAGAAGCCTTAACAACGATGATCCTTGCTATCCCAATCAATTCTGGAAGAACCACGTGATTTCTGTGACGGATGTAAGCCCCAAGCCACTAATGCGCCCCCTACCCTGCATGAGCAAACGTCAACAATATCATATTTGCTAAGACAAGATAAAGAAACCAAATGCTATAGGAAAGTAAAAATAAGTAATCATAGATCACAATGACACTAATGAAAACCCCCTGATCCAAGACAAAGATAACCGAACGAGTTGAGGTCCCCCTGCAAAAACGCTCCAGCCAAAACGCACTCCTGTAGACAAGACAATGATAGCAGAAAAAATATAGATCTCACATGAATTTACACAATGCTAGGAAGCAGAAGACTATCCAATCACCATTTGAGAACATCAGATGCAAAGCAGATCCAGAAATTATCCACAGAAAAACCTTTCTATTATTCAGATCCAAGAGCCAAAGACCCCTTACAAATGAGAAGCTCTCTCCTTTAAATAGAAATGAGATAACCACAATCATAACCGAATCCTAACCACTTTCAAAACGAGTGGCTAGGATTAAAGGATAAAATATTCTAATCAATGGTTGAGATGAGCTCAACATACAATGCATGGATCAATATAACCATAACGTACCAAAGTGGACTAAATCACCCATAAAGAGGGTACCCCACTCAACAAGAAATAAATGAAGCACATGGTGGGTCCATGGAGTGTTAACTAACTCCCTATGGGTGCCCCATGGCACAATAAAATAATATAACAATTTAATTCTTTGACTTTGTGCCTCCTTGAGGAAATCGTGAGCCTCCCAAAAACTCCAGAAAATAATATAAAATGCCCAAACAATAAATGTGGGCCCAATCAGGTGCTGCAACTGCTGGAGAAGGTGCAAAGGACACCACTCTCATCATCATGACTCATCCCATGTCATTTCTTTGCTTCAGTAGCCCAAATCGATTTCTTCAATAGCCATTTAATCATTTTTTAATCTGCCTCAAGAAACGTGAACCTACCAAAACAGCCTCCTAGGGTGCCTGCGTTGTCAAACTAAGCCCACCAAACTCTCTAGGGTGGGGGTACTATGGTACAAACAAGTGGTTGTACCCCCTATGTCCATACAACGCCCTAGGAGATTCAAATAAAACATCTCCCTGCTCAGACATATCATCCTGTGAAGCAAATCTGCATCAGAAAGGTAAAATGAGCCTGATCATTTATGCAAGTGCCCGGAACTGAAAATAAACTGTCTCATTAAACTCAGAGAGTCCAAATCCATCTAGGGTGTATACTCATACCCCTCTCAGGTCTCTACCTGATCATCAACCATATCCAATAGACAATATAACCATCTGTAAATGATCAGATACCAATAATATAACTCAAACCACCATCCATCTGCTGCAAGTGCTATAAGGCTAAGACATGCTCTACAAATCATTTAAGCAACAATCACAACAAGTAGCAGTCATTTCACTGGCGGTACATCAACCAAATACATATATAATGCTTTATTTATTATTACTCAGACTAGACTTTCAAGACTATATTCACTTCATAGTTGTAGTCAATTTGCTAGTGAAGGGTGAAGGATGAAATTTACCAGGCTAGGGCAAAGGATGACTTCCTACTTAACATCATGACACTTTGGATATGGAAAGGAAAAACTCACTAAAACCAATGTCGGACAAACAACAACACAAGGAATGGCAGTGCCTCACAAATGGTTGAGTTGTTTATAGAGTGCTTATTCAACTTAGGCATCATGATTACATCAAGCTTGATCCAGTTTCATTAGGATCACAAATTTTATTTCCATGGCCTTTTTGGCCTATATGACCCTTTGGGACTTCACAAGTGCTTAAAAGCACAACTAATCGCAACTTTCTTCCGAGACATATTCAAATTTATAAGGTCAACATATATTTAACCATTACTTTTTGGACCTTTTCTTATACCCTTCAAGGGATATTTTAGCATTTCATTTCTCTTGCCCTTTTTCACATATGTTAAGAAACACAGTTTTAGCATTTTCATTTTCCATGGGCGCATATATAACATTTCCAATACAGGTAGTATATGAGCTTTCAGTTTTAGCCAACAACATCTCAAGTGACCAGGAGGAGTTCTGCACAGTGCCAAACATCGGGACAACCGACCAGAATGATTTAGGCATACAATCCAACTCACCAAAGGCAAGTTCTGTCACCAACTCAGAGTCGAGACACAATATAAACAGAGAGGCTTGTCCAACAAAGGTTCTAGCAGGGAAAAAGGCCCTCCATGCCATAAGTCAAGAAGTCAGTCAAGTTGAAAACTAAACTGGAAGGTAATGGATGGGTGGAGACAAATGAATGATGAAGCCAACACTAGCAAGCCCAAACAATGGTGGAAATGACTATCTCTATTCTCCCTAAGGAGGGTAAAACCAATGAGTATAGATCAGGAACCTCCAAGTCTAAGTAGGGACATCAATACATAATACAAAATAAATCCAAGTCCATATAGTTATGACTGCCAGATCATGACACCACATGTTAATACATGTCACAAAAATGAGTATAAGAGCAATGATAACCATAACACAATATAAAAAGCTGAGTCATAATCATGCATATAATCCATCTGAAACATTATATGTCTAATGAGAAAGCACTGATATAAAACTGGGCATCAATAACTGCTCTGTAATGACTAAATGGCTACACCGGTCCTCAAATCTGAGGGTCCTGAGACTTAGTCCTGACATGGGAGAGTACAATAGTCCACAAATACAATAATGATCCGGCAAAACTGCTCATCTCAGCATCTCATATGTAAGAGATCTGGCTAAAAAAAGAACTGTCTGAAAAATAGAATATGGTAGCCTATCTACTATATATGTGATAACAATCATCACAGAACATTATCATAGTGGAACATCATCATCACGGAGCATCATCATCATGAAACATCAAAATGGAGCATCATCATCATGGAACATCATCACTAAGCATCATCACCATGGAGCATCATCATTATGGAACATCATCATCACGGAGCATCATCATCAGTGTGTAAATACAGGAATATCATCATCATCATCAATATATTAATACTAGGACATCATCATCATCAGTATATGAAGACAAGGACATCATCATCATCAGTATGTGACTATTGGGACATCATCATCGTCAGTATATGAAGACAAGGACATCATCATCATCAGTATGTGACTATTGGGACATCATCATCAGTATGTGAGTATTGGGGCATCATCATCTGCAACATCAATATGTGAATACTGGAACATCATCATAAACTGCAACATTAGTATGTGAATACTGGTACATCATCATCATCTGTAACATCAGTATGTGAATACTGGAACAACAACATTAGCATGTTAGTGCTAAAACAACATAATCATCAAATAAATGTTAGATCATCATCCACATCATCAGCATGGAGATGCTGGAACATCATCATCATCATCATCATAGAATGTTGAGACAACATCATCATCGACAACATAGAAATAATAGAGCCACATCATCATCAACACAAAGTATTGGAACCACATCATCATCAACAGCACAAAGTGCTAGGACCACATCATCATCAGCAGCACATAGTGTTGGGACCACATCATCATGCCCTTGGGACATCTAAAGCAGCATCTCGGTGGGTACTCCAATAGATCTGTTATCACATATACATTTGTAGCTGGGCTACCATGATGCAGCATACAAACTTATCTCTTATTCTATTCCAAGCTAATTTTTCACATGGGGTTTAGCATGGATCATTACAGCTCCAACCATTTCAGAGCCTTGTTCTTCAGATTTTCCTTGCTGGGACTGAGATTCATTATTCCATTGAGATGCTTTCAATGATGACCTAGTTCATTTCAGCAAAGTAGCAAATCAGATATGGTACACACAGTTATAGAGGGGCCCTATCAGTTGGAGACAGGTATATATGGTGAGATCAGGTATATGCTTCTATAGTTTGATTTTGCTCTATGATGTATATCAAACACCTATGCTTGTCTTGTTAGGATGATTATGGTGACCTATGCTTATATATATGTACTAATGCTTGAACTTGTGCCATGACTAATTAAAAGACTTGCTATGAAGACTGTTGCTCATGCCATGCTTGTACAAAGAGTAAACCTTTAGTACTAGGTTGGTTCCATGTGTCACTTGCCCTCATCCATCCAGTCTATCCATGATTTATCTTAGTCCCATGACTTTAGCTTGATCAAGACATATGAGATTGAAGATCACTTTCCCCACTTTAATCCCTATTCATGATGGATCCCATGTTCTCTGTGTCTCGGCTCTAAGTTATCCCGAAGAGTGTCAGTTAAAACTTGAAGCAATGTGTTTACCACCATTACAAGCATTATGTGCTATAAATTCTATTTGTTGAAATGCAAATCCCTCAAACAAATGCAAAATGTGTCTTTAGACACAACTCAAAAAAGGGCTATAAAATAAAATTGTGAAAGGCCTAAAGAAAAAGCAATGGATAAACAAATTCTAAATCTAAAGACTGTTGGCCACTATTTGAAATGTAATGATTAATTCCTCACGGAGCCTACGGGTTTTGGTGTGAGATGGGGCAAGGGGTCGCTAATTCACAGTGTCCCCTAGGATCGCCGCATTACAGTTCTTGTGTACTCAACATAAGGGTCCTAGAAAAGATCCTCATGGAGCTTCTTCTTAGCTTGGATGTGATTTGTACACATGTTGTTAGAGTTGAAAGGGCTCTTTTCATTTTAAATTATCCACTTGTGAGACACCGCCATCCCCTATTGTTCATCTGTCATGTATATGTCACTGTGGTCATGTATAATTGTCAAACATTCTGAAAGATCATATGATCAAGATCAGTTACAAGTCATTTCCCTTTACCTGGCCTTGTTTTCCATCCTCACCCAGCACTAGCACTTTGTTTATACTTTGTATGGCATGAACAAGCAGACTTCCAGAAAGTTCTGAGATTCTTTAGAAGCACAGGTATATTTTATTACTATTACTATTGTTGTCACCATGATTATGAATAACTTGATTTAAGCTTGGTTTTGATATACACCATTGGAGCATTTCTTACCTTGGAAGCTTACAGGATCATATGGATACAATATCTAATCTTCAGAATGGATACTTTGACCTAGTCAACCCAGTTGACCAAGTCAAGCACGGTTCCCAAGGCAATGACTCAAAAATCAACATAGCTTATATTTGTTCCAGACATACCCGGGACCAATACTGTAGTTTCAGTTTTGAGAGTTTGGGCCCGGTTCTCCTGATAAGTGGTTATTATCACTTTATTATTGGCCAAATGATCAAATTTTATTACAGATGGCAGTGATTTTGGTTCTCCTAAAGCAGTGCAGTGTTGCAAGGGGTATGAATAGTCACTTATACCATTCTTCTGTCTCCAGTTCATCCAGAGTAGTCATTTCGCCCCAATTCTCACCCTGGACAAAGTTATGATGAATTTTATCAGTTTTAGAGGATGTACCAGCACAAAATGAACTAGGAATTTCACTGAAAAATCGATTTAGCCACTTGGGTCAAGGAAATGGCTTGGAATTTTGGCAGATGATGTGTCTCGGCATCCCAGACAGTCCTTCAGCAGTTTTCAGTCACCATTTGTTCGGATTACTTTATTTTGTCTCAGTCAGTGACGAAATCCCCCCAAGGGGCGCCCCCTCAACTTGGATAATGATGCATTTCATTGTTATATCATATGTTTTGAAGTTGTAATGGAGAATAGGGTGAAGTAAGCCCCTATTGACCTCCCCTTATGTATTATCATGTCACATCTTATGTTATATTGTGACTTTCACCTCAAATAGACATCCTTGAACAAAACGCGGCCCCCTTTGATGTGGTCACTTAATCCATGTGTTGGTCTTTGTACTTTTGATCTATGTCGTTGATGATGTCTTAATCTCAACCCTCGGATGATAGTTAGTTGAAATGTGGACACACTCTCAAACTATTTAAGAGAGGTGACCCCACCATTGTATTTCATGAGCTCTAGCACCGGAATATTGAATAAAGAGATTTGTATGGGATTACACTCTGAGTTTTGTTGATGCTTTGATGATTGGCGTTGTTGTTCTTCTATACTGAGCTTGTTTCAGGATAGATCTTGTATTTTTCCTTTACCCATTCGTCTGCAGGCTGAAGGAGGCGCGCAGGAGGAGGGCAAACTTGTGGGGAAACTCACCCTACCCCGGCTCTTAGGTGTTCAGTTTAGGGAGTAACTATTTCTTTATGATTTTTTACTATTTGTCATTTCTTTTCCCTACAGATCATGTTCATTTGTCTTACCATTTGATTTTCTCTGGTTTGGCGGGTTGAAGGGGGCGCTAGGGTCACTAGCTGAAGTTGAACTTTATCAAAATCTTTCCCGGAATACTCATTTGATCAAGAAAGCAGCATTCTTCATTATCTCAGAGGTCATCTACAAAATCCAAGTATGTTTCACTGGTAAATATTCCTTTGTTTAATTTCTTCATGCATTTCCCATCACTGCTTTTATTCAGAAAAACCCTTAGTAGAAGTAGGAAAATTCACCAGACCAATTTGCACTGGGAATCTACAAATTTGGCGATCTAGATTTTGTCACCCATCCCTCAAAGCCTCCTCTCCTTCCTAGACGATAGCTATAAACTCCATTTACCCATCTTCAAGCACTGATCTCTAGGGAAGAGGGCACCCCTCTCTCTATCTGGCAGCCAGTTTCTCTGTGTATTTTTGTCTGGTTTCCATTAGATATTTTCACTGTCAAATCTTTCATCCAAGTTAGTGTGCAGGAAGCCATAATCTTCAATACCATCCTTGTCTTGGGAGTTTCACCATTTTCTGCTTAAATCCCCCCCGGGTCCGGGTTTGATCATTTGAACCCACACACTAAATCCTAGATCTAATCTAAACCTTCATAAGCCACCTGATATCTTCACTTGAGTAATATTATCAGTCTAAATTAACCACCCCTACTCAAGTACCCTTAATTCGTGGCTTATCCTCCGAGTCTAGGGTTTCAGGCACTCACCTTACGTCTTCTCCATCAGGAGTCTGATCTGGTGATTTGTCTTAGATCTTTCCTTTCAGGATCGATCTAGATCTGTCACTTGGGCTTCTCTAGTGGCATAAAGCGAAGGAAGTCTTAACCGGCATGACAACCATCCATCTTTTGGGGATTAGGATTTCTGTAGGTCACGGCTTTGGTTTCCCGTCCCCTCTGCCATCCTATACTGGATTTCTGCATCGGGGCAACTACAAGATGCATGATAACAAGATCCATCGAGTGTTTGTCTGACTTAGTAAGCCTTTCGAGCCAAACAAGCCTAGCCAAACAAATGGATCTACCTAGGGACTAAACAAGCCTTGTCTGGCTTACTAACCCTTTCAGGCCAAACAAGCCTATCCAAACATACTAATCACCCTAGGATCAAGCAGGCTCCATCTGGCTTACCAACCCTTTCGGGCCAAACAAGCCTAGCCAGACATACCATACCTAGAGTGAGCTACCACACCATTGCAACAGGAAACCTACCACATCATCATCATCATCACTCCATCTTTCGAGGGAGATCCTTTTGGACTACACCAAGCTTGTCTCGAAAAGTATTCAAGCTTTACACAATACAGAGGCTTAGTCAACACATCAGCAACTTGTTCATTATCACTTGTTCTTCATCATTCTTCTCTTGTACATCCACAACTTCATCCTACATCCGCAACTGCATCATTCTTCTCTTGCGAATTCATCATTCTTCTCTTATTGATTGCATACGATCCTTCCTACAAGTCAAATACAATTGCATGGTTAGAAACATTTCATAACCTTCAAAACATATTGAAATGACAAATTCTTATGCATAAAGATATATGTCATACAACCATGCAACAATTTTAGCCGACACAACATTCATCCATATCCTGTATACATACAGTAACTTTCTAGATGCCTTCCATCTCTACCATAACATTACTAACATTGTGCACTAATCCCGTGCACTAATCCCAACACGTTAGCAAAGAGGTTTCATTCTGGATAAATAGCAATGGAATGTTGTACAGCACCATAAGCCTTACCCATCACATGCATATTAGTAGTAAATTGTTCATCAATGCAAACACTCTAACATGCATAATACACTTCCTAAATCTACGAACATGTCAATGTACATAGCTGAACAATATCTTTTAAGCAACTAGATATATTCAAATACTTATCTTTGTTTGTTTGGTATACTCCCTCTTTATCTTTGTCTCCTTGTATGAATTACTGGAGTCTCTTACAACGTGCTTTACTTCATCATCTGAGTCTGAGGACTTGTGCCTGTCTTGCTCATGATCAAAAATATTGAGCAAGTCTTCTTACACCACAGATCACATAGAACTGTGTATTGTGTTGAATTTGTGTCCTACAAATGCATCCCTTCTTATCCAATATTGAAATGGATAAGAGCATGATCTTCGTCTTCATCGATAGAATTCTTCTGAATCAAAGTACATAATCCTTATCACTTGAGGAATCTTCCCTTGCTTTCTTCTCAGCTGCAATATATCCATCCTTGGTTGCACTAAGAGTAACATTGATCTGCTTTCTACAACATGATGGAGTGCTCTTTCTGTTTGTAGCATCGCCAACCCAATCGGAGTCATCATATCCCTGCAGAAAGATCCTCTAGTCTCTCGCATATATGAGGCCATACTCAATTGTACCATTCAGGTACCACACCACATGCTTTGCCACAACCATGTGAACACATCTCGACTCCGCAAAGCAAATATTTGGCCTCATGTTCGTCAAGTACATCAACAAACCAATCTTCTGCCTCTAGACTGTGATATCAACTATTTCTGAAGTAGGATCACATATTGACTTCAAGTTTGATGTTATTGGTGTAGCCCAACATCTCAAACCTTATCTCAACCACACATTTTCCTTGGCTAAGGAAAATATCCTCTAGATTCTGCCACACCTCTAATCTCGAGAATCATGTTAAGATTATCAAACTTTGAGATCTACCGTAGTCACTCCCTCTAAAGCGGAGCACCATCCTCCCTCTGCATCTTGTATTCTCTGCGTCAAGACATTTTGTACTGGAGTGACTAGTAGCCTTCTCTGTTGTTGATCTTCTGTGTATCCATCTATGTCATTTCTCAAGGTCACTGGATATCAAGATCCTCCATCTCGAACTTTGTTGCAAGTTCCTCTTGCACCCATCTATGAGCTTCTCGTCCTCTGTAGGCTTCCATCTTCAACCTTGTAGCAAAGGTTGAGATCTCCATCACCTTAGGCGATTCTCAAGCTCCTCATGTAATTGTATGTGTTATCCCATGGGTGCCTTCTGAGTTTGTACAAATCCTTCTACACATAGGTGGTTCTCTGTAGAGAGTCCCAAATCCTGGAGGTTGCTCGATCTGTTCTTCTACTTCAATTACACCAACTGTCTAGTGCAATATCCATCACTGAAGACGTGTGTTTGGCCCCAAGAGCAATATCTCGCCATAATCGACTCCCTCTTTCTAAGAGAAACCACAAACCTTGCTTTGTATCACTTGATAATTCCATCTGTTGCATGCTTGATCTTGTAGACCTACTTGGAAGACATTACAAACTTCCCTTCAGGTCTTGAAATCATATCCAAACATCATTCTATATGATCGAATAGTACTTCTTGATCATATTATCCTTCCATTCTTTCTTCTTGGGGCATTCTTTCGCAAAGTGTCCTTTCTAAACATCTGAGCTGTGAGAGGTCCTTCTGAAGTCCTCTTATTCTTGCGAGAATGTTCTTCCTTCTTGTTTTTTCTCTTCTTGGCATGAGTTGTTAGGGCTTGATTGTCATATTCATCCATCTCTTCTTCTTTTTCTATCAATTGAGCTTCTTCTTAAGTGTGTTCCTCCATAGGTGAGCTTCCTTCTAGAACAAATCCCTTGAATGAAATTGGGAGACCATTCAAGGTTGTAATCTTCGCTTCTGCTTCTTCGACATTGTCTCCAATGGCTTCTAATTGCTCCTTGATCTGAGAGATCCTTCTGAAATAAGATTGAATGCTTTCTGACATTTGCATCTTCACATCCTTGAGTTGAGTTCTCAAGGCCATCTTCATGTTGATGTTCTTTCCTTCGTACAAGTTGGTCATTGCATCGAACATCTCCTTGGAGTCTTCAAGGATGATACATGTGAGATCCAATGGAGACGAAAATAATCCTCTTGGCTTTGACTAGGTCCTTCTTGTGCTTTGCTTTGTATTCATCTCCCTCTGGATCTGTAGCTTCTTCTTTGACTTAGTTCTCTAAGTCATGCTTCTTCAAGTATGAGAAGCACTCTATACTTCCATACTCATAAGTTCTCGCCTCCTTCAAGCTTGGTACTATTTTTCATCATGATAAAAATGAGAACCTCAAATGGAAATAGAGACTTAGCAATGAGATTGCTTCAACTTGATGCTTGCTTGAAGACTTCTCTAGAAAACTGTTTCTGGTGGACCTAGGGTTTGATAGAGAAACCCTAATTTTTTAACTTAGGTAAATTTCATATCTGATAGGATAGAAAGATGGGCCTCCTCAAGGCAAGCTGAGCAGCATACTCATTTTCCCAAAACTATGGACGAAACTGCAAAATATCTGATGCCTTAGTTTTCTCGGCAGCAGTGTTAGGTCAAAAAATGAAAATCCACAGAATGAGAAACTTCTTCCATAGAAAACTGTGTTGTCCTGGGGCGAGTTTGATGGTCCTTCTGATCGGTGGAGGGAAGTTCTCGGAACCGAAAGCCCTAGTTTCTTCAATTTCTTCTATAGAATTGTATTATCTAAATTATGTTGTATCTCCGAAATTCCTCCCTGTCAAGGTATGAAACTTTGTCCTGAGATAGCCTGATCTATCTTCTTTCCAACCCCACATGTTAGAGCAATATTGGATTCCCCGAGTGGAACTTATGCTAAGTTTCCCAAGGTGACCTGTTTGAGGACTGGTTCAGTATAGCGAACTTGTACGAATTGCCATGTGTCACTATTTCAAATTCGGGGGCTGAAACTCGCACCACATAAACTACAATCTGTGCCATATTTGCAACATCTTGCGAAATTCAAATTGGATCTTCCTATCCCGAGATACAACAATTCTCCCTATATCACCTGTTTAAGACTAAATTCTGGAAGAGGCTCAAACCCTGATTTGGAGGAATCTTATCTCCTAAGGTAAAGCGAATCTGAGGTTGAAACTCACACACATGGTACAGCAAGATTTCATCTTCAGCCTGTCCAAGTTTCAACTACTGATCCTTCTCCAAACTCGAGTTATAGCAAAAATTCCAAGATGTCTAGATTTTGCCTTCTAGGATTTTCAAGCATGAAACCCTAATCTCCAATAGTTGTGGTTGTAGCAATGTTTCGGCTGCAAAAGGACTTTTTTCAGGGTGGCTCTGATACCATGTTAGAATTTTGATGGTTATACAAGATATTAAAACATTTAGCATCATAACCATAAGCAAAGGATCACTGAAATAAAGACAAGTGCAACCATACAAAAGAACACAGAGATTTATCCTAGGAAACACTCATGGGGGAGAAAACCCAGCAAAAGTTCCTCGATATAGAATTCGACCAAGTACAGTGTAAGACCCCAAGAACAAGAATAAAAGCTCCCTTTCCGTAGTAGACCTCCTCTCTCTCTCTCTTGCGCAATGCTTGAGTGAGAAGTGTGTACAAATGAGGGAGGCACCTCACCTATTTATATTCATCAAGTGAGTGACTCAATTACCTAACTAGGTTATCCAAGTTCTATAATTAGAGCCGACATACCTAGTAAGACTCAAAATAACATTTATAAAATACTTTTGTGGGTACTATTGCCCCGACTTACAATGGAGGTTTTACCTCATGACTTTTACATGACTAATTACATCAAGGACATCTCCGAAGGAAATACAATAAAAGTACAATAGAATATCTTATGAAGTTACATTTCTTTCAACAGTAAGGCTCCTAATTATCTATCAATTTATAAAATGATAATAATATAATATTCGCTCATATTTATTCAAGATAACAAAGATTGCACTTAAACTAATTAATAATTGTAAATGTAAATGAAAACAGTACATTCAATAACTATAAATGTAATTTCAGATTTAATACCATCATCCAATTAATCAAGAAATGAATACAACTATTAAAATTCCTTTAAATTTAGGAAAAGGCATACTTACCTAGAAGAAGTCCCTAATCTTGACTTGAACATGAAGCTCCAACTTCATCCCTCGACAATAGGTGGAGCAGTTAGCAACAACAACAAGATTATGGGGGACAACCCTTCACCCAACCTAATTCCCCCAGTTCCAAGAACTAAAGGCCCTCGAGCCCCCAACAAAATACCCAATGCCAACCTAATAGCATCACTTCTCCTCACACTCCCCACAAAAACACTCAAAAACCTCACATAAACATCAACTCACATGCAGTCACAGCCCAAAATCCAACCAAAAGGAGAGGAATCCCCCAAAATGACCTCTCCTCACCCTTAAAAGGATTAATTTCCATTTTACATATTTTTTTCTATTTTTGCATAGATGTTCCCACTTGGCAACCACGCACCCTAATATTTTTCTTTAATAAACTCATCTTATTTAGTTAATCAACTTTTTAATCTATTTCTTTTTTTGGTCTTATTTATATTTTAACTATATATAACATATGTATATAAAGTCTTTGGTTAATGTTCTTAGCCCCAATTGGTGTGTTACATAAGAAATGAGAGCTCAATAACACACAACACAACTATTATTACTAAACGGTGCCTTACACATTACAATAAGGATCCTCACTCTTATAAAGAGTCCAAGTGACCAAAACCCTAACCCTAATATGACTAAAAACCCTAAGACGCCTAACCCTAACTTTTAACCTAAGTCACTTTAAGTGACTTTATTACATGTGTAGCCTTATATCTTAACACTCCCCATAAGGCGTTGTTGAAAGAACAAAATGAAATCAAATACATATACTTGAATGAAAACACAAATTGAAAGCTAAACATCCAAAAAAAATATGTTGGAAGTTTCTTCTTTGAACATAGCTCTTGGACCAAGTTGAGCTCCATCAATCTGCCTCATAACCCTCATAAAGATGTACTTCCTAAGTTAAATTCCCAAGTTCCCGAATTCCACTTCCCCAAACTCTCGAATCATGGATCTCCCAAACTAAATTATGGGATAGCAATCCACATGCATGTCACATAACCTTATTAGCATACTACAATCCACATGTATGTCTCTAGCAAAGAGGGATCTTTCCCTATATCCACAACTACTGAACTCTTTGGGAAACCATTCACTTCAAAAGCTTTTAATCGATCCCTTTCCTATTGTTAGCACATATATAGTAGTCGGGCTACCATATTCTATTTTTTAGATTAAGTACACTTTTTCAGCCATATCTCCTATAGATGAGATGTTGAGATGAGCATTTATGATGGATCATTATTTTATTTATGGACTGTAGTACTTTCCCATGCTGGGATTGAGTCTCAGGACACTCAAATTTGAGGATCGATGTAGCCATTTAGTCATGTACAGAGTAGTTAGCAATGCTCAGATTTGCATCAGTGTTTTCTCATTGGACAGATGTTGGTTCAGATGGATTATTTGCATGCTTATGACTCAACACTTGTTATATTTTGTTATGGTTATCATTGTTCTGATACTCATTTTTGTGACATGTGTTAGCATTTAGTATCATGATCTGGCGGTCATGTAAATATGTGGATATGTGGACGTGGATGTATTTGTATTATATATTGATGTCCCTACTCAAAGTTTGAAGTTCTTGACCTATACTCATTGGTTTTACCCTCATTAGGGAGAACAAAGGTAGTCATTCCCACCGTACTTTGGCTTGCTAGTGTTGGCTTCATTATTCATTGTCTCCACCCATCCATTACCTTCCAGTTGTGTTTCAGCCCGACTTACTACCTGAATTGTGGCATGGAGGACCTTTCCCCGCTAGAGCATTTGTTGGACAAGCCTCCCTGTTAATTTGTGTCTCGGCTCTGAGTTTCCTAGGATGTGTTTGCTTACCTGAAACAAGTAGCGCTGCCATCAATACAATGTATTTGGAAATAAAATGAATATCTTATAAAAAGCCCATTCATGAAAAGTAGAGTTTTCAACATACGTGAATGCAAGGCTAGCCTAATGAAATTGGCTCTGAAAAATATTGCAATGAAATATCTTAAACATTCATGAAAAGTAGTGTTTTTCAACATACATGAATGCATAAAGCCTAAATGATAAAAGTCTGTGTAAAAAATACGTGGACAAAGGCTGTGGAAAATCAAAGGCCCAAAAAGCAATGGTTCCTAAAAAGTTATATCTAAAGATTGCTGGCCTTACTTGTATTGAGTTGGATTGTGAGCATTTGTCAAGGTGAGTAAGCATCTCTGAAGTAGTTCACCCATTTGTGAGGCATTGCCATCCCCTTTGTTGTTGTTTGTCCGATATATGGCTAAAGTGAGTATCCCCTTTCCATATCCAAAGTGTTAGAGTGTTGAGTGGGCAGTCATCCTTTGGCCTAACCTAATGAATTTTAGCCTTCACCCTTTACTAGCAAATTGACTACAACTATGAAGTGAGTATAGTCTTGAAAGTCTAGTCTGAGTTATAAATAAAACCCTATATATGTATTTGGTTGATGTACCGCCAGTGAAGTGATTGCTACCTGTTATGATTGTTACTTAAATGATTTGTAGAGCATGTCTTAGCCTTTTAACACTTGCAGCAAATGGATGTCAGCCTGAGTTACATTATTGGTATCTGGTCATTTACAAGTTATTATTTTGTCTATTTGATATTGTAGATGATCAGGCAGAGACCTGGAGAGGGTATGAGTATGTACTTTAGATGGATTTGGACTTTCTAAGTCCAGTGAGACAGATTGTTTTCAGTTTCGGGCACTTACAGAGATGGACAAGCTCATTTTACCCTTCTGGTGCAGTTTTGCTTCACTAGATGGCAGGTCTGAGCAGGGAGATGATTTTGTTGGATCTCCTAGGGTGTTGTATGGGGCATAGGGGGGTCCAACCACTTGATTGTACCATATTACCCCCCTCCCAGAGATCCTAGTAGGCTCAGTTGGATAACACAGGCACCCTAGGAGGCCGTTTTGGCAAGTTCACGTTTCCCGAGGTAGATTAAAAAATAATTAAATTGCTACTGAGGAATTTGATTTGGGCTACTGAGGCAAGGAAATGGCATGGGATGAGCCATGATGATGAGAGTGATGTCCTCCGCACCTTCTCCAGCACTTGCAGCATCTGATTGGGCCCACATCCATCTTTTCAGGCATTTTATATTATTTTCTAGAGCTTTAGGGAGGCTTACGATTTTCTCAAGGAGGCACAATTTCACAGTTTAAAAAATATATTATTTTTATTGTGCCATAGGGACACCTAGAGGGAGTTAGTTAACACTCCATGGACCCACCATGTGCTTCATTCATTTCTTGTTGAGTGGGGTCCCCTCTCTTTGGGTGATTTAGTCCACTTTTATATTATATTGTTATATTGATCCATATATTGTATGTTGAGCTCATCCCAACCATTGATTAGACATTTGTATCTTTTAATCTTAGCCACTCATTTGAAAAGTGGTTAAAACTTAGGATTTTGGTTCTCTCGTTCCTATTTAAAAGAGAGAGCTTCTCGTTTGTAAGGGGTCTTTGGCTCTTGGATCTAAATAATAGAAAAACTTTTCTTGTGGAAATTCTTGGATCTCCTTTGCATCTGGTGTTCTTAGATGGTGATTGGAAAGTCTTTTGCTTCCTAGCATTCGGGAATTTTTTGTTACATCAATAACTTTTTTCGGGAATCTTTGTCTTATCTACAGGAGGGCAACTTCAGCTTGGACGTTTTTGCAGGGGGACCTCAACTCGCTTGGATTGACTTCGTTTTTTATCAAGGGGTTTTCATTAGTGTCATTGCGATCTATGACTTCTTGCCATTTCTCTGTAGCATCTAGCTTTTTTCTCACGTTGCAACAAATCTGATATGGTTGATGTTTGTTGTGCAGGAGAGAGGGACATTGACTCCTTGGGGAAAAACGTTGGGCATAGAACTTGCTCAAAGCTTATCAAATTGATCGAGATATCAGGGATCATCATCATCAAGGCATCTACAAGGTTTTCCAGGTAAGATCTACAGGTTATTCCCTTTCTTCCAGATCTCAATCCATTGACATCTGCTTTTCTTCATTTTTATACTGAAAAATTCCATAATATTAAAAAACCAAAAAAATACTAAAAAACGGACCGCTTGATCTCGATCCAAACCACTACTGGGTTTTGTAGATCAGGTCATCCCCTAACCATATCACCCTCAACGTTGATCTAAAAGTGGTTGGTTTGCCCTAGATCTGAGAAAATGACCTCCCAAACCCTAGCGCTATCCACCATTTTTCTGACTTTTTCTATGATCTGATTTTTCTAGCAAAATACCTTCGTGGGTTTGTAGATCGAGTCATCCTCTCACCAAATCACCTTCAACATTGAGCTAGAAGTTGACAGGTTGCCCTAGATCTAAGAAACTGACCTTCCAAACCCTAGCGCTAGCCATCTTGCTGCTGGTTTTTCCCTTGATCTGACTTTTTCGGGCCAAATACCTTTTTGGGTTTGTAGATCGGGCTATTTCCCAGGTGGGTTTCCTCCAACGCTAGGCAGATAGTGACTCCATTGCCCTAGATCTGACAGGCACTGATCTCCAACCCTAGCGCTACTCGCTCTTTGACCTCTTTTTTTTTAAATCTAACTTTTCCCTAGTGACTCGGGTACTTTGACATTGTCATATCTTTCATCGAGTCTGACCTTGGGTACTAGATAGCCCTAATCTTGTCCTTGCCCTCCCTGCATTGGTTACGTTTCCCAAGGTAGTGGATATCTTCACTTATTGCAAGTACCTTAACCCTAAATCTAGTATTTACTTCATAGGTCACCTGTGTCCCACTTTGGATCAAGCCTCACACTTCCCAAACCCTAATCCAAATCCTTGGTTCACCTAGTGACATCATCCATAGATCTAGGGTTTCCATTACCTTACACCTTACGTACCTCAAGTCCATTTGATCCGATCTGGTGTCTAGGTTTGATCTCTCCTGTCGGGAGTAGATCCAGGTCTCCCCCTTTGTTGTCCTGGGCTAAGATAACATAAAGCGAAAACTGCCTCGATTGGTGTGACAACCATCCATTTGGGAGTCGAGGCAATCTTGGTTCCACCTCCTTAATTGCTTGTCCCTCTACCATCCATCCTTGATCCACCTCACATATGCAACTACAAGGTTGGTGATAACACCTATCTTCAAAGTATGGGCCTCTTAAAACATGAAAGATTCATCTATCTTTCCCTAGATAGCCAAATTTGTTCATGCATGATTCATTTTTGCCACAATTGATAAAACACAGCGAGGACAACCAAGAAATGCGCAGCTCTACCACTAATATGTCAAAGATCTTGCTGACAAAATAGTATTATACCCTATGAAGACAAATAACTAATGGATGTCGAAATTTGTGTAGGGAGTAATTTCAAAAAAGCTTAAACCTCTAGGAATACACGTTATAAATGCATGCTGGAAATATGTCTATTCTTCCGTAAGGAAAACACCACAAGCAGCGTCTAGGGGTTCTTCTTTGATAAACCCAACGGGATGGTTTGTGTGTCCCATCGTCATAGGTCTCTGACTAAAACCCTCTCTAGAAGTATACTTTGGAAAACTGAATTTATCCTTTGATTGAAGTTGGGTGGATAGTTTCGGCTCTTCTATAGATGGCTTAATAAAACCCCTCTGTGTCATGTGTCTTTCAACACTTCTCTTGAGTCTTAAGTCAAACCTTCACTAATTAGGAGTCTTCACACATCTACTCTATCACGAATGTTGTATGGAAAAACCAAATCACAAATTCGTGGAGCAGGCTTGTGTTAATATTTTGTGGCCTAAACTACTAACACAGCGCGGGTATAGTAGCAACGTGCGGCTCACTTCACAAGTATGGCAGCAGGGACGGTTGCTCAAGTGGTGTCTCTGGCACAAATGGCAACACTTTTACTTGGCAGCTTGGACTAATAGTCACAACGACTAAACATAGTCTTTAGCACTGGCTGTAGTAAACGAAGGCTAAATTCATGGCTCAAAAACAATGGCTTGAGTTATTCCAGCGATTAGCTCTCTCTAATTGACAGCAGTTGTAGAATATAGAAGATGGCAGATGATAGCTTTAATTCAATGGTCATATGAAGAAATCACGGCTCAAAAATCTACATAACCCAATGACTGTATATTTGGTGGCAATAGCTTGGACCTTCAACCAATTCGACTCTCCTTCGTTAATGCGGCTAGAGCGAATACATATGGAAACTACTAATTTTCTCCATCACTCAACCGATATATTAAATTTGAAATGGTGACTTCCTTACCAGCGGCTACCTCCTCAACTGCTGCATATCACACCTTCCGTGGCAATTATGCAAAGAACAAATCGACCATTTCTTTCCTTGCTTTCCCTAATCCAATGGCTTTACCAAACAATGATGGCTAGCTTCTCTCTTGGTTGCGTTCAACCAAGCTGCTCTCAACCTCTCAAACTTGGCTTACAAGGATTTCCCTCAATAAAATTGCCTAAATCACTAACCTAGTCACACTTTTCTAATTCTACAGAATATCATGCGATGCAAGAGAAGAGCATAGTTAACACACTAGTCTTAGGTATCCTCCTACTCTAATACCATATTCTAAGAACCAATTGGACTAGAAACCCTAGAGCGAGTTAAGACATGAGAGCTCAATAACACAAAACACAGTTATTTTACTAAACCGTACGACACACATAACAATGAGGGTCCTCACTCTTATAAAGAGTCTGAATGACCAAAACCCTAACCCTAATGTGATTAAAACCCTATGATGCCTAAAACCCTAAGTTTTAACCTAATTCACTTTAAGTGACTTTATTACATGTGTAGCTTTATATCTTAACACTCCTTCCCTATTGTCTTTAGCACTCCTTCCCTCTTGTCTTTAGCGCAAGTAGTTCTTAGTAAGCAGCATGCATTTTTTTTAGCTTTTTCAAGTTATATCTTATTTGCATCATCTCTTAGTAACCTTAGTTAATTAGATTGATTTGCCTTTTCTTGTATGTCCATCACTTAATTGGACGCTAACTATAATCAAAATAGTGGTTTTCACCATTACTCCCTAACATAGTCTTAGCAAAATTAGTTTGTTCTTTTTTGTCCATCACTTAAGTGGACTCTAACTCACAATCTAGTTTAGGCTTCTAATTTCAATCTAAGTAGGATTAATCACTTTTCATTTTCTTAACTAGTTTATCTTATAATCAGGTTTTTACTACTCTCCCCTAACCACTAGACATTGATCTTTATTTCATATACCTCTCCTTCTACTAAAGGCTTTGTTATTTACTTCAGTATTGTTTAAAGCATCATAAATCCAAGTTGATTGTGTGTTGCTATATTTACTATCTTGGATTTATTTCAGTCAATGTGCTTGGTTTATATATCATATTATCTTTAGCACTTGAATTCATAGATTAACTCACACTTTCAGTATTACTTAGTTTCATTTTATTAGGGTAGCCTCCCTTGGCTTTGTTTGAAAGTTGGCCTGAACAAAAAGGTTGAGTGTTGAGGTGACAATGGCACCCAACCTGAACTTGCCTGCAAGGCCACACCAGTGAACTGAGATTTTTCTCTCTTAGGTGCGCAGATATTAGGTGGCAACACTGAGTTTAGTGCAGACTTCAATTCAATATTTGATAGATTGCATACACTTGTCTTGGCCCTGTATACAAATGAGTTCATTATTGCAAAAAATTCAGAACAATTCATGATGTTGCATGAGAAGATTCTGACGAGTGAATATGGCATGAAGGACAAAAAGGCCCTAGCCAAGGGGAGGTTCAAGATATAGAGGAAGTATAATGAGTTTGACAAAGAATGCTTTCCTCGATAAGAAAGAGTGTTGTATTTTTAGTACCTCAGAAAGTGTATAGCAGAGTGCCAATAATGTCTGCAACAAGCAGAGAGAACCTAGGTGCACACAAAGATAGCATGGACAAGTGTGCAGATCTGTACCACAGCAAGGTGACACTCCTCCAACAAAGTTTTGTGCAACAGTACAGCAATTCCCTACAACCACCCGTCAGCAACTCCGTACAGCAGTAACGAGAGTGCAGGAAGTATCTTCAAAATCATTATTCAGTTGTTCACGGTAGGGTTCACTAGCGTGCCTCCTTGTTTGATGATTTCTGCTCTCTAGTTCACTCCACTTGAATTCGACAATGCTTGAGGATCACAACCTTATTCGCTCTCTAGAAGATTAGGTGTGAGTCTGTTTTTGAGCATGAGATTAGCTCTCTATCTGCTTTGTGTAACATGTGGCGTTATGAGGTACGTCATCAACTCTTGGCTAAGGGTGCTTTGTTGATTAAAGATGCCCTAACTTCACAGCCCATAGCATATTCAGACTTTACCTCAGTATCAGTAGCTTTATAGAAGAGGTTTTGAATGCCATTGTATATATCCTTCCACATTTTGTTTCACTGTTTGTAAATATTTTTCTGTTAACATAAGACAAATTTTTCATAAAAAAGAAAAGTACTAAGATACTACCATGAATATTTTAGACATCTTTAAGGGTAAAAAGAAAACATGATTACATTGTAGAATAATATTTAGAGACCTAAAACAAGAAACTGACAATATAATCAATGGAACAATGAAAAAACAAGGAACTTGAGTATACTCACAGAGTAATATTTGGAGCTGTACATGACCAAAACTTATTCTATAGATGTAATAATGCCTCTGCAACTTAACTAGAGGCCAATGACACAAGAAACAGATTTGAAATGTACATTTTTAAGGTGTAGATGTACAAGACCCAAATATTTTTCAATGGGCGTAGTTATCAAGAGCCAAACCTATTAGAACCATGACCATGTATCATGTTTGCTAATTTTGGATAACAAACTTGAAGAGGGCCTTCTTTGTTTTTTTCATTTTTTTACAAGTTTACCATACTGACAAACAAGTTAATGGTTGAACAGTATTTTTTATAGATAAGATTCTTATCTGGACTCTAGGGACCTGAGACACGCTATTCAAATTTGCACTTGAGAAAATATGCAATTATGCATGTCGTCATTTCAAAAGTTTAGCAATGAATGAATTACCCTTTTGTTTCAAACAAATGGCAAGAATCAATTATCAAATTTATCAAATGGCATCAAATGTTGTTTGGGTAAATATGGAGTCTATATTATTGTTTTGTTTTGGTAAGCTGGAACTTTAATAATGTGACACTACTACATTTCGATCCAAAATCCAACGGAAAAATCCGACGGCGCGTGGATTTCTCTTTTTAAACTTACCAAAAATCACAAGGATAGAATTTTTTTTTGTAAATGTGGCCAGACGCGTCGGTAAAGCGACGGCTATCCTCATAACCGTCGCTTAAGCGTCGCTTAATCGACGGCGCG
>LPNX010103059.1:44843-157882 GCA_001517045.1 Pseudotsuga menziesii | reverse complement strand
AGTGTGATTGGAATGAGTGATTACCATTATCTTTAACCATATGTGAGTTAATATGGATATGTAAGCTCTATACGGATAAACACATAGTTGAATAGAGTAAAATAACAGCTATATCATAGTGAAAGCTAACTTACTCCTACTATATAAGTAAGCATACAGCTGGGAGACTTATAAGCATTCAGCTAAGAACTGAGCTCAATCAAGCTCAATTATGGAAAGAACGATATGTATTGCTCATTTCACCAGTGTAATCATGAAGCTGAGTACAAGCACCTAGTTAATTAAGCTGGATAGGTATCATGCTTGATCAACCTTACCAATACTGATGTAGTATCACCATTACTAATCTGATATCATTGTTATAGTAGTAATGATAGAACAGAACAGTAAGCTTCTCCATACATTACAACACTAACTATACCTGTAGTATTTGACATATGTTAGTTACTTGTATCAACTTGCATGGTTATAGCTAATCAATGTACTCCTTATACTTGGATATGGGTAACATTATGCACACACAATTGCATCGTCAATATTCACATTATTTTGATTGGCATTAGTTACTAGATGGACATTTTGTAAAAGATCTCTAGTAAAGTATGCACTGCACATGCTTTTGTATTTTTTTTTTTTTAAACACACACAGGCGTCGGTTAAGCGACGCCTATAACTGTCGCTTTACCGACGAAATGAAGGCTATATCCGTCGCTTAATCGACGGCATGAAGGTTATAGCCGTCGCTTCACCGACAGAATGAAGGTTATTTTTTTTTTTTAAATTGACTACCGTCGCTTAATCGACGGCCTTTCTGTCGCTTAACCGATGGCATGAAGGTTATTTTCTCAAAAAAATTTCACTACCGTCGAAGATATTCTGTCGCTTAACCGACGCTTTACATTTAACCAACGGTAAACTGAGGTGTCGCTTAACCGACGGTTTCGAAAGATGTCGGATAACCGACGAAAAGTTTCCGATGCTTAAAAAAAATCATAGTGTCGTACATGCGACAGGGAAGTGTCGAAAATCCAACAATACTGCCGTCGGATTTTTGGTCGAAATGTAGTAGTGTGAGATTGTAATGTACATAGAAAGGATAATATGGGGTACCTAAAGAGATACCTAAAAAGATAATGCAATGTGTTGAGGCAATCTCTATTAAATAAGACCCGTGTAGTGTAAAAATCAACCAGCGTAGATCCAAATCTTAGGCTCTATCAAGCGCCGAGAGGGATCAAATTTCTTCGTAGGTATCCATTGATTTGATTCAAACCAAAAGACACATCTTTTTATTTAAGGTCCACATATAATATTTTATTATTAATATTTAATATTATTTATGGCCCACATATAATATTTTTTATTATTTTTTATTTTGTTATGAACTAACATTACAACATTTCTCCATACATGGTTTTAAAACCATATGGAAGGCCCTCCTACAACCATGGGTTGTTTAGGAGGCCTTCCACATGGTCTTAAAACCATTTGCAAGGCCCTCATAAACCATGTACAATAAAACTATGGGTTGTTTAGAAGGCCTTGCACATGGTTTTAAAACCATGTGCAAGGCCCTCCTAAACCATGTACAATAAAACGATGGGTTGTTTAGAAGGCCTTGCACATGGTTTTTATGCACATGGTTTTTAAAACCATGCACATGGTTTAAAACCATGTGCATAAACACTTATGGTTTTAAAACCATGTGCAAGGCCAACATTTTTTATTATTTTGTTAAGTAAAAACATTACAACATCTCCCCCATATTGTGTTTTTTTCCTCACCCATATTTTTTTACGGATAATTAAATTTTTACTTTTTTATTGTTTTGTTAGGTAGGAAGATTACAACATCTCCCCCATATTAGGTTTTTTTTCTGGCCGACATTTATTTTGGCCTATAATTAAAAAAAAAAAATTATTAATAAAAATAACGTTACGTAACGTTACAAGATCTCCCCCATACTGGGCTGTAGAGCGCCTCTCGGCGCAATAATTGTAATAAGACTTTCTAGTAAGTTGTACAAGGCTTATCCTTTCACATCAATGGAGCTTATCAATTCAATGGCGACTCTAATAAAAAAAACAATGCGGTGACTCATTTAAATTTGTCCAAAGTGTTGATGTATTTGTAACTTCGGAATGTATTCACTTGTATATCTTATGTATTGTACCCCGATGTTTATTCCGAGAAGTATCTGTAATGTAATTGAGTCATGTCATGCCCCGATGTTCCTATTGGGAGATTCAATAATGTAAACAAGTCATGTAAAGTCATAGAGTGTAACCCTCCTTATTGATCAAGGGTTAAAGTCACCGCAGTTGTGGGGCCCTAGGGTTACTAGACTCTCCTAGAGAAGTCAGCCCTAGTGAGTTATTGTCAAGTCGGGAATTAGTATAAATAGAGAGGGAGTCTCTCTATTTATCACACATTCACTCACACTCAATTGTAGCGCATAATTGAGAGAGAAAAAAGAAGCTGGGACAAGAGAGAGAGAGAGACTACTGCTGTCGGGAGATCATCTTACTGTTTTTGGGTTTTACTTTTGGTGTTGATTCTATCTCTGAGGAAGTTGCGGGGTTTTCTCCTTTATGGTTTCCCCAAGGAAAATCTTTGTGTTCCTTGTCTCTTGTGTTTGATTGTTGTGCTTGTTATTCTCTCAAATAGCTTAAATGTTAAAAATCTAACACAAAGTCACAAACTTGGCTACTTTTTCTAATTGGTATCACCTCTGACATAGACCTCAATTGCTCCTATTTGCACAACATGACCAGCAAAATCTTAACTTTGTGGATTTGTTCTTGCCCTATGAATTCCCACATACACGGTCCTTTGACTCAGTCAAGTATGATTGTCCAATGTGTGGGGGCAATCCCTCAGTGCATTCTTTGGTCACAATAGTCCCTAGACTCCTTCACTGGCTTCCTCGACCTCTCCTCACCATAGCCCTAATACCATATGAGATTTTACACACACATACTTGACAGGAATACACATTAATGAGTGGATTGATTCATTAGATGATGCAATGTCTCACTAATAATAGGAGAGGAGTAAGTTACTTAACTCCCAAATACCTAATTGTTAACCATTTTATTAATGACGACATTAAATGCCCATTATTACATCTCTTTATTAAGGAGCATTTATTATTCATTTATGTCCTACGTCCTAAATATGAACATCACTTTATTTAGGAGCATTTATTATTCATTTATGTCCTAGGTCCTAAATATGACCATTATCTCCAACAACAAAAATGCATGGAAATAGAATAGCCTAAACAGTGAATACTGAGAAGGATTAATCAAAGCAGAAAAAGTTAAAACCTATGCATACTTTAGATCTCAACTCCTTATTTTGAATATTTTCTTGTTTAATTTGTCTCAGTCTAGCCTTTTATAAATGCTACTGCAATATCCATACTTTTTAATTGCTTGGAAGTCAAAGTTCCAAGTAGTTCCGCTAAAACTAAAATATTTCAGCCATAGTAGGTGTAAATAAATCACGCAATAGTACCTCTAAAAGATGCATAGCCAACTTTAAGAGACTGAACGCTATAGCACTGCTTTAATTAGGCCTGGGTTATCTTCTTCTAAACGCTACAGAAATAACCAGATAATAAGTACTCGTCACTACAATAAATTAAATAATCTGGCATTAAACTGTGCACAAACATAAAATAGAGGGAAAAAGAAGAAGAAAATTGCAAATGCTTCTTCCCACTAGGAAAATAAAAGACAAGAAAAAAACACAAACATCAAATTGCATCTTTGAATGAAAAGCACCAAAAAAAGCCAGTGGGGCAAGACTACCAATGGGCCGTTCGCTCATTGAATCAGCGGTGAGCTTGACAGAGTGTTATTCCGTCCAGTAGGTTCTATTCACGTTGAGGTTTTGCCCCCAACCATATGGCATGAGCTACAAAGGGATGAGGCTGGTTGCAAGTCCCGGGCAATTTTGGCGGAATAGCAACCCCTTGGACCTAAACCCTAAGTCCAAAAAATCAGATCTATGTAGCGGTGGAATAACTACCCCTTAGACCTGGAACCTAAGCCAAGAAAAGACCATTCTATATGCGCAGCCCTTGGGACATGTTTGTCAAGCACTTCCAAAAAGATTGCCAAAGAGAAAAATACAGACAAGATCCAAAAAGCGTAGAGAAGCAATACCCGAAAAAGTACAGAATCAAACATGGTTGAATGGCTGATCATTCTATCAATTAATTATTCTACTGAAAAAACACCCTCACAACACATTGCACAATTCCATTGATGGTAGGCGTTTGGATGTTTTGATAATTCAGTGAACTTTAGGGTTTATAGGGGACTATAAAAGCTCCAAACAATCAGGGTAAAAACTATCGGGCATTCTACAAACTCAGGGGATACCAGAGTGATTTCAACTTTAATAATTTACCAAAACTCCAATTCAACAAAAAAAATTCTGCAAGGTAAGCCTGTGCATGAAACACAATGGGTAGCATTAAGACCTGAAAACAGACCACATTGTCGAACAAACATTTTGTTGAAATCTAAAAGACATTGTTACCTTCCAAGCCAAGCCATGCCACTCATTTTTTTGATTGTCAGGCAAATATATATCCAATCTGCCTTCCCATGATCACTACTCAATATTTCCTCCAATTCCGTTGCGATGAAGATCCTATTTTCTTTTCTATGCTTCTTTCGTACAAATGGGTATACAACTAAAAGTGAGACTTCCCCTTCTGTTTGCACTTATAAATGGAAATCAAACTTGTCACAAGTCACATTGTAAGACTAAATCGGGACGGTCCATCTGAGACGCTGTGATAATGGAAGTGTAGTGCAAATTCTCATATAGTTGAATATGGTGAAAGAAATACCCATCCGATTGCAAACATATATAACCGCATGTCAACCAGCTCAAACTCTCATGTAGGGACAGTACCCCACAATCCCGGGTAAAGCCATGCAGAATCGAGGGAGCCTCAACATCCCTACGGAATTTCATATCGAGAACACTATGCACTGATACTTCGGCAGCATGCTCTCCAAGTTTGAGCGTTGTTAGCGTTCCATGTGTGCACTTACAGTCATAGAATGAATGTTAAGAATACTAATTATCTGCGAAAATATTTAGTAGTTAAATCACCTGTGAATTGGTAATATCACCTCTGAAACATAACCTTAAAAAATTTTGTCCATGTCAAATACTCTTTAGGTTAAGTGGTTTGGCATACACCAGCATACCTCTAAGTGGGAAATGAAACGCTAAAATACTCGAGTATGTCTAAAATTAAAGAAAATTGTGTATATAAAAATGTAAGTGGGAAATGAAACGTGGAAATTTTTTTTAATATGTCTAAAATTAAAGAAAGTTGTGTATATATAAATAATGTAAGTTATGTGTTTTCCAGAAGAAAATATGGTTCCTTGATATTCAATAGAATCAAATGTAACTTTTTACATCATCAAGCCAAGCTTATCACAAATAACCTTCAGCATCAGAGCTAACAGTCATAGACCCAGCGACTTACATCAAACAGTAAAAAACAGCAGCTCCAGAGAGGGGAGGCAAAATACAAATATATCATTCACTAACTCCAACAGAGCTCCTAGATACTAAGAAACACAGCGTCATTGATAAGGCTAATCCAAAGAAGCACCTCTGGGGGACAACTAAGCAGAGGGAAGATTCACCTCTAACATCCAAAGGATGTAATCATACACACAGTCATCAAAGATGAGAAGAGTCAAGAGTGATACAAGCTAAAATAGTTCTAGAGTATCCATAAGTACACATTCCCCCTCAGAAAATTCTGAAACATGAAGTAGGCCTGAGGCCAAAGAAAGAGCTTCTTTGGATAAGCCATCAACAATAACATTGTGTTCTCGGTATACAATGTAAGTTATGTGTTGAAAGCAAGTGTAGTGAATCTATAGAAATTATAGTGTAAATACTAATAAGCAATAAAAAGGAATCAATGCAAGAAATATAAACCAATGTAATCTATGACAAGTAAAATGAGATGTCCATTAATTTTCCATAAGAAAAACTATACATATGTAATAATATAATTAGAGTTATCAATTTTGACTCTAATTATATTTGCAAGCAATCATTGTAAATACTTTTGTTTAATTTAAATACATGAATACATGAGTTACTTCCCCAACTATTTAAGTAACTCTTATGTCAAGTTTTAAATGTCATCTCACTACTTGAATACATTTATGTTGCTTCAACTTCCTTTGGCTCTCTTTAGCTCCCTTTGTGACATGCTTACTACCACTTCCGTTGTCCTGCATCTACCATACACCCAAGTCATATTTTGTGCACTTAAACTTTGTTATGCACTCACTTTTGATGAACATTCCTTCCACACACTCTCACTTTGAGTGTTTATCGTCATGTTTCTTTGTGCTCTTCATCATTTTAGCATCTGACACACTATTTTTTTTAATGTTTCACCCATATGCATTGTGCTCACTTGTCTTATGATTTATTACAAAACTCATTTAGCGCACTCATCGACTTTGTTACTCTAACGATGCCCCCACAACATGTTGGGTCCCAAAATGCCCCTTTTTAATCACATCCCTTATACCTTATTTGTCTTGTCTTATCTCATTTTGCGCACCACACATACATTATTTCCTCACTTGAGCCCCGAATCTTCGCAGGTATGATTATTTATTGTTTCATCTTATTAATGCTTATGATTGCTATAATCGGGACTTTGCTTCTTGCATTATGCTAACTCTTTATGATTTCACAAAGATAGTGCCGCACTGTGAGAGATTACAGGTGTAGCAACCCAAGCGGTCTAGAGAGGATATGAGCATCCACTATCAGCTGTGACTTGCCAGTACCATCTATACTCGCAGATCCAATCAAGGGTCATCATTCCACGTGGGCTACGATAGACGTGGATGCGACAGACACGGCTACAACAAACTGAGCTACAATAGCGCACCACTGCATGAAGTTAGCCGCAAGCATCCAGGCCTTTGTTGAATTAGTTCTTTTATTCATTTACTGGCTCACGCAACAGAATTGCCTATATTTCTTGCCTCTGTTAATTCCACTCACAGCTGTAACAGCACATGTAACAGGGTAGCATGAAGATCGTAGATCTTCATGGCTGCTCGATATTAGTGGGTGAGGGTTACATTTGTTAATGTAAAAGTACAGGGAAGAATTCAGAGCCAGGGGTTGGACAATATCAGATTTTGTTGTGTAAGCTGTAACAGAGACTGTGTCTTCATTTCACCATTTTTAATACAAGGAGCAGGATTCTTCACATCTCTATTGTTTAGCTTGTGTTAGTTCTTACGTCTTTCTTCGAAGGTTGGGCCTTCCTTCCCACAGAGATCACCGAGTTAATTAGATTTGATTAATTAGTTGTGTGGTGTGGATGTTACATTATATGCATTTGATTTAGTAGCTACAACAGTCATGTTAATCGTTGTGTTTCTTTGAATACCAAGTACTTGCATTTCCTTTAAGTTGCAGCAGTGTGGTGTGACAGTCGACTGTGTAGGTTAGATTCTTTTATGCATGTGTGTAGTAGTTGTAACAATCAAGCTCTCCCTCAGTTTCCTTTCAATTACTTGTCTTGCTCAGGTTTACTAATTCAGGTAGACTATGGTTTAGAACTGTTGATTCAATTCCTATTATTTCTCATTTTTAGATTAAGATTGGATTGGCTAGTTACAATGGATCTACATACAGTTTGGTAAATTAGGATTTAACTTTTTGCAAAAGTAATTCTAGATATTTATTTCAGGAACCATTCATTACTGGATTGAAGTTGTAGGAATTAATTGCAATTCTGAATTCTTAGATAGGTAGTTTAGATCAATTTTGATTATGGGAGAAGTTTGACAAAATAGATAAGTAGGACAATTTATTCACTCACCAACTACTTAGTCTTTAAGCACAAATAGTGTAAGTTATATTTGAAATAAAAGACTTCCCTGGGTTGACAATTTATATTGAGCATTCTGCTTGATGGTTTTAATTAACTGACATATAGAGTGACCAACATTTTGGCGCTGTTGTTGGGGAAGGTAATGATTAGACACCATAGTAGTTGCATACATTCATTTTTTTCAATTATTAAGTTTGCATGTTTTGGGTTGCATGAATACAAGAAGAGTACAACGTGACATTCCTATAACCCCCAGAACTCCCCATAATACTAAAATTGCAGGTGGTCGAGGCCGTGGAAGAAACCCAACATTAGGAAGAAGAACATTCATCGACGATCTGGTTGCTAGAACCAAATCCTCTATTGGAGCTCGCCATTAGGGGTCCTCTGTCAGAAGAAGGCCAATTACCCCCAGGGTGGAAGCATCAATTTCCACAGTGGAGAACATAGGAAAAGTTGTAACACCATCAGGTTTCCTTGCAGAGGAATATAGAGTTAGTGTTGTGAGAGCAGGTGATTGAGATGTGATCTATCACATTAACGGGAAGGAGGTGACAAAGGAGGAGTGGACACAGTTTCATCAGAAGCGAGACGACTAGAGGAAGCACAGAGAAGAGAGAGCAGAGGAAAATATGAATAACAAACGTGAACCAAAAGACCATGAAGAAGAGATGGGAGAGAACCATCATAATGATGGTGATTCCTCGCAGGAGGGAACAGTTGCTACACTCCAATTCCCCATTCGACAACCAGCTGGACAAGCCCCCATGAAAAACATATCACCATCGGTATTACCTTGTTTTCATGGGAAAGCCACATAGGACCCAGATGAATTCCTCTTCGAGTTTGACATCCTCTATCGTAGCTACGACTACACTTCCAGCGAGCAGAAGTTAAAACTTTTTCCTGCCACTTTGAAGGATAACGTGCTACGATGGTTCATGAGCCTGGGTGGTGAAGCTGTCACCACATGGGATCAAATGAAACAGGTGTTCTTGGAGAAATACCAGGAGTACTGCAACACTAAAGATAAAAGAGAATAGTTGTTCAAGATGGTACAAAAGGATGAAGAAAGTCTAGAACATTTTGTTGAAAGGCTCATGTACAATGTGCAAAGGGCTGGACAGACTAATATGGGGCTAGATGTGCTCAAGATAATCCTACTTCGTGGGATTAGGGAAGACTACCTAGGTATGTTGAACTTGATGGGAAAGGGGGGTATCTAGAAGGAATCCTTTGAAAATATTATTGAATTATGTAAAAGGTATTCCAAAGGATCCTACAGGACCAACAAATGGGTTAAATTGGAATGAGATGCCTTTGATAGAACACATAAGTCATCATGGAGGATCCACCCAAGGAGAAATAGGCAATCTTCTCAAGAACTTCAAAACATAGATGATGAGCTCCATCTCCTCAGAAATAGATGTCTTGAGGGAGAAGCAGAAGCAAGCAGTAGAAGATTTAACACTCTGTGCCCTAAATGTAGGAAGAAACGTCCCCTGAAGGAGTGCCCACTTGACAAGGTAGAAGTGTGTCAGCTCAATGAGATGAACCATGATACAAAGGAGTGCCCCTCACTACCTCAAGTGAAGGAAGTTCTGCAGGCATCAACTCCAGACGTGGAACCGACTTACTTCATTGCCCAGAAAAAGCCTTGGAAACCTTGAAACCAAGGTATGAATCCAGACTCATTTCCATTTTTGAATAATATGAATAATTGGAATAATATGCATCACATGAATACACAATTCCCTTCACCTTATTCCAACCATCAATGGAAACCTTCTCAACCTGATATGCAGAATTTCAACTGCTAGAACTCTTGGACACAACCACCAAACCAACAGAATTATTGGCCTCTTGGGTGGAGGAACTTCCATCCCAGAAACCAGTTTCCCCATATCCAATATCCTCAACAGTTTCCACACCAACTGTTTCCATGCCAACAATACCCTCCTCAACAATACCCTCATCCATACCAACAGCCGCAACTACAACTCCAGAACAGTGCTGCACCTGACATGCCTATACAACTGCAGCTGCCTTCTCAACCTAACCCCAACCCAAACAATAAAGCAGCCCACCAGTTTGAGACTTCCAACATGCCTACTTACTCCATTACTCCAGTTCCCTATAACGACATACACTTACGATCAGGGAGAGTAGTGGAGCCTCTAATCATTGAGGATGTTCCATCCTCTGTGTCTGAAGAAAAGATGAATCAACAGTACTCATCCCACACAACAGTCCCCATTATTGAGGATGTTGAAAGTCCTACCGAGACACCAGCTGAAACACAGAGAAACAACTATTGAAATGAAGCCTACACAACCGATTAGAGAACCGCCATATCCTGAGAGACTGACACTACAGAAAGCAGTGAAACAACCTCAATTTAACCTCTTAGGAGAGTTGAAAAATCTTTATGTGAAAATTCCACTGCTACAGGCCCTCCATGATGTGCCTATTTACGCCAAAATGGTCTGAGACCAGTATGTAAGAGAACCAGGTAGAAAACCCAGAGATCCTCCCACTGTCCATGTCATAGGGAAACTATCTGAATTGATAATGGGAAAAACTATCCTGGCCAAATATGATGACCCTGGGATCCCTACTGTCACCGTGCATATTGGGAACACACAGATACCTAATGTACTGGTAGATCTAGGCGTAGCTATTAACGTTATGACCATAGAAACTGTATGGAAACTTCGGCTCACCAATCTTTGGCCAACCCTTACCATTTTATAACTAGCTGACAGGTCCACTATCAAACCTGAGGGAATCTTGGATGACCTCGTCTTCTCAGTTGATTCATGGGAGTACCCTGCTGACTTCTTGGTTTTACAACCCAAGTCGCAGCTAGGAGGACACCCGCTGATCCTGGGAATACCCTGGTTAGCTACAGCAGACGCTTGCATCAGCTGTCGATCAGGGTCTATAACCATATCAGATGGGGCCGAAATGAAAAACCTTACCCTGTATCCTCCAGCTCGACCTATTCTAGAAGCTGAAACTCCATTATGGATGGAGCTAGAGGAAGAGGAGGGAGTTCAACCACTGTTAACAATAGGGAAGGCCTTGACTTTAAAGGATGAAATAGAGGACGATGCCATTAATAGTTTCATTAGTGAGCTCACTTCTATCAATAAAAATTTTTATCAGATCCTGAATAGTACCCTAGGTGAAGAAGAGCAAGAAAATCTCACAGAGGAGACATTAGTCAGTGACACCCACATAATTCCAGTGCTGAAAAATTCGAAAAGTGTTCTAGTTGAGATAAAGCTGGGAAAAACATTGAATATCAATCCTAATCTCGCTCCTGATAAACAGGAATGCTTGATCACTCTCTTGAAAAATCATAAGGGGGTATTTTCCTGGGAGTACATGGATATGAAGGGTATCCCTTCTAATTTGTGCACCCACCACATTTATATTCAAAGTGACTCCCGGCCCGTGTGCCAGCCACAACGAAGGATGAACCCCAATCTTAGGGATGTTGTGAAGGAGGAAATTCAAAAACTCTTGGAAGCAGGGTTTATATACATGATCTTAGACAGTGAGTGGGTTTCTCCACTTATGATAGTACCAAAGAAGAATGGGAAATGGAGAGTCTGTGTGGATTATAGAGAGTTAAACAAAGACCACTTTCCTCTGCCTTTCATCGATCAGGTACTTGACACCCTATTGGGGAAGAAGTTCTTCTCCTTTATGGATTGGCTTAGCGGGTACAATCAGATCTAGATTGCTCATGAGGACCAAGACAAGACCACCTTCACCTACCCCTGGCGTACCTTTGCATACATGGTACTTCCCTTTGGTTTGTGCAATGCACCCGCCACCTTTCAGAGAGCTACAATTGGCATCTTTTCGGAGATGGTCAATGACAGTATGGAGATTTTCATGGATGACTTTACCTCATATGGCAGTGACTTTGAGGAGGCATTGAAAAACTTAGAGAAGGTTTTAACATGCTGTGAGCATACCCAACTATCTTTGAGCACTGAAAAGTTCCATATGATGATGAGTGAGGCTGTAGCGTTGGGGCACTTTATCTCTGTTGATGGTATCCAGGTAGATCCATCCAAAATCAGGGTAATTGAAAATATACCCGCTCCTAGAACATAGAAAGAGGTACGTGGACTTTTAGGGCATGCTAGTTATTATAGAAGATTTATATAATTTTTTTCCAAACTAGCTTCTCCTTTATTTACACTATTGATGAAGGATGTACAGTTTGTTTGGAATGATGCATGCTAGACAATGTTCACTAAACTTAAGAAGAGGTTGTCTACAACTCCTATCTTAAGGGGGGCCAATTGGGATTTGCCTTTCCACATTTCCTCAAATGCCTCTGACACTGCCATTGGAGGAGTGTTGGGATAGCAAGATGGTCAAGCACCATATGCAATTTACTACATCAGTAAAAACTTGTCTCATGCTGAACTCAATTACAGTGTTATAGAGAAATAATTTTTAGCCATTGTCTACTCCATTAACAAATTCAGGCATTACATCATTGGATATCCCACCTTTGTACACACTGACCACTCAACCATCAAGTATTTAATGAAAAAACCAGTTACAAATGCTAGGATAACTAGATGGATGTTACTATTACAAGAGTTCGATGTTACCATTGTTGATAGGCCTGGGAAAGAAAATGTTGTTGCTGATTTTTAATCTCGTTTTACTAACAGTGATGATAGCTTACCAGTTGAAGATTCTTTCCTATATGAACATTTATTTGCAGTTTTAGCTCATTCCCCTTGGTATGCATATGTTTCTAACTACTTAGTTGCAGGCAAGCTTTCGACACATTTATAAAAAAGAGGACAAAAGAAAATTATTTAGAAAAGTGCCAGGTATTGTTGGATAGATGGTCATCTCTTCTACACAGGTCTTGATCTTGAGATCAGAAGATGTGTCAGGGAGGACGAAGTCTTCCATATCTTGAAGTCCTATCATGATGAGCCACGTGGAGGACATTTTGTAGACAAAAGGACATGTCATAAGGTGTTAAGAATGGGCTATTATTGGCCAACAATTTTCAAGGATACGAAGAAGTACGTCTAGGCTTGTGATAGCTGCTAGAGAATGGGCCAACCTAACAGATTGGACGAAATTCCTTTGCAACCACAGTTGGTGGTTGAACCCTTTGACAGATGGGCCTTAGATTTTGTTGGGCCTATCAACCCTTCCTCGAAACAGAAAGCTTACATTTTAGTTTGCACTGACTACATGAAAAAATGAGTGGAGGCTGTGGTGTTGGTGAAAGCCAATGACCAGGCTGTAATAGACTTCTTGTACAAAGAAATATTCACTCATTTTGGAGTACCCAAGGAAATAATCACAAATGGAGGACCACAGTTTGTGTCACATAAATTTGAAGTTGTGCTACAGAAGTACCATATTCAACATAGGATAACTTCACCTTACCATCCCCAGGCCAATGGCCAAGTGGAGAGTACCAATAAATTTATTGAAGCTATCCTTACTAAAACAGTCAGAAGCCATTACAGAGACTGGGCTGACAAGCTTCTGGAAGCACTGTGGGCATATCGCACTACTTGGCGCAGTACTACAATATTCTCCCCCTAGGACTTGGTGTATGGTAAGAGTGATGTCTTCCCTATCGAATTTGAAATCAAGAATTTGAGGATGGCCATGGATGTAAACTTGGATGTAACAGAGGTGCAATGAAGTAAACTAAATCAATTAAATGAACTTGATGAAAAACGTATAGCTGCAGTGGATCAAACAACATTGATTCAGCAGCAACGATCCAAATGGCACGATCGGTTCATAAAAAAGGAAGTCTTCTGTGAAGGAGACTGGGCATTATTATACGATTCAAGGTTCAAAAGGGACTTCAAAGGTAAGCTGCGCACAGGATGGTTGGGTCCATATCAGATAGATAGAGTGTTTGATAATGGTACAGTCTTCCTGGTCACCATCGACGAAAACCATACACCATTATTTGCTAATGGTCACAAGATGCGACTGTACCACAAACCAATTTCAAGGGACGCGTTTATTTCACAGGTTGTAGATGATTTGGAATACCAGCTAGCATAAGGGCAAGAGTCTTTCTTTGCCCATGTCAATATTTAGAAAGTCACTGTGACTTCCACACAAATTCTTTTTGTACATAAATAAATTGATGTTTGTTCTTTTTATTTCTTTTTTTTGCTTTGTTTTCCTTTACGCTTGATCGTTTTTGAAGAATCTGTGGAGGAACTAATGTAGGGAGCAATGGTCATGACTGGTCCTGATGACTGGAACCCCTATTCTACCCTCCTGCTTTGGAAAAAATCTCCATGAAGAAGAAAAGAATTTGATTAATGAACAGTTTTGCGTAGCTGCTACTCTGTAAAATCTGCCCATTTTTCTGTTCCACGCAGCTGTGACTCCGTAAAACATGCCTATTTTCCATTTCACACAGCTGCGACTCCGTAAAAATATGCCCATTTTTCCGTTCCATGCAGCTGCAACTCCGTAAAACATGCTATTTTTCGTTCCACGCAGTTGCGACTCCATAAAAACCTCCCCATTTATTCATTCCCTGCAGCTGCGACTCCATAAAAACCTTCCCATTTTTTCGTTCCGTGCAGCTGTGACTCCGTAAAACATGCCTATTTTCCGTTCCGCGCAGCTGCAACTCCGTAAAACATGCCTATTTTCCATTCTGCGCAGCTGCGACTCCGTAAAAAACTTCCCATTTCTCCGTTCCGTGCAGATGCGACTCCATAAAAACCTTCCCATTTTTCCATTCCGTGCAGCTGCGACTCCATAAAACATGCCTATTTTTCGTTCCGCATAGCTAAGACTTCGTAAAATTTGCCTATTTTTCTGTTTTGTGCAGTTGCAACTCCACCAATTCTAGCATACCTTTTATGTTTTTCATAGCTTTGACTCCACCAATTTTAGCAGAATTTTCCTATTTTTCACAGCTACGAATCCCCCAAATTTATCCACAGAAGGGCTACGACTCCTCCAGATTTGTCCAAAAAATTTTATGCTCGTGATTTTGTTGATTCCGACTCACCTCACGACTTCAATTATGTTTCCGTCAAATTTGAAAAGACAGTTTTTGGCCCGCCGGAAGGAATATCATCACAGCATGCGTGTAATTATGTTTAAAATTGATGGTAGCATTTGACACACTGTATTATCTTGAGAAGTCGTGGATCATTGCATAATTGATAAGGTACGATTCCGATTATTTACATGATTAAGCATTAAGTAGATTTGACAAAATTAATCATGCTCGCCTTTTCATACCTGTCATTATACCCACACTTCGTTAACTATCCATCCGCACGATCTTATGGGTACTCGAGCTTATCTCACGGCCGTCAATATTTTCCTAATTTGGGGCCAGTTCTTACTAATGATTTCCCTTCTTCTGACTGCCTTACTTTCCTAATTTGCTCAACCCCAACATCAGTTGTTCGTGCATTACCCTGTGCTATAACCTCTAATACCGGGTCTGCGAATTATTGAACTAATACCAACATTTAGAAGGAAAGGAACCATGGGTATCCCAGCCAAACACGAACCCACAAACATGCAGGAATTGCGCAGAAATGCTGAGGTTTTTACAATCTTTGCAGTTGCTGGTTGGACTGAGTATTTCCAACGATTAAGTGGTTTTCACCGCGAAACAGTTCTGCAGTTCGCTTTGAATCTCACAGAAACCCATTCAGAGGTCAAGTGTTTACATATAGAAGTTACTGAAGAGATTGCAGCAGAGGTCATGGGCCTTCATCAAAGTGGAAGATCCTGGTTTGGAAGATGAATTTGAAATGATGCCACAATGTAGGAGTTTCTGCTAGCCGATGAACAAGTCCACCAAGCGAAGAGGGGGATAACATTATAATCACTGCCTCATCCTTGGAATGAAGTGGCAATCTTCTTGAAGAAGTACATTACATGTGAAGGTAGATATCAAACCGTGTATTTCTCTGAATTCCCTTTGCTGTCTCATTTACGCCATATGGATTTAATCAATATGTCATTTTATCTATTTAAAGAGTTGCATCATATGGCAGGATTTGTGAAATCATCTAGGAACCCATACTCGTCCCTTACCCATCATGGCCTAATTAAATTTCTCATCTTAAGGGCTTTAGCTCAGAGAAACCAAACCTGGTAGCAGTTTACTGGCCAACCTCAAATAAACCAAGGCCCTGTACTTTTTCCTAGTGTTCCAATAGAGTACGAAGCACCTGCACTCTTGATGGGTGTTCAACCACAGGAAGCAGAGGAGGCACCAACCCAGTTGGGGGTAATGGCAGAAGAATAGGAGGATCGGAGTCCCTCCAATTCAGTTGGGGGGGGATATGAGGTAGAACTAGATGATCAGTAGGAAGGGGATGATATAGAATCTGATAAACAAGAAGAAGAACCAGGTGAGGATGCAGCAACAACAAACCCTGCAGAAGGGATAGAGGATTTGGGAGCTCCATCAGCGGAAGCTAAAGCTGGAGCAACATTCAATGTTGCGACAACTGAAGCTGAAGCTGTAGGAGCTCTGATGATAGAATAAAATGTAGAGGTTTTCATTGTTGAATCTTCTCCGGAATGGATGGGAACCCTTATTGAGAAGGAAACAGAGATGACAGAAACCAGAGAAGAAGCTGGAATAAGAAACATTCATTCTACATTGGTTGCAGAATTGGAAGTCCCTCTACCACAAAAGAAGAGAAGAAGATCAAAGGAGGAGGTGCAGACATCAAGGCCAGTGAGAAGAAGGAGAACCAGATCAGTCGTAGCAGCAGAAGCAGTGCAGGAAAAATGGTCGAATATCGAAGCAAACATCGAATTTCCCATCTTGAGACCTAAGGTAAATGCTGCCCCACAAGAACCTATTGCAGAGGAACCTCAAATTGAGATACTTCTATTTTAGAATGGTCTGTTAAAGGAAGAGGTGCAAGTGCTTCGGAAGGAAGTGGAAAGATGGAAGGAAACATGTCATAAACAGGTGGAAAGGAGATTGCACACACTAGTGGAAGTTGTAGACCATATTGAAGGATCACTTTCAACCGAGGAAGGTGATGAATTCAAAAAGGTAGTTTGCCCTGGGTGTGGAGAAATCTTTAGTCAATCAAGATACAAAGTCATAGTGCATGCATTTGTGGCACAAAAACCCACACAGACAGTTGGAGAAGAGAGAGGAATATCTGTGGGAGAATTGAGAGATAAAGAAGAACCGAAAATGGAAGGGATCCCCGAGGTAGAGGTAAGTGAATGTGATCAATCTCAGGTTCAGCCATAGGGTGTTGTTACACAAGAACCAAAAAACCTGGAAATGTTTGTTGAAGCTGCTACTTAATTGGAAGTGAGTGAGCTAGAGGTTGAGACAATCTCTGACCCAGACCTAGGAGTTCTTACTATGACCCTAGAACAATCTCAGGACACAGAACTAGTGGAGGGAGAACTTCAGTAACAGGAAAATGTTGAAGTTGATCAGGATGTTGTCACACAAGAACCAACATCCTCAAAAAATCTTGCTAAGACTCCCATTGGGATAGGGGTGACAGATCTTGAGGTGGACATAATCCCCGATGTGGAATTAGGAGAAGATGAACAGAAGTCCCAACTATCAGGGGACAGTGAACCATTTGGGTATCAGTCTCATTTATCTGGGGACACTGAAATAATTGGGGACCAACCTCATCTCTCATGGGATATGGAAGTAACTCAAGAGAAACCCAAATTTCCAGAGGATTTGGAAGGGCATGAAACTATTACACAAGAACCAGCATCTATGTAGCCCCATGTTGAAGCCACAGCCGAGAATCAAGAAGTTCCACCTGAAACTCAAGAAGATACTGAGACTGGAACATAGGAAGATGTTGCCACACAAGAACCAACATCTTCACCATTGGTTGCTGCAGTTGAAAAAAAGAAGTTTTAGAAAGGAGTGCTGTCACACAAGAACCAACATCCTCAGAATTGATTGCATAAGTACACTGGAAAGCAGAAGTTGTTGAACCACTGGTGAAAGAGGAAGCTATTTCACTTCCAACCCAGAATAATCAGGTTCAAACATTGGATAATAAGGTATGGATGCAATCTTCCCAAGAATTTGTCAAATTAGGCTCTAATGAGGAGAAGGACGCAAGAGAGGAAAAGATTCAAGTTCTAATAGAAGAACTCCACTGCTGAAAATAGAAGTCAATAAATGGAAAAGTGAGGTGGATAGATATCAGCAAGGAATGATTCTCATTGCTCAACATAGGAAGACTATCAGTGAATTGAGGGAAAGATGGGCATAAGAGCTAATATTCCATAAGTGTTGCTGGGAAGAAGTACAGAAAGAATTGAAGGAGTTGAAGAAGTTCAAATCCATGCAAAAGGAGAAAGACCAACTGTACATTCTTTCCCGAGAATTGGTGAGTTCCAAAGCTCCATCTCCCTCTTATCCTGTATTTTTATATGAACAATTCACTTGGTTTAAGATGAAAGCATTAAAAAGAAGGGAGACCTTATGAAGTATCATCTTCAGACCAGTTTTTGGAAACATTTGTGAAAATTAGCTTCACTGAGCAGAATCTTTTATGCGAGCTTTATTTACATGAAATGGTTTGCCCCTTGGATTGACATTCAAATCCTACTCCTCACCTAGGTGATGTCCAGTTGAGGGCTTTTGCTTCTTTTGTCAGCAACCATGTGCAGTGGGAGGATTCATTTCAGACAATCTCTCACAATGAGGCTCACTGTAATCTCTGGATTCGATGTGAACCTCAGTCCCCTCGACTTGTTCGTAATAATCAAGTATAGAGGCTTAAATGTCCCATCCAGACTTAGCAGCTGGTTGAGCTTCAAGAGAAAGTCATCTCCACTTGTGTTAACCAGATTTCCAATCAGCAACGTTTGGCCTTGGAGGGCAGTAAGCATAGGTGGCAGGCTTCCCCTTTAGTAATTAAGAAAAGGGACCCTTATTGCTTCAAGAATTTTAAACAGGATCTCCCTAGGGTTGAAGGGCACGTCGATTGTATGAGGAAATGTGGAGCTAACTGGTTGGGACTTAAATTTAAATTCCCGCTTATTTGATGGCCAGCAAAACCATACAGGGAAGATTTTTCACTGACAAGAGTAGAAGAAAGACAATGTTGGAAATATTGGGCTGCCCACAATGGATATATAGATGGGAGGGAGTCACCTGAATCCTCCTACAACTTTTCATCTCTCCATGAGCGAGGTACAGTTTGAGATTCTGATTCAGACTAATGAAGATTGTTGCATGAGGACATGCATCAGAGCACTTGGGGGGAGATGCTGGGTCCCAAAATGCCCCTTTTTAACCACATCCCTTATACCATATTTCTCTTGTCTTATCCCATTTTGTGCACCACACAGACATTATTTCCTCACTTGAGCCCCGAATCTTCACAGGTATGATTATTTATTGTTTCATCTTATTAATGCTTATGATTGTCATAATTAGGACTTTGCTTCTTGCATTATGCTAACTCATTATGATTTCACAAAGATAGTGCAAGTTGTGAGAGATTATAGGTGTAGCAACCCGAGCGGTCTAGAGAGGATATGAGCATCCACTATTAGTTCTGACTTGCCAACACCATCTATACGCGTAGATCCAATCAAGGGTCATCATTCCATGCAGGCTGGGACAGACATGGATGCAATAGACACGGCTTCAATAGGCTGAGCTACAACATAGTGCCACTGCTTGAAGTTAGCTGCAAGCACCCAGGCCTTTCTTGAATTGGTTATGTTATTCATTTACTGGCTCAGGCAACATAATTTCCCATATTCCTTGCCTCTGTTAATTCCATTCACAGCTGTAACAGCGCATGTAATAGGGTATCCTGAAGATCGTAGATCTTCGTGGCTGCCCGATATTAGTGGGTGAGGGTTACGTTTGCTAATGTATAAGTACAGGGAAGAATTCGGAGCCAGGGGTTGAACAATATCAAATTTTGTTGTGTAAGCTGTAACAGAGACTGTATCTTCATTTCACCATTTTTAATACAAGGAGCAGGATTCTTCGCATCTCTGTGTTTTAACTTGTGTTAGTTCCGGCATCTCTGTTTGAAGGCTGGGCTCACCTTCCCACATAGATCGCCGAGTTAATTAGATGTTTGCTTAATTAGTTGTGTGGTGTGGATGTTACATTATATGCTTTTGATTTAGTAGCTGCAACAGTCATGTTAATCGTTGTGTTTCTTTGAATACCCAGTACTTGCATTTCCTTTAAGTTGCAGCAGTGTGGTGTGACAGTTTATTATGTGGGTTAGTTTCTTTTATGCATGTGTGTAGTGGCTGTAATAGTCAAGCTCTCCCTTAGTTTCCTTTCAATTACTTGTCTTGCTCGGGTTTGCTAATTCAGGTAGACTATGGTTTAGAACTGTTGATTCAATTCCTGTTATTTCTCATTTCTAGATTAAGATTGGATTAGCTAGTTACAATGGATCTACATACAGTCTGGTAAATTATGATTTCACTTTCTGCAAAAGTAATTCTAGATATTTATTTCAGGAATCATTCATTACTGGATTGAAGTTGTAGGAAGTAATTGCAATTCTGAATTCTTAGATAGGTAGTTTAGATCATTTTTTATTATGGGAGAAGTTTGACAAAATATATAAGTAGGACAGTTTATTCAGTCATCAACTACTTAGTGTTTAAGCACATATAGTGTAAGTTATCTTTGAAATAAAAGACTTCCCTGGATTGACAATTTATATTGAGCATTATGCATGAAGGTTTTAATTAACTGACATATAAAGTGACCAACACAACACATCTACTCTATGACAATGCCTTTATCTAAGTCAAAACTATGTATTAGCTTTGTGCTTCTTGCATGATCTATTATTTGAATGCAAACTCTATTGTATGTGCATTATTTCTTCATATCTTTCATTGATACTCTTTTGGAGGCTTTGGTTTTTTGTTTCTTAATACCCACTTTTGTACTTGTATTTAAGACTTCTTAAAACACTTTCCAAAAAAAGTTTAAAGATATAAAAACTCTATACAACATCAATATCAAATCACTTCTAATATATAAATTTAATAAATAATTACAAATTATTTTAAGAATTAAAAAAAATAAAACATTTATTATATATATAAATCTCTCAAAAGATCCCACTAGTGAAAAAATATCCATATAAAAGGCATCGAGAATAAATATCTAATGAAAAAAAACCAAAGTTCATGACCTTTCAACTTTTGAGTGGGTTAGCCTTCGACTTGGTGGCTTTAGGAAGAGCCGGTTCTAGTCATAGCTGTATATCAATGTAATTCTTACTAAACTTATATGGTGTAACATATAAATTGGACAAATATAGAAAATGAAAATGAAATTACTAATTAATATTATTAATGAAATTACTAAATTACTAATTAATATTATTAATGAAATTACTAAATTATTAATTAATGACAAATTAATTATTAATGAAATTACTAAATTACTAATTAATGTTTTTTTTTAAAGAATTGAATTGAAGTGATGACAGATTATTAATCTAAAAAGGATTAGAGCAAATATTATTATAGCTGGTTAATTTGTGATGAGTAAATGTTGATGGGCTGTAAGTTAAGTTGCAAATAAAACCCCTCCAAATTAATTCTTTAAACAATATATATGTAAAATATTTAATATTATTGATTATTTTATAATAATTGTTATGTATATTTGTCTGTCTTCTTGCAATTTAGGAAGAGCTATTCTTTTTTAAATTGTAAAATATAAATGTTATAAATATAATTAAAAATCAATATCTCGTATTTTGGGCTTCATTGAGTGGATTAACAAGATTAACCGAGTGTAATAAGTGTACACTCGGGATTCATTACATGATTGTGGTATCTTGTTATGCTTAAATGCATCTTGATTAAAATTTAAATGGGCTTAGTTAAATAGTTCACCACCCACAAGTTGACTGGTTGTGCTAGTTACAAGTGCTATTGATCTCATTTTATATTTAGAGCTATGCCTTGTTTTATTTTAGGCTATGATTGAAGGTTTATGTAATACTATTGAACTTAAAACCATTAAATTTAGGCTTAGTGATACCTATAGGTGTTTTCATCTGTTGCAAGTGATGTAGATGTACTATTAAACTTAAAGTTCAATAGTTTTATATATTTCAATTTATACATTTGAAAAGTTAAAGCATGCATTTTTCTTATGTCCAACTTTAACCTTTATCTTTAGACAAAGTAAATGTCAAATCCTAGAAAATATTAATTTTTCTAAGTTTTTTCAGGGTATATAATTCAACTCTCATTTGAAATTCTTTTCATTGTAAATAAGTCAACTCTCGTTTGAGAAAATTTCATTGTATATACATGTAACCAAGTTTATTTAATTAAAAGAAGTCAAATCTGTAAAAAAAAATGCATGGAAAAAAATTCATAGCCCATTTCACCATTATTATAAAACCCTTTGGTCCCAAATCTCAAATCCATTGTCAAGGTGAGTAGAGCATGAAATCATTACGACCACTCTGAACATATAAAAACAAGGGAACTCTGCTTAGTTTAAAAGTTTGAGTTTGCGCTTGTGATGATATTCGCCTCCAAAGACAAACAAGCTATATTTGAGTCTGTAAATCTAAGTTCTGATTCATATAGGTTTGGAGTCCCAGAAGTTGAAAGTAAGCTTCGACCTTGATGATGTCTGAAATCTCAACGGCCCCAATTTCCCATATATGAAGGATCTGAGTCTTAGGATATAATTGGTCAGCTTTTGCATCTTCTGAATCTATGTTCGTTCTTGGCGTCTCTTTGGTCAAATCCTTATCATTCACATCCCATTCACTACCCATTTCACCATTATTATAAAATCCTTTGGTCCCAAATCCTGAATCCCCTATCAAGGCGAGTAGAGCACGAAATCATTACGACCACTCCGAACATATAAAAAAAGGTAACTTTGGTTAGTTTAAAATTTTTGAGTTTGCGATTGTGATGATACTTGCCCTCCGAAGACGAATGGTCTATATTTTGAGTCTGTAAATCTAAGTTCTTATTCATATAGGTTGGGAGTCCTAGAATCCTGAAAGTAAGCTTCGTCCTCGTTGATGTCTAAAATCTCAATGGCCCCAATTTCCCATATATGGAGGAACTAAGTATTAGGATATAATTGGTCAGCTTCTGCATCTTATGAAGCCGTGTTCAATCTTGGCGTCTCTTTGGTATCAGAGCCAGTATGGCATTTGTATGATTTCTTATTTCCTGTAAGTTTCAGAAGCTTTTGCTACATATAATCAAATTTCACTCATATATTCTAAAAGTCTCTATGTATCATTTGGTGTCTCTTTGGTATCTTCTTTTTGTGAAAGGTGTTTGTGTGGAGTAATTGTGGTATCTAAATCCTTTTTGTATTTGTTGTGGCTATAGTCGTTGGATTTAGGCACCGTAAGTCCACTAGTGTTGCCAGAGACCATCCTTCTCAAACTTCTGAAGCTTCATCCTCCATAATAACAATTGATGACACGATACCTTCCCCTGACTATAAGTTGCCTAAAATGCTACCTCCTGAGGTCTATAAAATGAAATGGTGGCTGTCACGTCCCCTCTTGCCTTGGAGGAGACCACGACCTCAACTGCTCTAATACCACAATGTCATGTCCCCTCCCTCATTGGAGGAGAATGTAACCTCAACTGCTCTGATACACCACAATGTCCATGAACCCGATGCCCATACACTTAACTAATATGCATAAGTATTTAAAACTTATTAATTCTTTCTCTTTAACACAATCGTGGATCATGTAACATCCCTTAACCTTCATTCTTGAGCTTAGAAACCATTATACAATCGTCTTTCCTTGATAGATCCATTCTGTGACCGAAAATGCCTTTTCCACACGAAACCTGTCCTTTCTTTCCTCTGCCTTCCGCCTTCCCCTTTTTGCCTTCTGCTGCGGAATCCAGAATCAGAAACATAGCATGCGACGGAGTCATTCAAACAACGTTTCGCCTTCCACCTTTTGCCTTCGGAACTCAAAAATCGAAAATTCAACATTTGACGGAAACATTTATACACATTTTCACCTTCTAAATTCTTCCTTCCAATGCGGAACTCATGAAATTAAAAAACTAACAAACGACAAAAACCTTTATACATGTTTATGCCTTCAGCAATTCGCCTTTCCGCCCTCTAGTGCAGAACTCAGGAATCGAAAAACCCACGAAATTATCACTTGTCTCCTCAACCTTCCGCCTTTCTTCCCTTTCAATGTGGACCTCGGAAATCGGAAAAGCAACTTTTCGCATTAATATTTTTCCCATTTTCCGCCTCCTACCTCCCCCCTTCTATAGGCGGATTTTGGGGTGCGGAAAACACACTTTCTTCCTTGATATTCTCTCTGTTTCCTCCCGCCTTCTGCCTTCTACAAGCATATTTTGGGGTGCAGAAACACTCAAGTCAGATGCCTTCTGACTCTATAATCAGGCTTCCAGCCTCCAAGCACTTAAGCAAAAATACATGAAAACACACAAGGCATATGTAGACGCAAATGTAGGAACATTCATCAACAATAAACTCTATTGAATTCATTAACAAGCATTCAACATAATGCGTATACTCATAAGAAAATACATTGCAGAAACACATAACAGGGAATACTTATCTTTAAGATGAAGTTGTCTCACAACTAGCTATGTCACTACAACATTCCACCCAACCATAGGCCAGTGTGTTCATTAATCTCTCAACACCATTTCCACCCCTGAGTTGGGCATGATTTCCACAAGGAACTAGGGAATAACAGGCTCACACATAGACAACACCCATCAAAACACAGTCAAACCAACCTACAGTTGGGTTTCTTAGTCTTCTAAGGCAATGACTCACACCTGGCCAAATGCACACTAAGACTCAGCCAAACCAACTAACCGTTGGGATTATCAGGTTGCTAAGGCAGTGGAAAGGTATAATTTCTAAGCTAGTGAGCTCAACCACATAGCTATGGACACCTACACCAGATCTATCTAGCTTGGAATTCCACAATACCTACACACCCAACACAAGGAAGCATCCCCTTCTCCGCTCCATAGTCCCTCGGGCTATGCCTTCCCTTCAAGTGCTGTTCAGGGTGCATAGAAGATTTACCAGGCCCTCTTGATTTACTTGTGAGGTTCCTCCTTTCACAAGGCTTATCAACTAATTATGGTCCTCTTCCACTCCGAAGTCTTTGAGACCAAAACAGGGATGCACATCACAACAACCCACAAGGAAACACAACAACATAGGATTCACTTTACAGAACGCATAGCAACACTCTGATAAAACCAAAACGCTATGCGACTCTCCGACTGATGAACGATGCATAATATTGAATGAACAATAATAGCATGACTAAATGAACCACCGACAGGAAGAATAATCAAGAACGCTTAGCGTGACCCACGAAAAATGATGGACTAAGCACGCATTCCAGGGTTTACTTGCTTCAGAAGCAAGAACGCAGCTTCCCAGGCTGTAGACTTGTAGGTTAGCTCAAACACACAATCATACTTCCATGCCTTGCTCTGCCCAAGGCATTAACTGCCTCAACCAACTTCTGGAAGAAATGAATGATTGAGGACAACGGACAAAAAGGTAGTTGAGGGTTCATGGGTTCCCCCATTGACATCTGGTCTCACCCTATCGGCTCAGGGGGTTTGACTAACTCCCCTCCCTATCTCTTGTGGAATCATACCCCCATCTCTTTCACGTTGCAGTCCATAGCTAGTTGTGGTATATTATTAATTGCGTATTTACATGGTGTTCCAAAATATATTGTGCTTGACTTAACACCAAAACCATCGGTATCAATCTTGATCACCGATACACACAACACCAAATCAATGACAGGGCCTTGACCTTGAGCTCCTTGCCATGATTCGAAATACAATATACACATCATGTATAATCTCAATACCATGGGGTCAAAACTGAGGTATTACATTCCCCTCCCCCTTACATTAGCATTGTCCTAAGTGCTTTACAAAATTGAACAAAAATGCTCCTAGGAACTATCCTCAGTGCTCTGCAATATTGAACAAAAAATGGATGTGCCAATCGCATGGTATCCTCCATCTCCCATGTAGCCTCTTCAGGACCGTAGTGCTCCCACTGCACCTTCACCCGTCAAAGAGTTCGATTTTGGAGCACTGTGACCTTCCTGTCGAGGATGCACAATGGTTTGATTTGGAACTCTCCGTCGGGTTCCACCAGAATCACATTCTAATTTATCACATGGTTAGGATCATGTACATATTTCTTAAGCAAAGAAACATGAAAAACATTATGAGCTGTAGTGCTAGCAGGCAATGGAAGTCTATATGTAACTGGCCCTATACGGTTTCAAGCACTTCAAATGACCCACAATATCTAGGTGACAACTTGGCACAACTTCCAAGCTTCAAGGAACTCTTCCTTTCCCTCACTCTGAGGTAAACATGATCCCCAACAATGAACTCTCTATGCACTCTATGCTTGTCTGCATAGCTTTTCTGTCTATCTTGGGATGCTTTCAGGTTCTGCCTGATCTTTGCAACCTCTTTCTCCATTTCCTAGAGAAATTCTGGACCAATCACAATCTTGTCCACTAGATTATCCCATGTCATTGGTGTCCTACACCTTCTTCCGTACAAAGTTTCATATGGACTCATTCCCAAGGATGCTTCTTGTCCATTATTATAGGAAAACTTTACCAAGTTTAAATAATCCTCCCACTTGGATGGTTTGTCCATTACATACATGTGAAACATTTCTTCAAGCACCTGATTCACTCTCTCTGTCTGTCCATCAGTATGAGAATGGTAGGCAGTATTGAAGTTAAGCTTTGTACCCAAATCTACAAATAGACCCTTCCAAAATTTGGAAGTAAACTTGGGATCTCTGTCAGAAACTATTGCCTTAGGAAATCCATGCAATCTGAAAATCTCCTTCATGAAGATTTTTGCAATAACATCAATCTTATACGTGGACTTAACCGGTATAAAATGTGATTCCTTTGTAAACTTGTCCACCACAACCATGATGGAATCATGTTGTCTCCAATTCGTTGGCAATCCTGTAATAAAATCCATGGAAATCACTTCCCATTTCCATTTTGGGACTGACAAAGGCCGTAATAAACATGTTGGGTGTTGATGCTCAACCTTTACCTACTAACAATTCACGCACTTAGAAATATACTCAGCAATGTCCTTTTTCATTCCTGGCCAAAAATACTGCTTTCTGGCTGTAGCAACTGACTTATGTTATTTTGGGTGATTAGAATATGGAGCTTGATGGATTTCATCCATAACAATTCTCCTCAAATATGCTACATTTGGAATATAAATTTTGTTCTTATAAGTAAGAAGTCCATCTTCTTCCAATTTATATCCTTCATACTTCTTTTCAAGGCTTTGTTGCTGCAACTTGTCCTTTATTTGCACATACATTTCATCCTCAGCAATATGATCAACAATATGTTGTCTCAAATCTGATTAGAAAATAATAAGAGATGCCGTATGCATTTCACGCACCTTCCTGCTGAGTGCATCAACCACTTTATTTTCTTTTCCTTTTATGTGTTTGATTTCAAAATAAAAAACACACAAAAACTCCATCCATATTGCTTTCCTAACATTTAGAGTAGGTTGATCAAATAAGTACTTCAGACCATAATGGTCTATCCTTAGCTCGAATTTTATGCCCATTAAGTAATGCCTCCACATCTTGAGAGCATGTACTATGGCTGCAAGTTCTAAATCAATCATGAGTATCATAGTTCTTCTCAGGATCCTTCAATTTCCTTAACTCATAGCATACCACGTGGTTGTCTTGCATAAGAACTCCTCCAAGTCCTTGATTACATGCATTAGTACACACCACAAAATATTTTTCTGGGTTTGGAATCTTCAAGACCGGTGCACTTGTAAGAATATCCTTCAACTGCTGGAAGCTTTCTTCACACCTTCATGTCCATTCAAACTTTATCCACTTCTTTTGCAAAGAAGTGATTGAATGTGCAACCTTGGAGAATCCTTCAATGAACCTCCTGTAGTATCCTGCAAGTCCCATAAAATATCTTACATCTATCACATTTCTTGGGTTTAGCCAATTCATAATGGCCTCAATCTTTTCAAAGTCCATAGATATGCCCTCATCTGAGATAATGTGACCCAAATAATGAATTCTATCTTTATAAAAGTCAAATTTGATCAACTTTGCATACAGGTTATGCTCCCTGAAAAATTGAAATGTCAATCTCAGATGTTCTTCATGCTCTTCATCATTCTTAGAATAAATAAGAATGTCATCAAGGAAAACAAGAACAAACTTGTCCAAATACTTGTTGAAAACACTATTCATGAGGCACATGAATGTAGCTGGTGCATTTGTGAGACCAAATGGTACCACCACAAACTCATAGTGTCCATACCTTGTTCTGAAGGTTGTCTTATGAATATCTTCATCCTTGATTCTTACCTTATGGTAACCAAACCTCAATTCAAGCTTGGAAAATACCTTTGCTCCTCTCATTTGACCAAAGAGGTCATCAATTCGAGGTAAAGGACAATGAATTTTTTTAGTTGTATGTAATCAATACACAACTTGAGTGTACCATCTTTCTTTTTCACAAACAACACCGGTGCTCCTTAATGGGACACACTTGGCCTGATATAATTCTTCTCCAACAACTCTTGTAGCTGCATCTTCAGCTCTAGCAATTTTGGTGTGCTCATACTGTAGGGTGTCTTAGACACTGGTGCTGCACCTGGGACGAGGTCAATTGTAAAATCAATATCCCTCTTTGGAGGAAGTCCTAGAATCTCATCAGGAAAGACATCCCTGAATTCCTGCAATACATGAAAGTCCTCCAACCTAGGATTTTCATTCTATGTTTCCTCGAACACATGGGCTACATACAACTGGAAATATTTTCTACAGAACTTCTTTAGCTGCATTGCTGAAATCTTCCTAATAGAAATCACCTTTGGAATTCCTCTTACAACCCTTTGGTTTCCTTCTTCATCCATTCATTCAAAAGTATCATTATAATAATCAAGCTTACTATGTGAGCTTCTAATGAATCCATTCCAATGAGAATATCATTGGAACCAAGTGGTAGAACATTCAAGTATGCACAAGTGAATAACCCATCCATGACTAATGGACACTTCTTTACCACTTCACTAACCTTTCTCTTGGTTCCAATGGCTAGTTGAACTAACCATGATTTACTATGTCTTGACTTCTTAAAAGCACAAATCTCAAGAACTCTAGGAGTAATATAATTTTGAGTAGATCCAGGGTCAATCAAACCAGAAATAGATTGCTTAACAATATTACTTGCAACTTCAACCACAATTGAATGATGATCTGCTTGGGGGTCCTCCAGTGCTGCATAAATTCTAGGGACAGTCCTTGCCACTTGACCCACAGTTTTTTCTTCCTAAATGTGTGATCTTGACTCACATTCACATTTTGATGCAGACAGTTCCTACGTAGATGGTTTCCTCCGCATCCCCAACATTGGAGTGCTTCTTAGATCTCTTATGGATCTCTTGGCATGTCTCCCATCACTCTAGCTGGCTAAGTCACGGATTGTGATGGATGCCTCTACTGATTTTGGAAGTGAGAAGGTTTGAAACCTTTATTCCTTTGGTCAAACTTCTCATTCCTCTTGTCCTTCCACGCCTTATGGTAATCGGGTTTTTCTTTGTTCAAATCATAGAAATACGTGGCCTTCCTGATAGCCTCTTCTAGAGTTCTAGGTTCATCAAACTCAATTTTGTCTTTGTACGACTGAGGTAGTTCACCCAGGAAACGCTGAATTTTCACTTTATCTTCCCTGATGTACCTGACATACCTCAACAACTCCAAGAACTTATTTGCATATGCTTCTATGGCTAGCTGCCCCAATCTCAGCTTATGGAATTATTTAATATTATCATCATAGTACCTATCAGAGAGGTACTTCTGCTTGAAATACTTCTTGAATTGTTTCCACACGATCTTTCTGTCATTGATCTTCCTCTCTTTCCTAAGGTGCTCCTACCATATAGATGCTCTGTCATTCATATTAAAGATGGCTACCCTAGCCTTCATATTTCCTGAGTAGTCCTGGACTTGGAAATATTTATTCATCCCAAGAAGCCAAGATTTAGCTTCTTGATCGGTCTTTATCTCACCATTAAAGGTAGGAGGCCTTGCCTTCTTGAATTCATTACATGAACTGTTCCTGCAACACCTCTTCCTCTTTTCCCCATGAGATGAAGAGATTGAACCCCTAATGGATCCTTCAGAGTCAGATGTTCCACTAGAAGATCTCTTTCTTCTTCTAGTGCAACTCTTACTACCTTCTGGTCTTACTGTCCGGTGCCCATAGTTCATCCGCCTCTGGATATTTGTCAAACTCTGTAGCATGGCTGCATTAAGCTGATTATGCTCTTCCTGAGCTTTAATCATTCTTTCATTGTCTTCTCTATAACTTTGCATCTCCACCCTTAGGATTCTCATAGTGGTTGTAAAATCTGGCGGAGTCTCTTGATATCTCTTTCCATTAGACTTTGTTTCAACATTTCCAACTCTAATGTTTTCCCCCATGGCATCTTTCTCATTCCCATAGGGATCCTATGCATCATTGATGTTGTAGGTTCTCATGGCTGAGCCAAAAACCTACTCTTCCAATCTGCACTATGATTATGCAAAAATGTGTTAACAAACATATTGTTAGCTGCAAAATAATGTCAGACTTTAAACAAACTTATTAGTTGCAATGTTTCAATCAATAGCTCTGAAAGCTATTCTCTTGGCATATTCAGGCCCAATGTTGCAACCATTGGATCTGATACCACATTCTCACGTCCCCTCCTACCTTAGAGGAGAATGTGACCTCAACTGCTATGATACCACACTATCACGTGTCCTCCCGCCTTGGAGGAGAACACAACCTCAACTGCTCTGATACACCACAATGTCCATGAACCTGGTTCCCACACACCTGACTAATATGCGTAATTATTTAAAACGTATTAATTCTTTCTCTTTAACACAGTCGTGGATCATGTAACATCCCTTAACCTTCAATATCTGGCTTAGAAACCACTGTACAGTCATTTCATCCTTGATAGATCCATTCTGTGATTGGAAATGCCTTTTCCACACGGAACCTGTCCTTTCTTCCCTCTGCCTTTTGCCTTCCCCTCTCTGCCTTCCGTTGTGGAATCAGGAATAAAAAACATAACTTGCGACAGAGTCATTCAAACCATGTTCTTCCTTCTGCCTTCCACCTTTGGAATTTAGAAATCGGAAGATCAACATTCGACATAAACATTTATACACATTTTCTCCTTCTGGCTTCTGCCTTTTCACCTTCCAATGCGGGACTCGAAAATTGGAAAACTAACAAACGAAGGAGACCTTTATACACATTTCTGTCTTTCGGATTCCTCCTTTCCGCCCTCCAATGTGGAACTCCAGAATCATAAAACTCGTGAAACGATCACTTGTCTTCTCGACCTTCTGCCTTCCAACTTCCTCGTTTCACCCCCTTCTGCTGTGGACCTCATAAATCGAAAAAAACAACTTTTTGCCTTAACCTTTTCCCATTTTCTGCCTCCTGCCTTCTGCCTTCTGTAGGCGGATTCCGAGGTGTGGAAAACACAATTTATTCCTTGATCTTCTCTTTGTTTCCTCCTCCCACCTTCCACATGCGTATTCCGGGGTGCGAAAACTCTCAAGTCATATGCCTTCTGACTTTGTAACCAAGATTCCAACCTCCAAGGACTTAAGCAAAAATACATGAAAACATACAAGGCATATGTAGATGCAAATGCAGGGACATTCATCAACAGTAAACTCTATTGAATTCATTAACAAGCATTCAACATAATCAATATACTCATAAGAAAATACATTGCAGAAATACATAACAGGGAATACTTATCTTTAAGATGAATTTGTCCTACAACTAGCTATGTCATTGCAATGTTCCACCCAACCATAGGCTAATGTGTTCATTAATATTTCAACACCATTGCCACCCTCGAGCTAGGCATGATTTCCACAAGGAGGTAGGGAACAATAGGCTCACACATAGCCAACACACATCAAAACACAGTCAAGCCAACCTACAGTTGGGTTTCTTAGGATGCTAAGGAAATGACTCACAGTTGGTCAAATGCACACCAAGACTCAACCAAACCAACTAACCGTTGGGCTTATCAGGCTAATAAGGAAGTTGAAAGGTAGAATTGCTAAGCTAGTGAGCTCAACCACAGAGCTATGGAAACCTACACTAGATCTATCCAGCTTGGCATTCCACAATACCTACACACCCAACATAAGGAAGCATCCCCTTCTCTGCTCCACAGTCCCTCGGGCTATGCCTTCCCTTCCAGTGCTCTTTAGGGTGTGCATAGAAAGTTTCCCAGCCCCTCTTGATCTGTCTGCGAGGTTCCTCTCTTCACTAGATTTATCAACCAATTTTGGGGCCTCTTCCACTCCCGATTCTTTCAGACCAAAATAGGGATGCACATCACCACAACCCACAAGGAAACACAACAACATAGGATTCAGTTTACAGAATGTGTAGCAACACTTTGCTAAAACCAAAACGCTCTGCGACTCTTCGGTTGATGAACAATGCATAATCCTGAATGAACAACAATAAAATGACTAAATGAACCACCTACGGGAAGAATAATCAAGAGCACTCAACGAGACCCATGAAAAACGATGGACTGGGCACACTTTCTAGGGTTTACTTGCTTCATAAGTAAGAATGTAGCTTCCTAGACTGCAGACTTGTAGGTTTTCTCAGACACTCAATTATACTGCCATGCCTTTCTCTTCCCAAGGCATTAACTACCTCAACAAACTTCTGGAAAAAATGAATGATTGAGGGCAGAGGACAAAAATGTAGCCGAGGGCTCATGGGTTCCCCCATTGACATCTGGTCTCACCTTATTGGATCAGGGGGTTTGACTAACTCCCCTCCCTATCCCTTATGGAATCATGCCCCCATCTCTTTCACGTTGCAATCCATAGCTAATTGTGGTATTTTATTAATTGTGTATTTACATGGTGTTCCAAAATATGATGTGCCTGGCTTAGCGCCAGAACCATCGGTATCAATCCTGATCACCGATACACATAACACCAAATTAATGGCAGGGCCTTGGCCTTGAGCTCCTTGCCATGATTCGAAATACAATATACAGATCATGTACAATTTCAATACCATGGGGTCAAAACTGAGGTATTACAGTGGCAATACATCCAGTACACAAATAAAAATCAGTTCCTTGGACATAACCTTTACTGACCAGGAAGAGCCCATTCACATAATAATGATCGATAAAGAAAAAATCGACTGGGCCAAATCTAAAGGTTATAAATATGCGCATATGGGTGTTGCCAAATTAGGACTTGGGCCATTAGCCAAGCCTTATATGAATGTTTCATCTTTGTGTTGTGTTTTAGATACCCGCCATTTAGAATTTTCCAATGCCGTAATAGGAGGATTTGAAGACCCCTTGCATAATGGTCCCTTTTTCAGTACCATCTTTCAAAAATATTTTGTCAGTTTGGATGACCCTGTAGTATCACAAATACTAATATTCTACCATTTCACTATTCTAGGGATTACTTTTACTCTCAAAATGTGCAAGAATACTGAATTAAAATTTGCATGCAAGGTTTCGGGATAATGTCCCTAAATTATAGCTGAACTAGGGAAAATATTTACAGAAATAAGGTAAACACTTACCACTGATAATCAAGCTGATGATACTCCAGAGATAAGATGCATGCATATAGATCTAGATTGGTGAAGTAATGATGCTTCCTTCCCGTGTTACCGCATGGCAGCACGAAACTCTCTCCTCAGCTAAAGGTGACGTTTTTGGTGAAGGAGGTGCCTGATGGAGCCGAGAATTTTTTAGGATGTAGATATTCCCATGCTAGAGAGAATGACAAAGCATGCAGAGTTTCTAACAAACTGATGGCTGATAGTCACTCAAGGAAGTAGAGTGACCTTGATGATGAAGATGAAGTTGACATGCAAAAGATAGATTAGGATTTAGAGACCCAACAAATACTTATGGGGTTTTCCAGCTATTCCCTAGATGCACACATGAACCTGCAAACAATCTTCTGGTTGATGCTGAATCATTGGATATGGATGAATATGATGAATGTTGTGGATAAACCTGGATGGTCTATCCCAAAAGAGACTAGGGCAGATAGTTGCATTGTCAAACCCTCGTTAGCTGAAGACATCGTCTTCAACCCCAACTGCTGTGGCTGCACGTCGTGTTGCTACTCAAAAATTCCAAATAAAAAATAATCATAAGAGGTACCTCCTTTAGTCCAATAACCCTTCTTAAATATATCATCATGCACTTTTAGGGTTTGCATGACACTTTTAGGGTTTATGATGCAATTCTAATTTTATGTTGACTTTTAATCCTAAAGAAATAAGGCTTATTTTATCCGATTGATGACTTTAATACTGAAAGAGTGTCCCGATTTGTTCTAAGTACCAAATGTCCTATGGGAATCAAGTAGGTTAGTGGGTGTTTTGGTGCTTAATTAGAAGAGGACATTACATACCCTTACATTTATGACTTGTTGAAAGCTTATATTCTCCCTTTAGGATTTAAAATGGACACGAGTTCTAAAATTATTTAGCTAAAATATTTGGTTGTCATCCGATTTGGAGATGATTCCCTTCCTCCTCTTACCAATAAATTCCATCAAAGTTCACACCTTCTCATCATGGTGGAAATAGATAAATAAAAAAACTCCACCCCTATTACTTTTGACTGGATTGCCATCTCCTATCCAAAGCAATGTGAGGTAAGATAAAAAGAGTTAAGAAATTTTGATAAAACTCTCAACTCACAACTCTCTACTCCTAATCCCCTTGACTTTGTCATACTTTCAAATTCTTTCAAATTTCCTGAAGGATTTCTTTCACCTCAGTTTGCTCCACCTCTTGTAAAGTATTCCTCTGTTAATAACTCCTTTTCCTCCTCCAACAACCAGTCAGTCTTATTTGAACCCCGTTCTTCTTCACAGTTTTACTTCTCAAGAGTTCATAATAATGAGCATAAAGGTCAACATCCAGACTGCCCTGAACGTAGAAAAGAAGTGGAGAGAATAAAACTCAGAAACAAAGGAGTAAGTTTATACATGATGTCTCTCCCCAGAAGTGGCCCTAGTTTCACCTCCACCAATCCAAAAGTTGATACATCTTTCCATCTAGGAAGAAATCTTCTTGATAATCCTTTTAGATAGTTTTCCCACAATGGGCTGTCCAAAAGAGAATTCATCCCCCATAGGTCATCTGCCCCGAATGAAACTGTCTCAAATGAAATAAAGCTGCTAAATTATGGTAATTTTTAGCAGCAACTAACTGGCCAAAATATTGATGATATAGCCTCTGACATTATGCTTCTGAAACAAAAATCTCAAACGGAAAAAGAGCACATTTCTTTGCTAGAAGCTAAAGTTGATCATTTGTTTTTGGATCAAGAAGAAATAAATAATGCCATAATCTTAACAAGTGAAAAGCTAGAGAAAAGGTTAGATTTCTTAGGAAAAATGATGGTCATAACTCAGAATGTAAGCAATAAAAGGAGTCATCTAAGCCAAATTGCCTTAGAGCTTGCAGCTAAAGGCCACCAATGAAAACAAGAAATAAGATACTTGTTTGGGATGATGAGTATTGATAAAAAAGAAGAAGACCAAAGACCAGAATTCCTTTTTGGTCAAGAAGTGGAATACCAAGCAGAGGTCAATGATTTAAGAAACATGGTCTCCCAGTTTAAAAGAATGCCAAATGATTTTCCAGATAAGTACCTATCGGCATTCCAAATCCCGAAAAGAGAGGATCATGGATCTTCCAACCCGGCCAACCAAAGAAACAATCCTCAAATAACTGGTCCTCCTCCTCCTTTTGATACAGAAATGTTCTATCTTTTTGACCTCTCTAATGCATTAGTACCTCATTCTTTCCATTTTGGAATAAATGGGATGAATAACTTAATATCCCAAATGCCTTATCAACCTGTGTTGAATATCCAATGTCAATCCCGTGCTCAAATAAGAACAACCATCCAACTTTTGACAAATTGGGTTTTGTATAAAAGATCACAAGATAACGCAATAAATGGCCAATAGCTAGCACTCCAGCTAGTTGCAGGATTTTCAGAATTGGCTTTAGAATGGTGGTGTTGGATTCCACAAGAATCTAGAGAAGAAATGTTAAATGCAGCAAATGCAAATCAAAAAATTCTTACTGCTATAGGTAAAGAATTTTATGGCCCAGATGAAAATGAATATTATAAACATATTGCATCCTTATTTATGTCTGCCAGAATTTGTGACTTAAATAAAAGTGAAGAATATTTATGTTATATGCAGAAATTATTAATTACTTCTGGAAATGATGATAAACTATCATATTTGAAGCATTACTTAATAAGTTTTCCTGGCAATGTTCCCGATGTTGTTGAGCAACATATTAAAGATAAAAATATTCCTCTCTCAAGTCTTTCTCTTGTCTAGTTGCATTCTTTCATAATGGAAACATGGAAAGAACATTGTCTGGAAGAAAGAGTGGCTAAAGACTTTAAAAGGAACTCTTCAATATTTTCCCTTGGTTTTTGTAAGGATGTTGCAAAAATGTCAGATTGGGGTTGTGGTTCTCACAATAGAGGACACTTTGGGCGAGAGTCCTGTAGTTGCAAAAAGAAAAAGCATCCCAAATACACTAGTGCACCTATATTTCATCCAGATAGAGGCTACAAGCATAGAAAAGGTAAAACATTAAAAAAGAAAGCATATTTCAAGAAAATATATGAACCTACAAATAAGGAAAAAAGTTTCATTTGTGGCAAGAAAGGTCACTGGGATAATACATGTCCAAACAAGAAGAAAAAGCCCAAACTTGCTGCCCTGTTCTCAGAAGCCCTAGATACAACTTGGTGGGATCTAGCTTGGTGTGAAGTAGGAGATTACCTTGAAGGTGAAATTGTCTTCTTACTAGAAGAAGGCGATTCCTATGATTTCGACCTTGCTTTAGATAAATTTTCCCCTCACTCATTTGAATCCTCCTCTTCATATTGTGATGAGGAAGAAAATTTAGGAGTGTGTTCTGGTCCTCTTGATTTTTTTTATATGTTTTATGCTAACTTGCCTAAATTCTCTCCAGAAATCCGGATTGTTGAAATTGACAAAGAATTATCTGAGACTCCAGTTTACCAGTATATGAAAAGGCAAGATGAAAAAAGATGAAAAAATAAAGCTTTTTGCAAGAATAAAAGCCAAAGAGAAAGTCTCAGAAGAGATAGAAAAATTTCTCTCTTCAAAAATCAGCAAAAATACAGCATTCTACCAGCCTATAGACTTATATAAAGGCTATCCTGGTCATCGCGAGGATAGAAATGAATTTAGAATATATAAAGAGAGTTTGCTTAGATTACAGATCAAAGAAAAACAAACGTCATTAAAAAAGTTGGTAAAAGAAATAGAGGAACTTAAAAGAATGCTTGAAATAACAAACAAAGAGAGATCAATCTTCTGATGAAGAATGTGCAAAGCCTATATTGAAGCATTACAGTCCCCAAAAGCCTTTGAAAATCCAAAACATACACTACACACTAGTGACTCAGAAGAAGAAAACTACCAGGATGGAGAACCTTCTCTAGGTTCTTTAGGACTCTTCACTAGTCCTAAGTTCTTCACAAAAATAAATTTTTGTTCGCCATAATTTAAGTCTTAAGAACTTGAATGTATTATAGATTCAGGTTGCCAAATGAATTTGGCAAAAGGGAATACTATACCACCTTGCTACTGGGAAGAATCTAAATAACATGGCATGGTCATTGAGTGAACTCCTGTAAAGCTGAAAGGTAGAGTTCCAGACTTTCCAATAAGCATTGGCAGAACAAAATAAGTTTTGCACCTTAATAGATTAGATAGCATCAAAGAAGACTGCATAATAGGATCAACCTTTTTGCATAAAGTCGGTCCTATCACAGTTGATGAGACGAAAATGAATTTTACTTGTATAGTAAATGGCATAAGACTTTCCACTCTTCTGTATTACTCTTCCTCCTTCAAATTCAAAAACCCTGTACCTCAACCTAATCCCCCTCCCTCTTCAGATGAAAGAAATGGGAATTAGTGTATGTAGACGATATTCTTGTTTGTTCAAAAAATATGCAAGACCATTTGAAGCATCTGCAAGAATTTTACTCTTTAGTTTTAACCATGGCTTGGTTTTGTCAAAATCCAAAATGGAAGTTGGAAAGACAGATATTGAATTTTTAGGATATAAAATAAGTAAAGGACACGTGATTATTCAAGAACATGTCTTGATGGTTTTTTCTCACTTCCCTAATCAAATCCTTGAAAAAATACAACTACAAAGATTTTTGGGGAGTCTAAATTATATCCGACCATTCTACAAAGGGAAAACAGATGATATCCATCGATTACAATAATGACTGAAGAAAAATCCCCCAATGTGGAATCAAGCAATGATGGATGTAGTTTGAAAAATCAAAGACAAAGTGAAACAACTACCTCCACTTTCTCTACTGAAAGGCTCTGGCCAGATGGTGATTGAGACTAATGCCTCTAATAAATCTTGGGGAGGTATACTCATAGAATAACATACAGATAAGGAAGAAATCTGCGGATATGCTTTAGGAGCATTCAAGAACGCAGAGCTCAATTATTCGTCAAGTCACAAAGAAATCCTTGCAGTCAAAAAGACTGTAAATCATTTTAAGCTTTATTTAAAAACCTTTTAAATTTATTGTTAGAACATATTTAAAAATAATGTCTGGGTATATTCAAAAATGAAAATCTTATGGAAGAAAATAGCTAAATTATTTATTCTAGAATTTTAAAGTGGTTTCTTTGGTTACAAAACGTTGATTTTGAGATTGTAGATAAATTAGGCTATTTAAATTGCGTTGCTAATATGTTAACCAGAGAAGAATTGTAGGAGCATCCAACTCTTCAGATAACAGATCCAAGCTTTGGATCTTAAGGATCCCTTGACATAAGAAGAAAGAGAGGACTTTTTGAATCGTGCCAGCAAAAAAAAAGCAGATAAATATTTGTCACTCTCTCTAATTCAATAAATAAATGCCTCTCCTATGAAAATTCAGATCTTGGAGAGATGGGGAAAAGAAGCGTTTAAAGGCTTAGAAAATGCCTTGCATCAACTTGAGGAGCTCAATCATGTTTGGATTGATTCAACTTATACATATGGCAAAGAGTTTCTTTATGTGGATCTCAGTCCAGGTTTTTTAACTTGGAATAGCTACAATATCATCTTACAATTCTGTTGAGAACAAGGTGAGATAATAATTTGTGGAGATCCTTCTACCTTGGTGCAACAAGAATGGTTAGGATGGAAATAAGTCTTTCTCCACAAATTGTGTCCAAGAAAAGATTGGGTTCAATGACGTGTAAATTTTATTTTACACCTTGAAACAGATATGATCGTGGTACACCAAAATCATATGGGTTTTAAATTTAAGCTACGACATCTGGGAGGAACTTACTCTCCTCTTGATCCCCCAATTTAAACTCAACATAAATATAGAAGAATGGATAGAAATGGTCACCTCCTGGATAATACAATTCACACTTGAAGAATTCCTTTAAATTTCAAAGTCAAATCTATTTTCCAAGGAGAATTATGTTGTGTTCCCAATGAAACTATGCTTAGGTCTGATGTAGAACAATGTTTTTCTTATTGCTTATTCCTAGGCATCGAATTCGCTCTTGATAGCGACTTTGAGAGATTCATTGGTTGTACATGTGGCGAAGACCCATGTATTTGTAATTATGATAATGAATAATGGAAAGCGTTGTGGGTCGCTAATAATAGCTTCACTGTGTAAAGGTCCAGTCTGTCGTCAGTCCATAGATTCCATCACATGGATCGGGTGACTTACCCAACAAAAGGTGTGATTTGATCCATTGCCATGGGATCCGAATCAAGTAATTTTACCTTTAGGTGTAAGTTTCAAGTCATCGGTTAACCGACTAAATTTGTATAAATAAGGTGCTCCTCTCGTCATTTGGAATCATATGCATTTGGAGTCTTTAGAGGTTTCTGCATTCTGTCTGTGTGTCGAGCGTTGTGTATGCTCTCCATTTGCACTTTGAGCGATCAATTGGGATCAAAAGCAGCGATCTCAAGTGTAATGAGTCTGTGAAACTAGTAGCATATGCTCTCCCTCTGCACTCAGTGTGATCAGTGCGATCATCTGCGCTCAGTGCGATCAGCTGGGATCATAAACTCTGGTTAGTTTAAAAGTTTGAGTTTGTGCTTATGATGATATTCACTCTCAGAAGACGAACAAGCTATATTTGAGTCTGTAAATCTAAGTTTTGATTCTTATAGGTTAGGAGTCCCATAAGCCTGAAAGTAAGCTTCGGCCTTGCTGATGTATGAAATCTCATCGACCCCAATTTCCCATATATGAAGGAACTGAGTCTTAGGATATAATTGGTCAGCTTTTGCATCTTCTCAAGCCGTGTTCGGTCTTGGAGCCTCTTTGTATATGTAGGATTATCATTGATTTGATTATCCATATTCCCAGTGCTTAATCATCCAGGACAATGACCGTGGGAGTTATCCACAAGCATCCACTTCTATCTTTTATCCCTTCCATTACCACAATGTTTGCTCCACCTTTTGGAAATGGTGTGAACAAATCTACAAAGTTTGTATTATAGGATGCTTTCTATCCAGTTTGAAAGTACCGACTCAAAGATGATGCAGTAGCTTCCATTGAAGAGAAAACACATGAATTCCCAGATTTCTTTGGTGATTCTTGTGAATTATAAAATTGTTTCTTCTTGTTAGAATTATCCTCTCCTGCACCTAAGTCATCCTCATGACTATCTAATTGAGCATCAACATCTTCACCATTGATATGATCCTCACTCTGCACGGATGATTAATTCAAGCTCACACTAAAATCTTGTTATCACCAACCTTGTAGTGGCCTATGTGAGGTAGATCCACGATGGATGGTAGAGGGACGAGCAACTAAGGAGGTGGAACCAAGAATTCCTAGACTCTTGAATGGATGGTTGTCACCCCAATCAAGGAATCCTTCAATTTATGTGTCTTAGCCCAATACAACAAAGGGGGAGACCTGGATCTACTCCCGACAGGAGAGATCCAAGCTAGAAACTAGATTAGATCAAATGGACTAGAGGTATGCAAGGTGTAAGGTAATGGAAACCCTAGATCTATGGATGATGTCACTAGGTGAACCAAGGCTTTGGATAGGGCTTTAGGAAGTATGAGGTTCGATCCAAGTTGGGACACAGGTGACCTATGAGGTGAATACTAGATCTAGGGTTGAGGTACTAGCAATAGGTAAAGATATTCGCTGCCTTGGGAAACGTAACCAATGCAGGGAGGGAAAGGAAAATATTGGGGCTATCTAGTACTGATGGATAGACTCGATGAAAGATATGACAAATTCAAAGTACCCGAGTCACCAAGAAAAAGTCAGTTACAAGGAAAGAAGGCCAAAGAAGGGGTACTACTAGGGTTGGAGACCAGTGCCTTCTAGATCTAGGGAAATGGAGTCACTATCTGCCCAGCATTAGAGGAAAACCACCTGGGAAATACCTTAATCTACAGACCCAGAAAGGTATTTGGCCGAAAAAGTCAGTCTACAGAGAAAACTAGCAGCAAGGTGGCCAACACTAGGGTATGAAAAACTCAATTTCTCAGATCTAGGGAAATTAGGAGGCTTCCATCTCAGCGTTGAAGGAGAAATGGATAGAGGGGAACCCGATCTACAAACCCAACTTGAAAATTTGCCAGAAAAATTAGATCTCGGAAAAAAGTCAGAAAATTGATGTGGAGGGCTAGGGTTTGGGAAGACTGTTTTTTAGATCTAGGGAAAACTAGGAAAAAATAGCTTAGCGTTGAAGATGAATTGGTGAGGGGAAGGCCCGATCTACAAAACCCAGCAGTGGTTTGTCCAGAGATTGAGCGGTTTATTTTTAGTATTTTTGGTTTTTTATTATTTATGGAATTTTCAATAAAATGAAGAAAAGCACGTGTCAATGGATTGAAATCTGGAAGAAAGAAACTAACCTGCAGATCTTACTTGGAAATCCTTGTAGATGCCTTGAACATGATGATCCCTTCTATCCCGATCAATTTGAGAATACCTATGTGATTTCTAAGCCCAACGTTTTGCTCCAAGTGACCAATGCACCCTCTCTTCTGCACAAGCAAACATCAACAATATCATATTTACTGTATCATGAGAAAAATACAATATCTACAGAAAAAATAAAAATATTTAGTCATAGATCACAATGAAGCTAATGAAAACCCTCTGTTACAGACGAAACCAGTCCAAGCGAGTTGAGGTCCCCATGTAAAAACGCCTAAGTGAATTCACCCTCCTGTAGACAAGACAATGATCCCAAAAAAATATAGATCTCACACAAATTTCCCAAATGCTAGGAAGCAAAAGAATTTCCAATCACCATCTAAGAACACCAGATGCAAAGGAGATCCAAAAAATATCCAAAAGAAAGTTTTTCTATTAATCATATCCAAGAGCCAAAGACCCCTTACAAAAGAGAAGCTCTCTCCTTTAAATAGGAACGAGAGAACCAAAATCCTAACCACTTTTCAAATGAGTGGATAAAATTAAAAGATACAAATGTTCTAATCAACTGTTGAGATGAGCTCAATATACAATACATGGATCAATGTAACAATACAATATAAAAGTGGACTAAATCACCCTAGGAGAGGGATCCCACTCAATAAGAAATAAATGAAGCACATGGTGGGTCCAGGGAGTGTTAACTAGCTCCCTTTGGGTGTCCCCATGGCACAATAAAATAAAATAATATTTTAAATTTATGAATTTGTGCCTCCTTGAGGAAATCGTGAGCCTCCCAAAAGCCCCATAAAATAATATAAAATGCTCCAAAAATAGGTGTGGGCCCAATATGGTGCTGCAATTGCTGGAGAAGGTCTGGAGGACATCACTCTCATCATCATGGCTCATCCCATGCCATTTCCTTGCCTCAGTAACCCAAATAGATTTCTTCAGTAGCCATTTAATCAGTTTTTAATTTGCCTCGGGAAACATGAACTTGCCAAAACAACCTCCTAGGGTTCCTGCGTTGTCCTATGAGCCCACTAGGCTCTCTAGGATGGGGGTAATATGGTACAATCAAGTGGTTCCACCCCCTATGCCCCATACAATGCCTTAGAATATCCAATAAAAACATCTCCCTGCTCAGACACATCATTCAGTGTAGCAAAACTGCATCAGAAGGGTAAAATGAGCCTGATCATCTCTGCAAGTGCCCGAAATCCATAACAAGTTGTCTCATTAGACTCAGAGAGTCCAAATCCATCTAGGGTATATACTCATACCTTTTCCAGGTCTCTTCCTGATCATCAACAATATTCAATAGACAAAATAATAATATGTAAGTGATCAGATAACCAGTATAACTCAGGTTGGCATCCAAATGCTGCAAGTGATCAAAGGCTAAGACATGCTCTACAAATCATTTAAATAACAATCATAACAAGCAGCAGTCACCTCACTGGTGGTATATAAACCAAATACATATATATATATAAGGTTTTATTAATCATAACCCACATCAGACTTTCAAGACTATGCTCACTTCATAGTTGTAGTCAGTTTGCTAGTGGAGGGTGAAGGCTAAAATTGACAAGGCTAGGACAAGGATGACTACCAACTTGACATCATGACACTTTGGAAATGGAAAAAATAATACTCATTCTATAAATATGTAGGACAAACAATAACAAAGGGGATGGCAGTGCCTCACAAATGCATGAACTACTTCAGAGGAGCCTACTCACCTTGACAAATGCTCACAATCCAACTCAATACAAGTAAGACCAACAATCTTTAGATCGAACATTTAGGAACCATTTCTTTTTGGGCCTTTGATTTTCCATAGCCTTGGTATAAACATTTTTATGCGGACTTTTATTATTTTAGGCTTTGCATTCACGTATGTCTAAAAACACTACTTTTCATGAATGTTTAAGATATTTCATTACAATTTTTTCAGAGCTAATTTCATTAGGATATCCTTTCATTCATGTATGTTGAAAAACACTACTTTTCATGAATGGGAGTTTTGCAAGATATTTATTTCATTTCCAGATACATTGTATTGATGGTAGCACTACTTGTTTCAGGTAAGCAAACACATCCTAGGTAACTCAGAGCCGAGACACAAATAAATAGGGAGGTTTGTCCACCAAAGGCTCTAGCGGGGGGAAAGGTCCTCCATGCCATAAGTCAAGCAGTAGGTTGGGTTAAAACATAATTGGAAGGTAATGGATGGGTGGAGACAGTGAAAGATGAAACCAACACTAGCAAGCCAAAAGATGTTGGAATGACTACCTCTATTCTCCCTAAGGAGGGTAAAACCAATGAGTATAGATCAAGAACTTCCAAGTCTGAGTAGGGACATCAATACATAATACAGATACATCTAAGTCCACATATTTATATGACCACCAGATCATGACACTAAATGATAATACATGTCACAAAAATGAGTATAAGAGCAATGATAACCATAACACCATATATAAGTTGAGTCATAACCATGCAAATAATCCATTTGAACCATCATCTATCCAATGAGAAAATACTGATACAAATATGGGCATCATAAACTACTCTGCCAATGACTAAATGACTACATCAATCCTCAAATCTGAGTGTCCTGAGACTCAGTCCTGGCATGGGAGAGTACTATAGTCCAGTAGTAACATAATGATCCATCAAAACTGCTCATCTCAGCATCTCATATGTAGGAGATCTTGCTGAAAAAATGTACTGAATCTGAAAAATAGAATATGCCAATCCCGGCTACTATATATGTGATAACATCTGGCTCCAGTTGGGACAAGTGCTCTGCTGAAAAGAACGCTTGAGAACCTCAGAATCTTTGGTCCTCACACTCTGCTTCTCGCATCCTCGATCAATCCCTCCAGCTCTGCAACCGCTACCAAAATGTCACCAACTACCCGCAGCATGTCCAGAGCTATACCAAACTCACAGATCGGTTGTCAGAACCATATGTGGATAATGTAAAGTACTAAAACTGAAAATGCATGAAAACATAAAAGCAGAAAGGAAATTTAATCTATAACCATAACTTTTAGGAAAAGTTTTATTTTTTATTGTGCAGGAGAAAAAATAAACTCAAGACTAAACTAAGAGCTTCAAAAGTGAGCTTCCGACAAAGATGCAAAATTCTAAGCTACACTACTACCGGGAAAGGCTTACTCAGGTCCTCCCTACTCTAACCTAACCAATTAAGCAAGTGCTAGGTAAAATGATCGATTATTCTTTATTTATAGTTAATGACCCAACAAGCTAGAGATGGTTTAGAAGCAATGTATATGAGAATTGAAACCATTCTAACTTGCTTGAAATTCAGAGAAAGATGTGGAATGACATCATGTCAAGACTGAAACCGACTTTTTAGAAACTCATCCATCAAGATACTGATAGGATCACAAAAGGTATCGGAGCTCGTACTTAATGGAAGAAGGCAATATGACTCATGATTCAACCACTCCAAACAGTTCTTTGTTTCCTCCTCTACCTTACTAGGACATTCAATTCTATTTACTCTAGAAGAAATGGGAGAATCAAATGGGGACAAGTTGTAATGTAATGAAACTATGAATGAGATCAAGCCCATTTGTTGTTTAAAAATGGAGAAAAGATGAAATTGATTTTTATACACCTTCTCTAGCCATCCATAATATAGATTTACAAATTGAAAAAATTATTCATTACGGATGACTGAGAAGAGACATGAAGTGCATTTTCCCCAATTATGTGATAATGCTTAAACTCCTGATTCAAAATTTTGAAAGTAACAACTTGATTAAAAGAAAAATCCATACAAGAAGACTTGAAAATTGGGACGGGAGGGTGGATTGAAAATTTTCTCCCAGACTTGAAATAATTGATCTCAGAATTTGATGAGAGGAAAGAGCTTTTGAATTAATTCCATGAGTGATTTCAAGATTCGAAACAAGGTCAATATCCACACATTGAACCAACATATTCTGATTAAGTATTGGATGAAGAATTCTACCAATACTACCAGGACAAGGCTCCTCATTGCAATGTTCTTGATCAAGTTCACTTATAATCGTATCATCATGTGATTGTTCTTCTTTAAGCTCTAGATAAGGAAAAACATCAATAAGTTCAGTTTCAGTTTCCCTATCACTCTTATAGGCGTGCTCTTCAATCACAATATGATCACAAGATTGCTCTTCAATAGAAGTTTGATTGATTTCATGAAAGTCTGAATCCAGATTTAGATGGCTTGAATACAGACTCAAATTATCGTCAATTAGGCAATGACTATGGGGTTGCTCTTCTAAAGGTCATTTAATGGAATCACAAATGGAAGGCTCAACTATGGATGTTTCTTGATTGTTAGGTTTCCTTCCATGGATTAAATCCAAGATTTGCTCTGTGACTGCTTCAGGTAATAATTACAGAGTATCTTGTATGATTTGATTGATATCTTTCTTTATTTCAACATGAGGTTTTGAAACATTATCCTCAAAGTACTCTGTAACATTCTTATGGATTGCAGGCACGCTCATAATTTGGAACATTTCAGGAGAGGAATGATTCAATTGAGAAAGCAAATTGCCAATATACTGATTGTAATAATTGCTAGAATCACAGCCAACTATCATTGTTCATACCCCACTTATCTATTAACATATCTATGAACATGTCATACCCAGTGATGGATTCTAGTGCTAAATGATCAAACCATAGTTGAACATCCCCTCGCAAGGATTCTTCTAAGGCTCACATATAATCATCCTCATTGTCTGCACCTCTAATTTCCATGTAATCCCAGAGAATATCCAGATGGATTTCAATAGATATATCCTTATTTCCATTAAACTGAGGCAACCTCCTAGTGTAATTGTTTGGCATAGGATGAGGTGCCCCTAGTATTTCAGAAAAGTCAAAAAGAGACTGTCTGTCTTGTTTCTTAACAACTCTGGTTACTTGGTTATAAGGCTTTAACTGGGACTGACTCCTAGGTTCATGTCGGCTTACAGGTTCATCAGGGGTAGTCACAACAAAACTGTATTACATTGATGAAGAGGATTACAAGGATCATTCACTTGATGCTGTTTTACTAGTCCATTCGGGATGGTTGGGAAATATTTATTGCATGGGTGAGGAAATTGGTGGCTACCATAACTATTGTGATAACTAGATTCATACCCATAATCATGCTCGAGATCATCCTCATACCCGTAGTCTAATTTCCTTTCAAGTTCATTTATGCTTTTATTTAATTCCTTCATGCATCTGATAAATATATCTGAATTCATTATGATTTATGGCATGTTCTAAGAACTTAAGATTAATACGTTGGGTACGGTCCTTAGTGGAGTTGTGGGGTGGAGTCGCGAGGTGAACTACACAAATAATTCACCAAAAAGAGATATGTTGTAGGGAAATGTGAGGTATGTTAAACCAAGGTAGGCCTCTACCTCCCCAACAACGACGCCAAAATGTTATCACCAACCTTGTAGTTGCCTATGTGAGGTGGATCTAGGATGGATGGTAGAGGGACAATCAACTAAGGAGGTGGAACCAAGACTTCATAGACTCCCAAGTGGATGGTTGTCATGCCAATCAAAGAAGCCTTCACTTTATGTGTCTTAGCCCAAGACAACAAAGGGGGAGACCCAGATCTAATCCTGACAGAAGAGATCCAACCTAGACACCAGATCAGATCAAATGGACTTGAGGTACGTAAGGTGTAAGGTAATGGAAACCCTAGATCTATGGATGACGTCACTAGGTGAACCAAGGCTTTGGATAGGGCTTTAGGAAGTATGAGGTTCAATCCAAGTTGGGACACAGGTGACATATGAGGTGAATACTAGATCTAGGGTTGAGGTACTAGCAATAGGTAAAGATATCTGTTGCCTTAGGAAACGTAACCAATGCAGGGACGGAAAGGATAAGATTAGGGCTATCTAGTACCGATGGATAAACTTGATGAAAGATATGACAAAGTCAAAGTACCGAGTCACCAAGAAAAAGTCAGTTACAAGGAAAGAAGGGAAAAGAAAGGGTAGTGCTAGGGTTGGAGATCAGTGCCTGTCAGATCTAGGGAAATGGAGTCATTGTTTGCCCAACATTGGAGGAAACCCACCTGGTAAATACCTCGATTTACAGACCCAGAAAGGTATTTGGCCGAAAAAGTCAGTCTACAGGGAAAACTAGCAGCAAGGTGGCCAGTGCTAGGGTTTGAAAAGTCAATTTCTAAGATGTAGGGAAATTAGGAGGCTTCCAGCTCAACATTGAAGGAGAAATGGGGAGAGGGGAACCCGATCTACAAACCCAAGTTGAAAATTTACCCAAAAAACCAGATCTCGAAAAAAAGTCAAAAAATTGATGTGGAGCGCTAGGTTTGGGAAGACTATTTTTCAGATCTAGGGAAAACCAGAAAAAACTAGCTCAACGTTGAAGATGAATTGGTGAGGGGAAGGCTCGATCTACAAAACCCAACAACAGTTTGTCCAGAGATCGAGCGGTTTATTTTTAGTATTCTTGGTTTTTTATTATTTATGGAATTTTCAGTAAAATGAAGAAAAGCATGTGTCAATGGATTGAAATACAGAAGAAAGAGACTAACCTCCAGATCTTACGTGGAAATCCTTGAAAATTCCTTGAAGGTGATGATCCCTACTATCCCAATCAATTTAAGAAGACCTGTGTGATTTCTAGGCCCAACGTTTTGCTCCAAGTGACCAATGCGCCCTCTCTCCTGCACAAGCAAATGTCAACAATATCATATTTACTGTATCATGAGAAAAAGACAAGACCTACAGAAAAATAACAAGATGTAGTCATAGATCACAATGAAGCTAATGAAAACCCCCTGTTACAGACAAAACTAGTCCAAGCGAGTTGAGCCCCCCCTGCAAAAACGCCTAAGTGAATTCGCCCTCTTATAGACAAGACAATGGTCCCGAAAAAATATAGATCTCACACAAATTTGCCGAATGCTAGGAAGAAAAAGACTTTCCAATAACCATCTAAGAACACGAGATGCAAAGGAGATTCAAAAAATATCCACAAGAAAGTTTTTCTACTAATCAGATCCAAGAGCCAAAGACCCCTTACAAATGAGAAACTCTCTCCTTTAAATAGGAACGAGAGAACCAAAATCTAACCACTTTTCAAATGAGTGGCTAAGATTAAAAGATACAAATGTTCTAATCAACGGTTGAGATGAGCTCAACATACAATACATGGATCAATGTAACAATACAATATAAAAGTGGACTAAATCGCCCTAGGAGAGGGATCCCACTCAATAAGAAGTAAATGAAGCACATGGTGGGTCCATGGAGTGTTAACTAAATCCCTATGGGTGTCCCCATGGCATAATAAAATAATATAATCTTTTAGATTTATGAATTTGTGCCTCCTTGAGGAAATCATGAGCCTCCCAAAAGCCCCATAAAATAATATAAAATGCCCCAAAAATAGGTGTGGGCCCAATCTGGTGCTGTAACTGTTGGAGAAAGTCTGGAGGACACCACTCTCATCATCATGAATCATACCATGCCATTTACTTGCCTCAATAACCCAAATCGATTTCTTCAATAGCCATTTAATCATTTTTTAATCCGCATTGAGAAACGTGAACCTGCCAAAACAACCTCCTAGGGTTCCTACGTTGTCCAACTAATCCCACCAGGATATTTGGGATGGGGGTACTATGGTACAATCAAGTGGCAGAACCCCCTATGCCCCATACAACACCCTAGAAGATCCAATAAAAAGTATCTCCCTGCTTAAACACATCATCCAGTGAAGTAAAATTGCATCAGAAAGGTAAAATGAGCCTGATCATCCTTGCAAGTGCCCAAAACTGATAACAAGCTGTCTCATTAGACTCAGAGAGTCCAAATCCATCTAGGGTATATACTCATACCCTTTCCAGGTCTCTGCGTGATCATCAACAATATCCAATAGACAAAATAATAACCAGTAAATGATCTGATAACTAATTTAACTCACGCTGGCATCCATATGCTGCAAGTGTTCAAAGGCTAAGACATGTTCTACAAATCATTTAAGTAACAATCATAACAAGTAGCAGTCAACTCATTGGTGGTACATAAACCAAATACACACATATATACACATAGGGTTTCATTAATCATAACTCAGATAAGACTTTCAAGACTATACTCACTTCATAGTTGTAGTCAGTTTGCTAGTGGAGGGTGAAGGCTAAAATTGACAAGACTAGGACAAGGATGACTACCAACTTGACATCATGACACTTTGGATATGGAAAAAGGAATACTCACTCTAGCCATATGTCAGACAAATAATAACAAAGGGGATGGCAGTGCCTCACAAATGGGCGAACTACTTCAGAGGAGCCTACTCACCTTGACAAATGCTCACAATCCATCTCAATACAAGTAAGGCCAGCAATCTTTAGATAGAACTTTTATGAACCATTGCTTTTTGGGCCTTTGATTTTCCATAGCCTTGGCCTACGCAATTTTATGCAGACTTTTATTATTTTAGGATTTGCATTCACGTATGTTGAAAAACACTACTTTTCATGAATGTTTAAGATATTTCATTACAATATTTTTCAGAGCCAATTTCATTAGGCTAGCCTTTCATTCAGGTATGTTGAAAAACACTACTTTTCATGAATGGGCTTTTTGCAAGATATTCATTTCATTTCTAGATACATTGTATTGACAGAAGTGCTACTTGTTTTAGGTAAGCAAACAAATCATAGGTAACTCAGAGCTGAGACACAAATAAACAGGGAGGTTTGTCCAACAAAGGCTCTAGCGGGGGGAAAGGTCCTCCATGCCATAAGTCAAGCAGTAGGTTGGGTTAAAACATAACTGGAAGGTAATGGATGGGTGGAGACAGTGAAATAGGAAATCAACACTAGCAAGCCAAAAGATGGTGGGAATAACTACCTGTATTATCCCTAAGGAGGGTAAAACCAATGAGTATAGATCAAGAACTTCCAAGTCTGAGTAGGGACATCAATACATAATACAGATACATCCAAGTCCAGATATTTATATGACCGCTAGATCATGACACTAAATGATAATACATGTCACAAAAATGAGTATAAGAGCAATGATAACCATAACACCATATATAAGCTGAGTCATAACCATACAAATAATCCATATGAACCATCATCTATCCAATGAGAAAATACTGATACAAATCTGGGCATCATAAACTACTCTGCAAATGACTAAATGACTACATTAGTCCTCAAATCTGAGTGTCCTGAGACTCAGTCCTGGCATGGGAGAGTACTATAGTCCACTAGTAACATAATGATCCATCAAAACTGCTCATCTCAACATCTCATAGGTAGGAGATCTGGCTGAAAAAATGTACTGAATCTGAAAAATAGAATACGGTAGCCTGGCTACTATATATGTGATAACAAATCTATAGGAGGCAATTGGACTTTGAGAATTCTAGCAACCTCTTCACACAAGCTGTCGAGAGGGCAAATATTTATCCTTAAACAAAGGCCAACTGACTTATTTCCCGTGTATGTTTGCACTGATTCTTGCTCATTTTCATTAATCACCTTACACATCTCATTGTAAACTCGAGCTAATTCCACATGATTTGACTCATTATCCAATGCATATTTTAACACCTCTTTTGGAGCTATAGGCGATAGAGCAGAAAAAGTGGAGCTACCAATTTCTTCATGTGGTTGATTTACAGGGATTTGTACATAGGTATCTCTAGGCTCTTGCTCAGGTTCTTCATTGATAGACTCAAATTCCTTCTGCTCTGCCTGAAAATTTGACTCTTTCAGTACTCAACATTGAGTGTTTTTTTCTAAAAGTGCTACCTTCTTTCTAATAAATTCAAGGAGCCTCTTTTGCACATCTCTTAATCGGGAAAGAGCACTCTTTGAAGATCCAACTTGAGGTAGCTGGTTTTTCTTTTCAATTGTTGATGCTGCTAACACTTCTCCACCTCCACCTGCAACATCACAAGTACGTTCTACAGAAGGTATCCCCAATTGACCTTCTACCATGCTGCTACAACCATCCTCCTTTATATGGGGACCTTTGTTTTCTATAGCAAGGGAGACTCCAACATATTTATTTACTGGATCTCCTGTAGTAGATATATTTAATGGTGGTAGATGTAACTCTTTTCTCATGACATGTTGAAACCCAATATCATTGTCCTCTACAACAACATGCCATCTTCCATAACCGTGCTTCAGAATAGCTTGTAGCAGCTTGGAATCATGTTCCTCCTTCCAAAATCTAGAGTTCATTAGTCCATGAAATTTGTTGTAGATATCAATGGCAAACAATCGTATAGCAGGATTTTCCATCAATAACTTCACCTTGTCTTTTATAAGGTACAAAACTGCAAGGCAGACAAGAACATCTTGTATCCGTAGACCTTCTTTGCTTACACCATATTAAAATGTTGGTGAATCTGTTATATCCTCTGCAATCTGCAATATGAGTTAGAAAGAGAGTACCATACTCCTTAATCTCCTCAGGAGTTTTCTGCTTCATTCGAGAAATAAACTCACTCCAATCAAAATCACCTAAACCGAACCTCATCAATATTTGTACAAAAGTAGCACGTTGACTTTGGGAGAATCCTAGAACTTTGAATGATTTTCTGTCACCTTCCTTTAGAGGTGGCGGTTCCACTGTATCCACTCGAGCCCTCTTTCTTGAAGCATGTGACTTTTTTCCATATGAATCTGTGAATCCTCTGCCTGAACCAGAAGTCTTCGTTTCCATCTAGTTAGCTTCTCGATCCTCCTCTTCGTCATATGAACTGACATCTGCCAATCCAGTCAGATCATCTTCTTCAATAGATACAACCTGTTTCCTACTGTGCTTTCCTTTTCCAAGCTCTGTCCTTTCCTCAATATGTTGTTCATCATACTTGTCTTTCAGCAAGGTATCCCAATATTGGGCTCTTTCTGCAGCAGTGACTTCTGCAAATTTGCGATCTGGCTCTGCTTGCTTTCTTGCCTCTTCATCTCTAGCTACTTCATCCTCTTCTTCATCTACATACTCAAAATTCGCCACCTTGAACGCCTTCAGAAATCCATTTTCTTCTTCTTCATCAACTAATGCATCTTCACTCTCAACTTGAGCCCGATCAAGCAATCTCTCTATAGTTGCATCGTCATAGTGAATTTGTCGTTCCTTGACAGCTTCATCATTGGAGTCAGCAAAAAGTTCTTGCGCTCCATACGTTAAGATATCAACTAATTCTCCCTGAGTGAGGCCTGCTTGTGTTTTCAGGCGGCCAAACACAAGGTGTTCGAGAATCATTTTCTTCTTTGTCAACTGCATCATTCGCTTGTTAATAGTTCCCCTATTAACAAGTCTAAATATCATCACCTTATTTGTTTATCCAAGGCGATGAGCCCTAGCCATTGCCTGCAAATCTGCATGTGGACCAATCACTGTCATATATTATAACAGTATCTACAGTGGCCAGGTTTATCGCCAGTCCTCCTGCTCTTGTTGAAAGTATAAAACAAAATCTTGTAGAATTGGGTGCATTGAACCGGTCAATTCGTATTTGTCTTTCCACACCACTTATTTTTCCATCATTTCTTTCATAGCTCCATTGCTTGTAACAGAGATAATCTTCTAGTATGTCCAACATGTGCTGGAATTGTGAATATAAATAAGTACTCCATGTCCTTGATCTTTAAGTTTTACCATAATCTTGTCCAACAAATATAATTTGCCAGAAGCCTCGAACAGTTGTCTGTAGGCGTCCTGCTTATTGATGATGATCTATGGCTCCACTCCTTCCAACATGTAAGGATGTGCACAGACCTTCCTTAGTTCCATTACTACGTTATTCAAAGAAATTTGTGGCCCAACACGACGAGCAAGTAACTGATAGTTTCGTGTAAGAATGGCCTTTTAGTATTTTTCCTACATTGAGCTTAATTCAACACGTAGAATTAGTTCCTTTTTTGGTGGTAAATCTTTCATCACATCCTTCTTCACTCTTCCCCTTCGAAGAAGATGTGGTGCCAACATCATGTACTGCAGCCTCCCAACTTGTTCCTCCTGTCTAATATCTTCAAATTCCTGTTGAAATTCCTCTGAACTGGTAAACTTTCTGGCATCCAGAGAGTGCATTAGCATGAAGAGCTCATCCAGATTATTCTGAAGTGGAGTACCGGTTAACAAAACTCTATGATTTGTTGTATATTGTTTCAATGTCTGAAAGAGTTTAGAATCTTTGTTCTTAAGCCTGCGAGCTTCATCAGCTATCATGCACTCCCATTTGATTTGTTTTAAGTTGTTGTATCCAAGTTTATCATTTCATAGGATGTCAAGAGAACATCAAATTTTATCCTTTCTTGTTTGTTTGTTTGTCTTGAATAGGAACAAAACCCTACTTCTTTTTTCCTTTTTGTTTCTTCAATTTCTTATTTTTCTTAGGAAAGAAAAATTCGTACTGCGTAATGACAGAACGAGCTTAAGCAACCCCCACATACATTACAACATTCATGTGTGGAGCCCAGGTGGCAGATTCATGCTCCTAGTTTCGCATTGTACAAAGAGGTGCCACAACCAAATGAGGAGAAGAAACAGACTCTTCAGCCAGAGATGCAAGGAAAGAGATGCTTTGTACTGTTTTACCAAGCCCCATTTCATCTGCAAGATAACATGTGTCCCTTTCAGCCATGCAAAACTTAAGAAATTTAACCCCTCAAGTTGATATGGATGTAATGTGCCTCCAACAATAAATTCTGGAGTTTGATCATACTGTTCAAAACTTTTTCGACGACGCTTAGTTTCTTTTCCATCAACAGATGAACCTTCCCTCTTCCGAGGTATTTGAATTTGGGCTTGTACTCTGGCTTTAATTGAATTGAACCTTTCAATTTCTGCTGGAAGGTATTTGACTTTGGGCCAGTACTCTGGCTTTAATTGAATTGAACCTTTCAATTTCTGCTGGAAAAGCAGAGATATCATCCTCAACTTCCCACGTACATTCATCATATGCTAGCCCTTTCTATTTAACTAGATATTTTCGCTCCCCATCACTAGACATCCTGCTAGCAATGATTCTATCCACAGTTGTCCACTTGATCGAATCGGAACCCAATCCTCTTATCTTATGAAATATTCATAGAATCCATTTGACTCTGATACCAAAGAGACACCAAGACTGAACACGGCTTTGGAATATGCAAAAGCTGATCAAATATATTCTAAGACTCAGTTCCTTCATAAATTGGAAATTGGGGCCGTTGAGATTTCAAGTGGTTGAAGTTTACTGTCACACTTTGGGGACTCTCAACTTATATGATTTAGAACTTAGATTTACATATTCAAATATAGCTAGTTCTATTTTTAGGGCGAAGATAATTACAAACACAAACTCAAACTTTTAAACTAACCAAAGTTTTGATCCCAACTGATTGCAGTGAGCACAGAGGGAGAGCATATGCTACTACTTTCACATACTCATTACACTTCAGATCACTTCTTTTGATTCCAACTGATCAGTGGAAGTGCAAGCATATGCTACTACTTTCACATACTCATTACACTTGAGATCACTTCTTTTGATCCCAAGTGATCACTCGAAGCCCATAGAACACAAACAAAATGCAGAAAGCTCTGAGGACTCCAAATGCACACGATGCCAAATGAGGAGAGGAGCACCTTATTTATACAAATTTAGACGGTGACCTTAAATTTACACCTAAAGGTAAAAAGACTCGATTTTGATAAATCGCACCTTTTGTCGGGTAAGTCACCCGAGCCATGTGATGGAATCTATGGACAGAGGACACAGTGGAGCTATTATTAGCGACCCACAACGTTTTCCATTATTCATTATCTTAATTACAAATACATAGGTCTTCGCCACATGTACAACCAACGAATCTCTCAACTTCACTATCAAGACCAAATTCGATGTTTGGGAATAAGTAATAAGAAAAACATTGTTCTACATCAAACCCGAGCATAGTTTCATTGAAAACACAACAAAAATCCTCATTGAAAAATAGATTAGACTTTGAAATTTAAAAGAATTCTTCTATTATGAATAGTATTATCGAGAAGGCGACTATTTCTATCCATTATTCTATATTTATGCCGAGTGTAAATTGGGGGTTAAAAGTGAGAATAACCACATATTATTTGCTGAACCCAATCTTTTCCTCAACAAAAGTCTTTGGCATATGTTTTAATTTAAAGTTTTGTTGATAGTTATAATTTTTTTAATCTTAAATAATAAAAAATTTCATTATTAAAATTTTAATTAAAAACCGATCAATGTCTTTTTTTAGTGTAATAATTTTAATTAAAATAAACCATGATAATATATGGCTCTTGGTGTAATAATTTTAATTAAAAAACAATGAAAACATATGGCTAGTTAAAAGGGAAGGGTGAGAATGCAATGTGTGCACATTTTCTCATCTACCCATTAATAACACAAATTTCCATAAAACTTTATTAAAAAAATTTACATTTCCTCGATGTGGAATATTTTTTCTTACCATTTACTTTCATGTAACTGTCAATTAAATGCTAAATTATTGTCTCCAACGACCACTTAATATACTAAATGAATCCTTCTAAGATAAGAAACTTTAACGAGACAACATTACTCATAAGATAAAATTAAGGTCAAATACGGAATAAAAATACCATTAAAGCTTTATAAATTATAAACCATGCTCTTTACATATAGGGGCATGAACCCACAAAATATTCTTAGAAATGATTATGTGAAATATGAATCTGGCGATTATACTTTATTTTTTGCGACATTTTATGTCGAGTTTCCAAGTATTTCAAACCAATTTACTTTCAATAATGACTGAAATATAAATTCATGTCGAATGCTATGTAAGATTCATACATGTGCAAAAAAAATAGCGGCCATAAGATTAAACAAATTTACTCTCAGTAATGAAATATAATTTCATGTTAGAAGCATATACCTAACATTCATAAAAGCAGGAAAATAATAAGGCTAGAGGCTTACAATATTTCATATGATGTCTATCAAAAATAGATTACCACTTTGCCTATTCCAAACTATTTTCCCACTTCAACATTAACATGCAAATCGTAAGGAACAAAACAACAGGAAAGGGAAAGATCACGAAGTCATTAAATAATTTCATAAGCCATAATCTATTTGCCCACTTCAACATTAACATGCAAATCGTAAGGAACAAAACAACAGGAAAGGGAAAGATCACGAAGTCATCAAATAATTTCATAAGCCATAATCTTGTAGGAGCCCTCTTGGACCAGGTAACTTATGAACAAGAAAGGAGTAGAATAATTTGTCATTTTACCAATAGTACTGAACCATTTTGAACAAAACTCAAACTTGAATTTTACACCATGAATCGTTAGCTCGTCGACTTAGCTTTAATGATCAATCAATCTCCTACTAGAGATTTCACCAAGTTAACAATAGATAGTGAAATCTTCATGAAACGTAGAATTTGCCCACCCTTACATATCATTAAAAAAATATCATAACCAAAACTTATTAGAAAACAATAGACGCTCCATGTGCCCTGTTTAGGCAATCCATTGGCCATGCAAAATATGTTCCCTTTTCATTCAATTCCCACCATCACATGTGGTTGCCATTATGTACACGCGCCGTACTATGATATTTGGGTTTTCCTATGATTTGTTCATATTTTGGAAAGCATATTGATCCATTTTCTATTCTTCAAAATAATGAAGATAAATAAGCATAGCAGGTGTCAGTGGAAGATGAAGCATGAATTTAAAGAAAACACATGCCAGGTCTGAATGGGAGATGAAGCATGTGGAAAATGAACATCCAACTTCACTCATTCATGGCAACTTTCACTATTTAAGGCAGCGACAGACCACAAGACCGTTTGAAGATAATGATGGCACTGGGTAAACTGCTTACATATCCAGGCGAAGGTAAGCAGAAAGTTGGGGAAAGCACCCTGTCGTGAAAGTTGCCTATCCCATTGCATCGTTCACGACCGTTACACGTCCAATCCCGAATTCCATCCACAGTTTGCTTCATTTGCTATGCTACCGCTATGCTACCATGGACATTAAATAAATATATTTCTTAAGATAATCTGCAATGGTGGTGGCATGTCAAAACAAAAGGTCGTAACAAAGGTGGTGGCTACAACGTTCTAAACATCTTTGGCTTCTACATCTTCAGTTGCAAAGGATGTCGTGTTCCCCAACATATATAAAGCAATGAAGGATCTCTTTCAATTTTCCAAGGTACCTCATACTACTCCTAGGCCTAATTTTATAGCCTATCAAGGTAATTTTATAGCCTATCAAGGTTGGGAGTACAAGGTACCTCATACTACTCCTAGGCCTAATTTTATAGCCTATCAAGGTTGGATTTTACTCCCATGCTTATTAAGGTTGGATTCCTTGAAAAATGGTAGAATCATTCTTAATATCTAAACTACTCAAACACAAATATATGTATGTGCTCATGATGTAAATGAAACATTTATAAACTTACGTTGCAGTGAGTTTTTCTATGATAATGGTGGTATACACAAGCCTGTCCTTCATGTGTGCCACGATGTTCAAAGTAGCTACAAAGTCCTAGATAACCCTGAACATGCCAAGGCTCTTAGTAGTAACCAAGATAACACTGACTATAATAACGCCCATGAAAAAACTGACTATAATAACGCCCATGAAAAAGTATGCCCCCGGAGAGCATCCTAGTGGCAATGAATATGGAGAGCATCCTCTCAGCGTCCATGGGATCAAAATTCCCCATGGTTATCGTGGTCACAATTAGCTCCATTCTTCTCATCATCATTCTGGCAATGGCTCTGACACTTCCCTACTTCATCTACATCTTGCATGACGCTCACAGGATGTCTTCTTGGTACCTGCATCTCAATCATTTTCCCCTATTTTCTTCTATATCAAGCTTTGCCTCTCCAGCATGAACCAACCTCGGCTTCCTTTCCTCCACTCGCATGCTTAAAGCACAAAATAGGTATGGAGCTTTAGTGTGAAGCTACTTTGACAGATGAATTCAACACGAGCCTCACCAATACTGTTGCTTCCATTGCTGCAGTTTTGTGGTACAATCCGCATGTAGAAGCATCGGTAGTGACAGAGGCGTGCAGTGGAGACCCAAAACTGTCAGTACAGTAAATGTAATGTACGATATGAATGCCAGGTGGGTTTAGATGGTTCTCCATTAATTGATTATTATATGTGAAGTATTGGATTTACCCAACTTTCATATTTTCTACTTTTTTTTCTAAACTAATTGGGTAATTGATGATGTGCAGGCATGAGACGTTATGGCTGAATGAATTGATAGAAATTGATGAATGCATCAATGTGTGTCAGGTGGAGAGGATGGCAGTGGGATGTCTATCGATTCTCTAGCGAGACATGGATTCACAAAGAAGTTATGCTCTCTGCTCACCTATTACAAAGAAGAATATGGCAGATCATTGAAGTAAAAAATGGTTGCATAATTGAAGCATAAGATCATTAGCCTGCATGAATTCAAATGAAAAGAGAATGCTGTCGAAGAGAGAGAGGAAATTAACAATATAATGTTCAATTAATTAGACAAAATTGCACACACATGGAGACAAAATTGGAATAATATGCTTATATTCATGAATCAATAAATAATATGGAATACATTGGTTGTATATACAGGAGAATTTGAATACTAAATACAGGATTCATATCTACCAACTCAAACTGACTGATGTGCTAACTCAGTGTGGGAAAAATCATAGTCGAAGCTCACTAGTTTAACTCCGGATAACTAATTCAGTTGACAATCAGTTAATTGATGAGGTAGGTGAACAAAAGGTGCCACACTCCCTTGAATCATACAACCAGTGGCAATCAGAGCATAACTAAACATGACTTACTACCTACCATAGACAACTAAAGGTGACTGCTGGTGGCACTTAGAGAGGGTTCCTAAAATGTAGGGATTGGAACCAATGGCACCAAAACTCATGTTGCCACCAAAACTCAAAAGTGTATATTACTCCTGGGCATGCCCCCCCATACTCTAGTAAAGTGATAATGCCCTCAGACAGACTATGTGGTCAAAGAGAGAATTATCAATGCCAACACCCCCCTTTAATTTTGAATTTGGACAACTTGGGACCTAACAACTAAGACCAAAGGTCACTCATACAATCTAAATGAAAAAATAATAATAACTGCTTAATACAACCGAGGAAATGGGGAAAACCTCATGGGAATCTCCCCCTCAAAATAAACAGGTAAATCAGGAAACAAGCTTCCATACTTAAGAGAAAAAAATTATTCTTGAGCAAAAACTTGTGAAAATATTGCTGCAAACTACATCTCTATGGAGAATTAAACAAGAATGATGGTTCATGTGTGCACTAGCTTCCTGGGACTGTGCATGTGAACTCTTCCATCTTCTTCCAATCCGATGATAGATAGGATAAATCAATTTTATTTTGTCTCTTCTTTCTGAAGGAAGAGTGACATGATCCACTTTGTTCTTCACTGAGCCGAATTGTTGATTAGTCCTTACAATCATGTAGCATCTCTCTGGTAGCTTGTTGCACCTCTATGAAGGAAGTGAAAATGAATGTGAGAGTGAAAAATTTTCATTCTAATACTGGGACCTTGTTCTTCTTCTGTCATCTGGATCCCCAACAACATTCCCAGCTGCTTCAATGAGATTTTGGGACCATTTAGTCCTCTGATTTGGAATAGGTGTTGTATCTGGATCTAGATTATCTTGAGGTCCAATATCACTATCATGATCATGCTAATATTGTTCCTCATCTTTTGAATATGAAACATTAATGGAAACATGATCATAAAGAGGATTAGATAGAATGGTTTTACCTCACCTTTCAAATGGCAACTAAGGTTGTATGGATATGAGTATGGCAGAAAGTGTGAGAATTCATATGCCCTTGAGACATGGTTTGCAACATCCTTTGCTATAATCTTACCAGTTGAGATATTTGTAATATCCACTGAGTCACGACCAAATACTACTTGCTTTGGTGGTCCAGTATGTGTAATCTGGTATACAGATAATAAATTTGCAGCTAAGGAGGGGACATAGAGTACATATATGAACATTCCATGTTTTAACTTAATAGAACCCTTTCCTTCAGCTCGAATTTGGGTATCATAACCCATGTGAATACTTGGACCATAAGTATTTTGTAATGAAGATAATGATTCCTTGATGCAACCATATGATTGTAGGCTCCTGAATCGATGAGGAAGGCATGTGATTTTGAACAACTAGCCTTCAGCGCATGGAATCTCTCATCATGATCTTTAGTCATTTCTCCATATTCAGTCTTCCTTGCGTCTTCATGGAGGGAAATGTTGTGTTTCTCAAGGAGCTTTTCCATTTGTTCAATGGTATTCTTCATATAATACTTCTATGTATGGTTACCTTTCTTACAGTAAGAGCATTTTCCCTTGTGATGTTTGTCCTTCCTAGATACTAAGGCTTCAAGTGCTAGATCAAACTCATATTTTGGTTCAAATTCAATGTTTATTTTCTCTTTACCTTTCTGCTTCCTTCTTTCTTGCACATTCATTGTCTCACCAGCTAAGAGAGCTTGATTTGGAGAGGCTCTGAGAGCTCCCATCTGTATCAGCCTGTCTTGCTCTTGGATTAGAGAATCTGTGAAGGCATCAAGGGATGGAATTTGCCAATTAGGAGTAGTCAATCTACCATAGTGAAAAGTAGAGACAAACACTGAGAATTCTGAGCCAAGTTTGCTCAATAATTGCATTACATATCATCCCCATCGATGACAACTCCCATAATGTCCATAAGTTACGAATAAAAAACACACATTGCCTCATGGAGTAGATGAAGATAACAACTGCTTCTCACTGAACCATGAAATTGCGCTTGAACTAAGTTGTATGATGAACTCTACTACAACAATGAATGACAATACAATAGAGCATGTGGCGACAAGCTCCCAATACAGAATGCCTAAATCTAAAGAGAAGCCATAGCAACTTCTATATCCAACAACACAATTCCTAGAACACATGGGAAGAGATCCAACATTCATCATAACCGGAAATCAATTGATAATTGAAGGATGCAATAAAACTCTGCAATACACCTCATCATGAATACAAGACCCCTATGGTTTACCGTCGAAATGACATCGTCTATATAATCATCATGATGTTAATAGTAGAAGATGGTTCTTCATTACATTATATCTGTAATAGGATGATTGATATTACATTACATTCCCCCTTGAATGAAAACTTCAAACATCTCAGATAAGAAGAAAATTGGATCACACTTTGATGCCAAGGATAAGCCGGTCAACGAGGAACAATGCTGAAAGAACAAATATAATCAAAACATTTGGTTAAAATATGAAGGGATTCTTAAACATAGAGCTAACCTACACAAAGAACTTCCGAGAGTAAAGCATACAAAATGTTAAGCCCAAGGCATGATATATACAAAGATAGATTAAAAATGTTTAACACGATCAACATAGCAAATTATGATCAAATCATGATATCACTTATAAAAAATATGAAATGAATAGTCATTAAGCATGGTTCGTTAACATGGGTTAATTTCTTGTTGTCATCATGTTAACATGCAAGAGATGAATTCTCTGAATATGTCAATGCTTCTATAGGAATCATCAGAGACAAGCAATAAAAAACTAGATACAATCTTTGTAACACATGATAAAGAAACTAAACCTTAATAAAAATACAAGCATATTATTACAAGACATTATAATATAAATGTGATATCACATAGATTCAAATATCGATTTTACTCAAGAAATTAATCAGAGAAAATATGATCACATAATATAAAATATCACGGAGATGGAAAAATTTAGTCATTAAGCATATGTTGTGATTAAAAGAATCTTATTACAAGACATTATAATATAAATGTAATATCACATAGAATCAAAGATTGATTTTACTCAAGAAATTAATAAGAGAAAATATGATCACATAATATAAAATATCACAGAGATTGAAAAATTTAGTCATTAAGCATATGTTGTGATTATCTCCATTCTTTCAACGCTGTTTCTCATTGATCAGTTTATCCTTAGCAGCAAAGTATGATCCTATTACCTTATTTTTGGATGTTTGAAGTTGTTATTCAAGGGGAATGTAATCTCAATCATCATATACCAGATATAATTTAATGAAGCACCATCTTCTATTGTTAACGTCATGATGATTATTTGCATGATATCATATTCAATAGTAGACCATGGGGGTCTTGTATTTGTGATGAGGTCTATTGCATAGTTTTATTTCATCTTTCAACTATTAGTTGATATATGGTTGTGATGACGGTTGTGGTGTTCTCGAAATTTTGCAGTTAGATCTAGTAGCCAATATGAATTCTCTTTTATATCTAGGCAATTTGTAGCTGGATCTCTTGCCACATGTATTAGGAATTTTGCTATTGGATCTAGTAGCCACTATGGATTCTCTTTAGATATATGGCATTCTGCAGTTGCATTTTGTCTCCACATGTTCTATTGTATTGTCCATACACTATTGTGGTAGAGTTCATCATACAAGTTGGTTCAGGTGCAATTTCATGGTTCAATGATAAATGATTGTTATCTTCATCTACTCCATGAGGTGAAGAGTGTTTTCTATTCGCAACTTATGGGAATTCTAGAAGTTGTCATTAAGGTGGGTGATATGTAATGCCATCTTCCTCCCTTTTTGTATTCTATCTCCCAATAATTATTAAGGGGAAGTGTTGGAATATGTAATGATGATTGAATGTATTTGGAAAATAATAATATCCAATCTTATGTAAAAGAGTTATCCCACATGTATTTGGTAATAATTTACTCTTGTTACCTTTTATTATATAAATAGGTGAAATTATATATGACTCACATGTGTTATGGGATGTAATTCCTCTATTAACTTTTGGTTCATAATGAGGTGAAGGAGTCATTGTAAATTCATCAAGAATTCACATATGATCACAAGGATGTGTCATGTAATGTGAATATGGAGTGTGATGTAATGCTCATGTGCGGGATCTCTATTGTAAGATTCGAGATTATTAATGATTAAGAACATTTCAACCTTCCCATGGATGTTTCCACTTTTGTGGTTTTACCACGTCTATTTGGTATTCTCTTGTCTCTTCCTTTATCTCTATCTTTTCATGTTATTTGTTGCTTATTATGATAGTATGCTAGATGAACTCATGCTATGAATATTTTGTATTGTTCTATGATTTTATCATATTCTCAATATTCTAACAACCCCATCATTTAGTGCATCATATGAACATTTGTATGCCCTTTAGGTGGCATAAAAGACAAAGGAGTTGGTTGTCCCACAAAATGACCCGTCACTGTAGGAAATTGCTATCCACTTTTCTGCCCCTACGGTATGCTAGAAGTTTTCCCTATAGCTTGCCTCTGAGGTGGAAATTTTATCCTGGAATATTTTGACATTGCATGTCAATCTTTTCCCATTGGAATATGATGTTCCTTCAATGATTTTAGGGCTATTTCATTCTCTTTTTCCTTCAGGATAAACTTGGCATGAGACCCATCAGCTGGATCAACACTTAATGCCATGATCTTACTTTTGTGATCCTTGAAGGAGACTTGTTTTTATTTTACTGACATTGTTTCTTCCTTCCACAACTTCTCGAATCTTTTCAACACTGCTTTGAGATTTTTATACGTTCTAACATATTGTACCACTTCTTTACATATCAAGTCACTACTATTCTTATAGAAGTAAGATTTTTTTAATTTTCTACATTGACTAAATTCTACTTGGAATTCATAATATTTCCAGTCATTAAGGCCAATAGGATAAGGAACTATAGGCTCCACCACATACCAGTTTACAATGTCATTTTTCTGATATGCTAATGTGAGCATTATTTTCCCCGATGTGCCTATTTGTTGTTTAATTTCATTCATTATTTTAATATTCCTTTCTCTTATTCCTTTGTATTTGGTTTTCAAGTGTGTCTTCATTTACATCAGCCTCGTTGAAGGTGATTTCGAAGGTGATGTCTACAACATCTGAGGATCTGTGAATTCCATAGAAGTGTAGTGAGTAAATTTAATTGCAGATCCCTTTCTCTTGACGTGAGGTTGTGTGATTTCATCCAATTCACTTTGAAGTTATTCATATTGATCTTATCCTACTCATGCTTATTTGTTTTCTCCTCCTTCTATTATGAACCTTTTATTGTGATGACCCTACTCATCACCATCAATTTCCAAACCTGTAGAGAGCTCTTCATCCCATCTCTTATGACTTGCTTGCTGCTCTAAATATTTTTTGTTCTTCCACTAGTTTGGACTGCTAGGATCTCCTCCCATATTTCTAAATTAGAAATCCTTTCCCAATGTTTCCTTGGAATAGGTTCATAAGAGGAATTCTTGTTTTCTATTTTATGTTTGGATATGATTCCATGAGGATCATGAGGATCATAAGGATCGACTTCTACTTTCCCTAAACTCAACTGATGTAAGAAACCTTATAGGTATTGTATAGCTTTCAAACCTTTGAGCTAGAACGGTCTTATCTCTTGTGGCAACAAGAAATTTATTTGATGTATGAAATGCATATTATCTACTAAAAATATCTACCTTGCATATTCCATTGCAAAAAGTCTTTGTGTGAGGAAATCTAGGAGCTGGTAAGGTTCCCCCTCAAATCCATATACTTTGATTACTCTGTATCTTCATATATAAACCAATCACCTGTTATTGTATAAGGAGTGAGATGGAGCCACTTCTTATTCTTAGGAAACATATTAAGGGTTGAAGAGTTATGGATAATAGTGTATGTAATCTTCATTACCCTAGTTGTAAAATCAACATAATTGGAGTTTTTTGGTCTTGTCATAATTATATCAATCCAATTATATACTGGAATTGGGATTCTAGTTTCATCTGTCATCCTCAAATTCAAACACTCATAGGGCTCAAAATTTTGATACAAAAACATATAAAACAAATATGATGGATATCTGAACATTATGAAGGCTAGGAATTCTTCTAGTTGTTCATGTATATCTTGAATTAGGAAGTTATAGAGATCATACCTGGGAGAAGTGTTTCTAGACATAGGGTTAGGTTAAGAAGAAAACCTAAAATTGTATCGTACACTTTCTCATCATTCTCATATCCTAGGACTGTGCAAATCAGGGATATGGATTTCTTTGAAATGTTAGATAATTCTACAGTTTCATATGGTGGAGGGGATTAAGGGAGAGCAATTCCCTTCTCTAAGTGTTGTAGAAGAAACATGTTTATGTTAGAATGTCTCAAGGTTTGATAAGAACATGCAATGTTTTTCTCATCTAAGGTATGTATTGAAAGAAACTCTGGGATGCAAAACATTTTCTATAGGGTGTGGCATTTATGTTGCATATGGTTTCATATAGGTTTGTGTTGCTGCTGCAACCATGACCCCAAAATTTTTATGATTTTGGCCCCCCCTTGGAATTTTAGTTTTTTTTAATCTTTCTTGGTTTTATTTTTGCTCCTTAAACAAATGTTTTTTTCATGACTTATTTTAATTATGAACCAAGTTTGAAGATATTTTTTGCACCGCGTGAAACTCATTTTTAGCCCCGATATGTTGGAAGAATTTTCAGATTTTCGTCGACACAGCAGAAAAAATATGACTTCCAGCCCCACGCTTGCCAGCCGATTTCACGATGTCTTTTGGCCTAAGGCTTACGATTGTGTCGAAAGTTATTTGAGTTCCTAGTCGACGGTTGTGGGTAGGATCGAGTGTCAGAGACAATACAATGGCCATAATTCTACCTTTGAATCCGACAATTCTTTGTTGGGTCGTTTCACCATTTCATGGCCAACCGTTGCGATTGGTTCTTCCTTTCATTGCCGAAGTGTCGGATCGACTTAGGATTTCATTGCCAATCACATATTTATTTGCGAGTCTGTCGACAAGCCTTTGGGAAGGAATTCTTGGTAAACCTCTCTAACAGTATTGGTATGCATTCGATTTTCTTTCTAATGAAGGAAACAAATTTTACGACTTGTAGCCGACCCTTCGCTGCCGCAACGTCGGATGAGCCGTGCCGATGCCCTTACGGTTGAACTTTGACGAAGCGATTTGGTAGTTGCAGAAGAATTGGGATTTTGTAACTGATAATATCGGGTTTTATTTTTTTTTTATTTCCAATTCTGAAGCAGAAGATTGCCGGTAAGGTTATTTTTTAGGTGCCAAATGAGGTTTCTCTTGTCCGTGTGACTTAAATGCCCAGCGACTACATTTAATGCGGGTTTTGTGGTTTTTTCTATTTATAGCCCGTAAGGTTTTGTTTAAACAACTGTTATTCTGTTTTGAGTGTTTTCCAGCTGTCAATTACTCGTTGAACCTTGCATTTGTTTTCACCACACCCATGCCCTTTTAACTTTTTCTAGGTAATCCTCCAACATTGTCTTTTATCTGTTCGGTAAACGGGGTTAGGTAAAATAATGTTTTAAGAGTTCTAAGTTTACGGGGTTAGGTTTTGTTTCTCTACCTATGCCATGGTACAAAGGTATTTTCCCCATTTTGGTTGTCATTTGTTTTGGGAGCTAGTTGACCCTTGTAATGTTTTCCCGAGATGGATTTATGTTGGAATCCCTGCCCTCCCTTTTCTTTTGACCCAATTTGCTCCTCTCCATGGTTTCTCTCCTATCCCAAGCCTTTTTGTCTCCTATGCTGTGACCATGGACGTGAATATATCAAGGCCCTGGTGTTGTAATGATGAGATTAGGGCATACTGAGTTTTTCGTCGGCCACTCCTCGCTTGGTTCATTTTCATTTGTGGTGATAGGGGATTGGCGAGGTCCCGAGCTCAGGAGGCCGTTGATTTCCTCAATTTTTTGGCCTAGGTTTTTCATCGGAAGGTATTTTTCCCTTTGTGGCCATTTCCGTGGTTTTAAAGGTTTTCAAGTCAACTTAGATGGTTCGAGTTTTTTTTACTGTCTCCCTAGACTAGTTTTTCTTGCAGAAGTTTTGCGCAAGGTTTGAAGCTGATTTTGGAGATTCTTATGTATCATGTCTGAGAATACCAGTTGTTTTAGGTTTGGAGCTCTCAAATCCGTAGATTAGAACTTGCGTTTGAGCTGATCATTTATTTTTGGGTTTAACCTTGCCTCGAAGTTTTAAATAATGGTTAAAGATGACACGGTAAAAATGACATTAATTATTTCTCCATGAATGCAAAGAAAATATGATTTGCTAAAGCTTTTTGTATATCCTGCAATTTTACAGTAGTTTTTGTTTCACATTTACATGAATGTATGGGTTTAACCGCAAGGACGCTAATCAATGTTTTGGTGCGTTTTTGTCACAGCCTCAGTTTGCACTCAAAACCATGCCAAAGAAAGGAAAGAATAAAGCCAAGATTGCTGAGGAGGAATCTGATCTAGAGATCATGCCTATGATTGACATTATATATGAAGATACCAAAGTAGTTACTGGAGATGAACTATAATTCAAGTGGGGATAGATATACCCCATGATCAAGGACTAGAAGGTCTGTGATGTAGTCTTGGAAGATATTTCCCTGTATGAAAACATATTAAGATCTGGAATCACCAAGGTATCCACATGACATGAACTGTTTCCTTGTGCCGAGTTGATTGGCTAGATTTTTCCTAAAGAAGACGTAAATGATATGATCATATACAATGTCGAAGGAAAGGGTTTTGCTTCTTTTACTCTTGCTTACATATCCAAGGCATGCAATTTACCATTTCCGGAAATCAGCATGACAGATGATTGGATAAATAGTCTGAGTTCAGACTAAATTGAATTCTTAAGGACGACGATGATAGCGGGCAAGCCATTTTGACAGAGATCCTTTGGAGAATATGAAACTTCCAGCTTGTGCACTCCTCACAAAATTGTAGCCCTGATGCTCAATAGAATTTTCGGTAGGGCCAATGGAAAGTTCTATAAGATAGGATGGATCCTGCTAATGTATCATGTGACTATGCAAGGAACTATTTTCAATTGGGCAGAAATTGTTGCCAACAGTTTGTCTTCTTGCATAAGTGCTGCATTGAGAGGACTGCTCGAAAGAAAATATGAATTATACATGGGATCATATATAATTGATTGCATCTTGTGTCGTTACACATTCCCGAAACTGAATTGTAGTTGGAATAATTCTAGGACCCCCATTTACACAACATATCAGATCTTATGGGCCCATAAGTATCACAATTTTTATAAACTTATATGTGAGGAACTTTTGATGCCAATTTATCAACTGACATTTCTTGAAGAATGCAAGTGTATGTTTGAGGGAGCACTTGAGGTGATAAGTGAGCATGGAGACTATTTTTTATCCGAAGAAGGCACATATTTGAGGATGTATGGGGGGACTAGAGCCCCCTCACTGCTTCCTAGGTATGCCACTGATTACATCGTGCATAAGGAAGCAGTAAGATCGTTGTGTTTGGATGGATTCGAGAATTTTTTGTTTGACATGAAGAATCACTTTACCCACTTATGCCTTTCTATGTCGGCATCTACAAGGTTTTGAAAGTTAAAAGTGCGCTGGATTTTGTGAAGGACCTAGAATATTTTCACTTCGGTGAGATGAATTTTCATAGGAACGATTCTCGGGGCAAAGCTGTTGCACATTGTGCAATGGTAAAGGAAAATTTCGAGTACTCTGATTATTCTGAAGAAATTTTCAAAAATGCATGTAATATGATAGCTTTAAATAAGCAGTTAAGGAAAAAAGAGTATAACAGTAGGGGGCAAGGGAAACAGTAGTAGCACTACTGAGCAACATAAACTGAAAGAATAAGTTCCTAGGAAGAAGAGGCCCGAAGATTGGTTGAAAAAGTAGAGAAATTGGTAGCTGAGGAGACCTAGAAGAAAAGAGAGGAAGAAGAACAAATTTAAAGAGAAGAATCAACTGAAAAAGAAAGAGAAGAGGCACAAAAGGCAGCAGAGGAATTGAAGGAAAAAGAGCAAGAGGACCAAGAAAGAGAGAATCAAGAACAAGATGTTGCACAAGACAATACAGAAGATCCTCCTTCTACCTCAAGAAACATAATCATCAGAGGTTACCTCCCTCTAGAAGAATTAGGGTTAGTACCTTTAAAACCATCCAAACAAAATGCAGTTGCATCCCTGTATAAGGTGGTCTTTGATCCTAAATGGAAAGCTATTGTTTGGAGGGTTGAGAAGAAGTTAAAGGTAGGCATCCAACCCGAGGTAACCACAGTTATTGATAAAACTATCATGAAAGGTACAGATGAATATCCACAACCGATGGTCTTGATTGGTGTAGCAGTTGCTCAAGCAAATGCTTATAATGTGGCAAATTGAAAGAAACTATAGAGCAGTACAAGGGGAAGACGGGGAGAGTGAAAGATACTTTGTTGAAGGAAAGAAGAGAAGGCCAAGAAATGAAGAGAAAACATGAGGCCACTCCTTCGGAGTTCAAGAAGCTCTAGGAATCCTACCAGGTACTAGAAGTAGAAAAGGAATCCTTGGTACTTTCAAATACCATAGGTGATGGAGAAAAGAGAGACCCATAAACTAGGATTTTAGAACAAGAAGTACAGAAGGCTGAGGCTGATAAGCACACATAAGAGTTAAGGCTCGAGTGGCGGAGTTGGAGGCATGGAATATTTCTTTGGAAACTCAGCTGAAGGTAGAAAATGAGTGGCAAGTCAATATTGCACCTCTCCAAGACCATTCCCTCCTGATTAGGAGTAAGATATATTGGGTACAATTAAAGCTTGTAGTTGAGGTTTACAATATTAAGCAGGCAGAGACTATACTGCAGGATATTTTAGTGATATCAACCAATTTCAGGACAAGAACACTAGAAATCACATAAATTATTTAGGCAAAACTAACCTGAACATAAACTAATATGGAATTACATGCACATCAGCTACAGAAGACTCTTGAGGACCTGAAGATCAAGTTCGAACTTATGGATTTCAGCAGTAAGGCTGCTGCAAGATTGACCACTGGGGTCAGGAAAACTTTGGAGAAGTGGATGGATTTTTATAATAGGATGATCACAACGCATAATAGATGTCAAACCTTTGCAGCAAAAAGGATCCAAGAATTTCCTGACCGAGAGGAACATTTGAAATACCTCAAAGATAGGTTGCAGGAGGACGAACTGGGCATACAACAAGTTAAGGGTCTAAATGAGAAAGAGGTAAAGAATTTGGTTGCACAAGATGCAGTTAGTAACTACCTTCTGGAAGACCAGCTCCAAGTGAATCCACCCAAAGTAGCAGAAATTAAGTCACAGCTAGCCACTCATGAGGTGACAGTCAGATTGCTGGAGCCTACGGACTTCAAGGCCATCGCTGCAGAAGCAGCTACATGGAAAGAGTTCATTGGGGGGTTAGCTAGGTCCTCCTAAGTTTTTTCCTTTGCACATGTGGCACCTTTTGTAATTTACCTTAGTTTATTTCTATTTTCCTAGTGTGAGTCACTAGAAGACAAATTTTTGTAAGTCGAAGAGTCTTAGAAGCCTAAGAGGCTGGGGCAGCTCAAACGTCATTGGAAAATATATAAATAGAGGTAGAGTAGAGATGTTAAGGGACTTTTTTCTTGCACACATATGCTGAAGCTATTTGTATGAGAACTACTTCTTTTATAAATAAAGAGAACCAAATTTTGCTGTAGGAAGGACTGTACGAGTTTCCAAATGGATTATGTGGATTGTTGAATGTTGAACTATTTCTATTTTAGCTTGCTACATAATTGTGAGATCGTTCCAACCTGTTGAACTATTTCTGCAGTTTATGAATGATTTTATTTTTTGTTAGAAATCGCGTGCATATGAATGAGTAATGAATGTGTTAATAAAACAGAGCTACCTTTGTTTATCTTTTATTATTGTAATTATGTATGTAGGATTTGACAGCTATTTGTAGAATTCCACTAACAGAATTACAGTACATTACTCAGTTAATTAATCTCTGCTCCCCAGGGGATAGGTTAGATAGGAAATATTAGAATAGATTACATGTTCCTTTGATTTCGTATAAGTGACCGTGAGGCAAGAGCGATAAGACGGGAGGTAAGAACATGCCCATCTCTAGCGAGGATCTTACTCATCAGTCACTTGCATTTAGTCTAGGCAGTTGCATTTCATCTTAAAACAAAAAAAATTATAAATAGTGGAATGGGTCGTAACCAGTAAAACATAATTAAAACTTTCTTTAGTTCTACGGTAGTTGGGCTGCTGATTGGAAGGATTCCCCATTCCAAATAGTAAACGATCTGATTGGGAACGGTTATTGGGGAGAAACCCTACTGTTGGTACCTGGGATTTTCCAGGTATCAACAGTTTTGGCACTAGAAGGAGGGCCTCCAGTGCATGGATGGCAGAGGAAATCCGTTTATTAGAAACTATTCCACTGGTGATAGCTCTGAGACTAGGTTCCCTAAAAAATTCATTTTTGAAGAAAGAGTAGACCCTGAAGTAGAAGTTTCAGAACGCCTCTACCCTGTTCCTTTTGAAGTAGTTAGGCACTTGAGGAGACACACAAGGTCTCGTGTAAAGAATCTTGGAGGATTGCAGATAATCCTTGAATTACCCAGAAGGAGGGATCCTAGAAGAGTACCTACTTACACGGAAGATTCGATTTTTGTGGGAAATTTGGAAGACTTAGTGAACTTATCTATAGAAGAGATTGTTCAACCACTTGATCAATTGGGACCAGATTCTCCTATTTTTCAGTCTCCATTTCAGTCACCTGTTCAGTCTCCACCAGAGACTCCTCGGAGAATAATGGATGGAAATGTACCCCCAAATGTTAATCAACCTGTGAATCCTAATCCGCCACCATCTTGGAGAGCTAGAACACCACTCAATCTGGCTGCTCATTTGCATGCTTTGACTTAGAATGTTGAAAAGGAATTACCTAAGTTTGACCCCAGAAAAGGAATTTCCGTGGATGATCACTTGCAAATTTTTTACTTGGCTTTAGAACTTTTAGCCATAGAGCATGAAGATGTAGTATGCAGACTCTTTCCACGTACCTTTGAAGCTAAAGCCTCTGCGTGTTATATCAGTTTACAAGAAAATTCGATAGCAGAGTGGGATACTTTTGTAAGGGTGTTTAGGAACAAGTTTGGTAGTCAACGAACCACGACCAATCTCATGAAAGAATTGTTAGCTCTAAGGATGGAGAAGAAAGAAAAGGTGCAATACTTTAATCAAAGGTTTTCTGCCCACTTGAAAAATTTCAGTGCTACAATAAAACATGCTGAAGAAACTTTGATAGAATACTACACTTTAACACTTTGTCCCAGTATAGCAATGTTTGTCAAGAGGTCAGTAAAACCTTCTTTAGTGGAAAGTTATGAAGATAAAAATAAAGTAGAAGCTAAACTTGAAAGCATAAGCAAACACACTGCATAACCGGATGTAAAGACTTTTAGTTGTAAGAAACCTTTGCTGTCAGCAAGACCTAAAGAGGAACATTCAAGTGAATTAGAAAATGTGGTTAAAATGGTACAAAAGTTATAAAACAAGATTGTTGATCTAGGAAAAGATAAAGAAGCCAGTTCATCCAAGAAACAATTCAAACCTTATTTCAAGAGAAGAGAGGAAAGTGGGTCATCTCAACCACCTATGCATAGTTCTTCTGTTTTAAATTTTCCGAGGTAGGAATGGATCATTTTTGCACTTTTCATGAAGAACCTCATTTTGAAAAAGTTGTCCACAATGAATTAATTCAATGACCCTAGTTATGAACCAAATATTAGATGCTCAAATAACAGAGCCTGAGGTAGAAGAAGAAAAGGAATGTGAATCAGAAGAATCACATGAAACAATGATGGTATTATTGGATTATGCACCTACATTGGGATTAGATGAGAAGGAACTTACCAAGGAAATTCAACTTTCATCAGTTAATGTCACAACCAGAAGCAAAGTACCAATAATGGATGAAATTTTATTACTGCCCAAGCCTTAGGAAGATACAAGAAAGTATGAAGAAGATCAACAGTAATACCCAAACACCACCTAAGTCTGATTTGGTCACCACTAAAGACAAAGTTACAGTAGTCAGTAAGCTTGTGAAGCTTGTGTAAAGTAAATAAGAAAGCAACAAGAAAATTCCAATAGTATGCGATATGGGATATGGCATAATAGAAGACATCGAGAAAACAAAAGCAAATATTTATTTATTTGAAATGTTTAACTTACCTCAACAAAGAAATAATCTCTTGGAATCTTTTGATCAACAATCGAGTAGATCCTAGGATGACATTCAATTAGATTAAGAAATCAATGAAGCTAGCATTGGAGGGAAGTCTAAATCTCAAACCTTGCCATTTTTACTATCTTGTGATATTTTCAATCATAATGTGAATAATTGTTTGGTTGATTATGGAGCTTCCTCTAATGTCATGCCTCTTTCAGTTTGTATAAAGATAAATGGTAAACCTACACCCTCTTCATGTAAGATCATTCAGTTGGATAGATTAGCAGTTAAGGTAGTAGGAGAAATGAAGAATGTGTTGATTCAGTTATCTACAAATGAAAGGGTCTGCCAATTTATAGACATCATGGTGGTAGATATACCCAAAGCATATGTTTTTATCTCGAGCAGGGACTTGTCTACAAACATGAATGGGTACTTTGTAACTGATTGGTTGCACTTGTGGCTACCCTATAAGAACAGTCAAAATCAGATCAAGGTGACGAGGGAGCCACACATGAAACACAATGTGACACAATTGGAAGGAAAAAATGAACGTGTGAATTTATCACATTCAGTCTTGGGTAACTATTTCATAGAGCTCGAACATGGAAAATATCAAGCAGAAGAAGCCAATAGTGAGTCAAACACACAATCTGAACTCCTTCAGTTTTCATGGAATCATAATATTGATTGTAATATAGTTGATTTAGTTTCTAATTTAGAGAGTAACACTAATCATGTAGAGTTAGAAGATAGATTTTGGTTGTTATATTTTGACGGCTTCAAAACTCAGGAGGGATCAAGAGCAGGTTGTGTCTCGATTGATCCTGAAAAGAACAAACGTTTTCTCTCTTGTAGAATAGAGTTCGAATGTACTAACAACACAACCGAGTATGAATCTCTAGTCCAGCGCTTGAAAAAGGCCATTGAATTCAAAGTAGGAAATTTAAAAGTTCTTGGTGATTCTGAGATAATTGTAACACAAGTTCAAAACACAATTCATTGTCTGTCACCACACTTGAATGGCCACCAAAATGAATTCTGGGAGCTTATAACAAATTTCAATGCTTTCAATATCAATTCAATTCCTAGATTGCAAAATGTAGCAGCTGATTTGTTAGCTACTTCTGTTGCAAGATTAGTGCCTACTAATAACAAATGCTCAATTGAATTGATTTTTAGGCCATCTATACCAGACAATGTCACAACTTTGAGGGTATTCGATGATGGTCAAAAAATCTTTGAGTTTTTAACAAATGATGAGACTTTCAAGGATTTAGTGATTAAGGACGAATAACATCAAGACAATCTTCAAAGTGGAAACTTCATACCTAAAGGGGTAAGAACGTTGGAAGGGATGTTTGATTTGAATAGCAAGTTCAGAAAAGCTGCTAATGTCAAAACAAATAGTTCATCTATGTAGTAGGAGATGATCAATCTTGGGATGGAGGCTGAACCCAAGTATGTGAACTTGGGGAAATGCTACTCACCAGGGGAAAGAAGCAAATTTATCAGTTTATTTCAACAATATAAGGATGTTTTCACCTGGACATATGAATATTTGAATACCTATGATACCCGCATCATCCAACATGTCATTCCTATTAAAGCGGGTGTGAAACCATTTCAGCAACCACTGAGGAAGATGCATCCCAAGATGGAACCCCTGATCCAAAATGAAGTGAAGAAGTTACTTGATGTGAAGATCATTTTCAAATTTAGGCACTTGGAGTGGGTGGCAAATCTGGTATTGGTAAGAAGGAAATCTGATGAAATAAGACTATGTGTAGAATTCAGGAATATGAACCGAGCCTCAGACAAAGATAATTATTTAGTCCCACCAAGGGAGCAAATCCTACATAGGGTTTCAGGTTCTAAATTGTTCTCCCTTTTGGATGGGTTTTCTGGTTACAACCAAGTGCTGGTAGCTAACCAGGACAAGTTGAAAACCAAGTTTTGAACAAAGTGGGGAACATTTGCTTACAACAGAATGCCCTTCGGTCTCATCAATGTTGGAGCTACTTTTCAAAGGAAAATGGATATAGATTTCTGGGGTTTGATTGGTCACAGTGTGGTAGTTTATATGGATGATGTAACAATTTTCTCTAAGAAGAGAGAAGATCATATGTTTCGTTTGAAACACATTTTTGACTACTGTTGAAAGTAAGGTATCTCTTTAAATCCTAAGAAATACATCTTCGCAGTGTTATACGAAAAATTGTTGGGCCACATTATTTCTAAAAAGGGAGTCTCCATAGACCCAGAGAGAATAGAAGCCATAGCACAGATTCCCTTACCCCACAATAAAAAATGTATGCAAGATTTCATGGGGGCTATAATTTTTTTTCGAAGATTTGTTCCTGATTTTGCACAAATAGTAAAGCCTTTGCAACAAATGGTAAAGCAAAGTGTACAATTTAAATGGACCGACATAGGGAAGGGTGCATTTAACAACATCAAAGTGGAAATAGCTCACCCACCTTCTCTTAGAAGTCCTGATTTTGAAAAATATTTTATCATGTACACCTTTTCCTCTGATAACTCACTAGCAGCAGCACTCACATAGAAAGAAGAAAAGGAAGATGAGTACCCCATATCATTTATGAGCACTAGGTTACAAGGTGTTGAATTGAACTACCTTGCCATTGACAAACAAGCATATGCAGTATTTAAAGCAGTGAAACAATTCAGGCCTTGTATTCTTAAACATAGAACCAAAGTAATTGTTCCTCACCCGATGGTTTGAACCTTTTTCGTACAAAAGGAATTGGGAGAAGGAAGAGGAAATTTGGTGATAGCTTTACAAGAATATGATTTGGAATTTAAACCAGCCACCATTATCAAAGGACAAGGGCATTGCAAGTTAATGGCGGAAAGTCAAAATAATGAAGATGATGATTGGGAAAATGAAGTCGAGTTGCATATGATTGATATGTGTCCTATCTTTACAGCTTCAGAGTCTTGGTACCGAGATCTGATACATTACCTCCAACATGGATATTTACCAGAATGTTGGAATTCTAAAAAAAGAAGAGAAATTCGTTTTAATTCAACATCTTACCAAATAATTGATGGAGTTCTTTTTAGAAAGAACTATGATGGAGTATTTCTGAGATGTCTGGAACAAGAGGATGCCTTAAAATTTGTTAAATAATTGCATGATGGTGATGCTGGAGGACATTTTTCAAGAGACACTACTGCTCACAAGATTCTAAGAGCTGGATATTACTGGCCAAAATTGTTTAAAGATGCTCATGCTTATGTAAGGAAGTGTGACATATGCCAGAGAAGTGGTGGAAGGTTAGCAAAAGCAACTGGACCATTGCAACATGTCATTATTTCAAGGCCATTCAAATAATGGGGTATCGACATCATCGAAGAAATCAATCCCAATTCCTCATTGCAACACAAGTACATCCTTACGACTACAGACTATTTCACAACAACATGGGTGGAAGAAATCCCATTACATAAAGTGAATGAAGACGCGGTCATAGACTTCTTATAGGAAAATATCATGACAAGGTTTGGGGTTCCAATTTCACTGGTTTTTGATAATGCATCTTACTTTTCATCGATTAAATTAACTAAATTTTCCAATGAAAAAGGAATGAAATTGCACTATTCTGCTAATTATTATCCACAAGGTAATGGGTTAGCTGAATCAACTAATAAAAACCTTATCAGAATATTAAAGAAGACTATCATAGAAAATCGGAGAAGTTGGCATGTAGCTCTTCTAAATGCATTATGGGCAGATAGGGTCACCCCCAAGAATTCATTAGGTGTGTCACCTTACGCTCTAGGTATGGGAAAGAAGCTATTGTACCCCCAAATATCTTCCTCCCATCTTCTCAGTTAGCCCAAGCGTCATGAGGTTCTGGTAGTGAAGTTTTACAAGCTCGAATTAATACCTTGTTGAAACTGGAGGATTCTGGTCTCAAGTCTAAAGAGAGGTTTAAACACCAGCAAGATATTGTTAAAAGTTGGTTTGATAAACATAAGTCCGGGAAGGGAAGATTTGAAGTGGGAGACTTGGCTCTTAAGTGGGATCATCCACATGATGAAAAGGGAAAGCATACAAAGTTTCAACATCTATGGGTTGGTCCATTTCAAATTGCTGAAAAGTTAGGCCCCTCAACTTATAAGTTACATCATTTATAGGCTTGGGAAGAGAATCTTCTTGTTAATGGTCTCGTTCTCAAACCTTATTTCACTTAGTACTATAGGATCTCTTTGTACATAAATAAACCTTTTCCTTTTGTTTTTTGATTTCATTTGGTTGGGATTACTTTCTTTCTGCTGATTTAATTTTTCTTTGTTTTTCTTTCCAACATTTGCTTTATTTCAGTAATTTGTTGTACTCTATTTGTTCATTTCAAAATAAGCCAGCTCAATTTTTGGTGCTTGGGGGACATTGGAATCTGGACAAACTGCTAATATTTTAATCCAAGAACTGCTCGTTGGAATTTATCTATGTCAAATTTTTTATCATAACAAGATTCTTTAATTTGATATACTACCAAAGGGAAATTATTTAAAGAACACATTGAAGTCTTATTTTAAGGCCTATAAAATAACTGAGGTAGATGAAGTCTAGAATACTATTTTGGGGCTCCATCCACTGTCACATTAATATCTGTCCTAGGAATCTTTGCTGCAAAAGACCCACATAAAGGAAACCGAATGGACAGGTGTATGGTATTCAAAATAATCCCATGCCACAAAATGAAAGCCAAAAGGTTTATTATAAAAGAGTCAAAATAATCCAGAACAAGAAAAGATATATCAAAAGGATATACTGAAGACATAAATCAGTAAAATGATTGGATTTCTCTGTTTGTGAGTGGAAGCTAATCGTCACTCACACAAATGGACATTATGGATGGAATAACCTAAATCAAATCTCAAAGAGCCAAAAAAGCAATCAAGGAAGACTCGAAGGGACAAAATTCCTAAGCATCAAAAGAATACAAAAGGCATGGGAATGAGGAACAAAAGAATGCACCTGTCTAAGTCTGCTACGATCCTGTGGTGTCATAATCGGAAGCAACCAAATACAAAGGTAAAAATAAATCTCACATTTTTGCCTCAAAAGAGTTATCTGGACTTTTAAATCCTGGTGACCATACCCCAAAGGACTAACATCAATGAGATATTTTGAATCTTACATTCCTGAAGAAGTATAAAATCTTAAATAATCTTGGGAAAGTCTGGGATAAGATTCTCTAATAAGATACCATAAAGCAGTTGTGTTTTGAAAGATAGGTTTTCCAGAGATCTATGTTTGCCATCTAGACGCCAATTGTTGCTATTGAAACCACCACCCCAAATTTTTTTATGATTTTGAGGCACCCCTTGGTTTTTTAGTTTTTTTATCTTGGCCGGATTTTTTTTTGCTCCTTAAAAAAATGTTGTTTTCATGACTTATTTTTATTCTGAACCAAGTTTGAAAAGTTTTTTGCACCAGGTGAAAACTCATTTTTGGCCTCGATATGTCGGAAGAATTTTCATATTTTCACCGACACAACAGAAAAAATATGATTTCCATCCCGACACTTTCCAGCTGATTTCACGATGTCTTTTGCCCCAAGGCTTACGATCATGTTAGAAGTTGTTTGAGTTCCCAGCTGGCTTTTGTGGGTAGGATTGAGTGTCAGAGCCAATATGGTCCGCAAAATTCTGCCATTGAAGTCGACAGTTCTTCGTCAGGCCATTTCACCATTTCATGGCCGACCGTTGTGGCTGTTTCTTCCTTTCATTGCTGAAGTGTCAGCTCAGCTTAGGATTTCATTGCTGATCGGTTATTTATTTGCGAGTCTGCCGACAAGCCTGTGGGCCGATGTTCCCCGTAAACTTCTCCGACAATACTGGTATGCGTTCGATTTTCTTTTTGATGAAGGAGACAAAGTTTATGGCTTAAAGCTGACCCTTCGCTGTTGCAACATTGGATGAGCTGTGCCGATGCCCTTATGGTTGACCTTTGACGAAGCAAGCCGGTAGCTACGGAAGAATTGGGATTTCGTAACCAATACCGTCGGGTTTTTTTCTTGTTTCTTGACGATTTCGAAGCGGAATATTACTGATAAGGCTATTTTTTAGGTGCCAAACGACGTTTCTATCGTCCGTGTGACTTAAATGCCCATCGACTGCATTTAATGTGGGTTTTGTGGTTTTTTCTATTCATAGCACGTAAGGTTTTGTTTAAACAATTGTTACTCTGATTTGAGCGTTTTCCAGCTTTCGATTGCTCGTTAAAGCTTGCATTTGTCTTCACCACCCCCACACCCTTTCATCATTTTCCAGGTAAGCCTCCAGCATTGTCTATTAACTGTTCGGTAAATGGGGTTAGGTAAAATAACGTTTTGGGAGTTCTATGTTTACGGGGTTAGGTTTTGTTTCTCTACATATGCCATGGTTTAAAGGTCTTTTTCCTAGCTTGGTTGTCATTTGTTTTGGGAGCTAGATGACCCTTGTAAGGTTTTCCCAAGACTGATTTGCATTGGAATCCCTGGCCTCCCTATTATTTTGACCCAGTTTGTTCCTCTCCATGGTTCTTCACCTGTCCCAAGCCTTTTTGTCTCTGCCGCTATGACCATGGAGACCAATAGCTCAAGGCCTTGGTGTTGTAAATATGAGATTAGGGAAGAACAATTTTTTCGGCGGCCACTCCTCACTTGGTTGATTTTCATTTGCGGTGATAGGGGATTGGCGAGGCCCCAAGCCTAGGAGGCCATTGTTTTCGTCAATGTTTCGGCCTAGGTTTTTCGCTGGAAACCATTAGAGGAAATTTCAACTCAAAATGGGCCTTTTAACTTTTATTCAAATTCCATGTCATCATGTGTTAGCCAATGAAATTGCTTTACATTTGAAATACCGTATAGGTCTTAATCACTTTTTTAATATAAATTTGGGGATAGGTATCAATAAAAAAACTACTTTTTTTTTGTTTGTATTTTTGACATATCTCCCTGTGTTTTTACTCAAATTTCAATCGGGAGAGCTCGTTGGATGCGGAATTAAATTCTGCATCCAACGAGTACCCACTCGGCATACTTTTGATGGACGTTCATTTTAGGAGGCCCATTTTGAGTTGAAATTTCCTCTAATACGGTATTTTTCCCTTTGTGGTTGGCACCATGGTTTTATAGGTTTTGAAGTCGACTTAGATGGTTGGAGTTTTTTTTACTGTCTCCCTAGACTGGTTTTTCTCATAGAAGTTTTGCATTGGGTTTGAAGCCGATTTTGGCGAATCTTATGTATCATGTCTGAGAATACCAGTTGTTTTACGTTTGGAGCTCTCAAAGCCGAAGATTAGAACCTGCGTTTGAGTTGATCGTATCTTTTAAGGTTTAACCTTGCCTCAAAGTTTTAAATAATGGTTAAAGATGACTGGTAAAATGACATTAATTATTTCTCCATGAATGCAAATAAGATATGATTTGCTAAAGCTTTTTCTATATCCTGCAATTTTACAGTAGTTTTTGTTTCACATTTACATGAATGTATGGGTTTAACCGCATGGATGCTAAGATATCTTTTGGTGTGGTTTTGTCACAACCTCAGTCCGCACTCAACACCATACCAAAGAAAGGAAAGAAGAAAGCCAAAGATACCGAGGAGGATTCAGATCTAGAGATCATGCCTAGGATTGACATAGTCTATGAAGATACCAAAGCAGTTACTGGAGCTGAACTGGAATTCAAGTGGGGACAGATATATCCCATGATTAAGGACTAGAAGGTCCCTGATGCAGGCTTGGAAGATATTCCGATCTATGAAAACATCTTAAAATCTAGGATCACTAAGGTATCCACACAGCCTGAACTGTTTCCCTATGCTGAGGTGATTGGCTGGATTTTTCCTAAAGCAAACGTAAATGATATGATCATATACAATATTGAAGGAAAGATTTTTGCTTCTTTCACTCCTTCTTACATATCCAAGGCATGCAATTTATCGGTTCCGGTAATAATCATGACAGATGATTGGATACATAGTCTAAGTTTAGACTATATTGAATGCGTAAAGTTGATGATGATAGCGGGAAAGCCGTTTTGATGGAGAGCCTCTGGAGAATATAAAACTGCCAGCTTGTGCACTCCTCACAGAGTTGTAGCCCTGATGCTCAATATAATTTTCGACAGGGAAAATGGAAAGTTCTATAAGATAGGCTGGATCCCACTGATGTATCATGTGACTATGCAAGGCACTATTTTCAACTGGGCATACATTGTTGCCAACAATTTGTCTTCTTGCATAAGTGTTTCCCTGAGAGGAATGCTTGAAAGAAAATATGAATTCTACATGGGATCATATCTAATTGATGGCATCTTGTGTCATTACTCATTACCGAAACTGAATTGCATTTGGAATAATGCCAGGACCCCCATTTACATAGCATATAAGATCTTGTGGGCCCATAAGTATCACAGTTTTTATAAGCTTAGTTGTGAGGAACTTTTGATGCCAATTTACCAATTGATATTTCTTGAAGAATGCAAGTGTATGTCTGAGGGAGCACTTGAGGTGATAAGTGATTCAGCTTGAATTTGGGTATCATAACCCATGTGAATACTTGGACCATCAGTAGTTTGTAATGAAGATAATGATTCCATGATGCAACCATATGATTGGAGGCTCCCGAATTAATGAGGAAGGCATGTGATTTTGAACAACTAGCCTTCAGCGCATGGCATCTCTCATCATGATCTTCAGTCATTTCTCTAGATTCAGTCTTCATGGAGGGAAATGTTGTGTTGATCAAGGAGTTTTTCCATTTGTTCAATGGTATTCTTCATACAATACTTCTATGTATGGCTACCTTTCTTATAGTAAGAGCATTTTCCCTTCTAATGTTTGTCCTTCCTAGATACTAAGGCTTTAAGTGCTAGATCAAACTCATATTTTGGTTCAAATTTAATGTTTATTTTCTCTTTACCTTTCTACTTCCTTCTTTCTTGCACATTCATTGTCTCACCAGCTAAGAGAGCTTGATTTGGAGAGGCTCTGAGAGCTCCCATCTGTATCAGCTTGTCTTGCTCTTGGATTAGGGAATCTGTGAAGGCATCAAGGGATGGCATTCGCCAATTAGGAGTATTCAATCTACCATAGTGAAAAGTAGAGACAAACACTGAGAATTTTGAGCCAAGTTTGCTCAGTATGGAGAGCACCAATTGCTCATCCTTTTTCTCAATCCCGCATTGCTTGCATTGCATGACCAGTGATTTGAATTTAGTAAAGAATTGATGTATATTTTTGAAGTTGCTGGGTTGTAGTACTATTAGATCATTCTCCAGGATATGGCCCCTTAGCTCATCCTATTTTCCAAACAATGATTCGAGCTTATCCTATACTTATTTTGGAGTTTTGAGTCCCTCAAGGTGGAACAACATCTCTTTGGATATGTGGATGCACATGAAGCTGAAGATTTCATCAAGCCTATTCAGATGCTTCGATTTTTCGATATACTACTGGGGTTCAACCTCTCTATGCATTGTCATCATGTAGATACCTTTGTTTCACAAGGAAATCTGCATGTGTGCTTTCCATTCAAGGTAATTGAAAGGAGTAAGGATTTTAGGAGTCAGAGCTACTGAATTCTCCATTTCACAACTGTATTGATCAACAAATCTTCAGAAATTATTTGAATGTAACTACAAAAACATTGAATTTATGTTAGCTCAAACACCCTTCACTTCGACATGCACACTTTTTCTGACTCCATCACACATGGATATAATTCTCTAGACAAATCTAGAGGGATTAATGCAGTTATTCCAGGAATTATGTGGAAACTCAACTGCTTCTGGTGCAAGCATGGAAGTTTCAGAGGTTCGAGGTAGGCATGGATACCCGCTCTGATATTCTATGAAGCTTAGGATCATTAGCCTACATGAATTCAAATGAGAAGAGAATGTTGTAGAAGAGAGAGAGGAATTTAGCAATACACTGTTCAATTAATCACACAAAATTGCACAGGCATGGAGACAAAATTGGAATAATATTATTATATTCATGAATGAGTAAATTAGATGGAATACACTTGTTTTACATATAGGAGAATTCAAATACTAAAGATAGGATTTGAATCTACCAACTCAGACTGACTGATGAGCTAACTCAGTGTGGAAAAAATCACAGCTGGAGCTCACTAGTTTAACTCAGGATGACTAATTCAGTTCACAATCAGTTAAATGATGAGGTAGGTGAAAAAAAGGTGCCACACTCCCTTGAATCATGCAAATTGGCACTAGGGTGACTGGAAGTGAACTAAATAGTGGTAATCATAGCATAAATAAACATGATTGACTACCTACCACATACAACTAAAGGTGAATGTAGGTGGCACTCAGAGAGGGTTCCTAAACTATGGGGATTGGCACCAATGGCACCAGTGTCACCAACACTCATGTTGGCACCAAAACTCAAAAGTGTAAATGACTCCTGGGCATGTCCCCCTAGACTCTAGTAAAGTGATAATGCCCTCCTAAGCTAGTAAAAATTGACAAACAAACTATGTGGTCAAAGGGAGGATTGATTATTAATCCCAACAAAAAGGAATTACATCCCATAACATGTGGGATAAATATAATTTCACCTCTTTATATAATAAAAGGTAACAAGAGTAAATTATTACAAAATACATGTGAGATAAATCTTTTACATAAGATTGGGCATTATTACCTTCCAAATACATTCAATCATCATTACATATTTCAACACTCTCCCTTATTGATGACTGGGATATAGAATAAAAAAGGAGGAAGATTGCATTACATATCATCCCCCTCGCTGAAAACTCCCATAATGTCCATAAGTTACGAATAAAAAACACACATTGCCTCATGGAGTATATGAAGATAACAACCGCTTCTCACTGAACCATGAAATTGCGCTTGAACCAAGTTGTATGATGAACTCTACTACAACAATGCATGGCAATACAATAGAGCATGTGGCGACAAGCTCCCAATATAGAATTCCTAAATCTAAAGAGAAGCCATAGCGACTGCTATATCCAACAACACAATTCCTAGAACACATGGGAAGAGATCCAACAATCATCATAACCAGAAATCAACTAATAATTGAAGGATGCAATAAAACTTTGCAATACACCTCATCATGAATACAAGACCCCTATGGTTTACCGTAGAAATGACATCGTCTATATAATCATCATGATGTTAATAGTAGAAGAAGGTTCTTCATTACATTATATCTGGAATATGATGATTGATATTACATTACATTCCCCCTTGAATGACAACTTCAAACATCTAGGATAAGAAGAAAATTGGATCACACTTTGATGCCAAGGATAAGCCGATTAATGAGGAACAATGCTGAAAGAACAAAGATAATCAAAAAATTTGCTTAAAATATGAAGGGATTCTTAAATATAGAGCTAACCAACACAAAGAACTTCCGAGAGTAAAGCATACAAAATGTTAAGCCCAAGGCATGATATATACAAAGATAGATTGAAAATGTTTAACACGATCAACATAGAAAATTATGATCAAATAATGATATCACTAATAAAAAATATGAAATGAATAGTCATTAAGCATGGTTCGTTAACATGGGTTAATTTCTTGTTGTCATCATGTTAACATGCAAGAGATGAATTCTCTGAATATGTCAATGCTTCTATAGGACTCGTTAGAGACAAGCAATAAAAAACTAGATACAATCTTTGTAACACATGATAAAGAAACTAAACCTTAATAAAAATACAAGAATCTTATTACAAGACATTATAATATAAATGTGATATCACACAGATTCAAAGATTGATTTTACTCTAATCAGAGAAAATATGATCACATAATATAAAATATCACAGAGATGGAAAAATTTAGTCATTAAGCATATGTTGTGATTAAAAGAATCTTATTACAAGACATTATAATATAAATGTGATATCACATACATTCAAAGGTTGATTTTACTCAAGAAATTAATAAGAGAAAATATGATCACATAATATAAAATATCACAGAGATAGAAAAATTTAGTCATTAAGCATATGTTGTGATTATCTCTAATCTTTCAACATTGTTCCTCATTGATCAGTTTATCCTTAGCAGCAAAGTATGATCCTATTACCTTATTTTTGGATGTTTGAAGTTTTTATTCAAGGGGAATGTAATCTCAACCATCATATACCAGATATAATGCAATGAAGCACCATCTTCTATTGTTAACGCCATGATGATTATTTGCATGATATCATATTCAATGGTAGACCATGGGGGTCTTGTATTTGTGATGAGGTCTATTGCATAGTTTTATTGCATCTTTCAACTATTAGTTGATATATGGTTGTGATGACGGTTTTGGTGTTCTAGGAATTTTGCAGTTAGATCTAGTAGCCAATATGAATTCTCTTTTATATCTAGGCAATTTGCAGCTGGTCTCTTGCCACATGTATTAGGAATTTTGCTATTGGATCTAGTAGCCACTATGAATTCTCTTTAGATATATGGCGTTCTGTAGTTGCATTTTGTCTCCACATGTTCTATTGTATTGTCCATAAACTATTGTGGTAGAGTTCATCATACAACTTGGTTCAGGTGCAATTTCATGGCTCAATGATAAATGATTGTTATCTTCATCTACTCCATGAGGCGAAGAGTGTTTTCTATTCGCAACTTATGGGAATTCTGGAAGTAGTCATCAAGGTGGGCGATATGTAATGCCATCTTCCTCCTTTTTTGTATTCTATCTCCCAATCATTATTAAGGGGAAGTGTTGGAATATGTAATGATGATTGAATGTATTTGGAAAATAATAATGTCCAATCTTATGTAAAAGATTTATCCCACATGTATTTGGTAATAATTTACTCTTGTTACCTTTTATTATATAAATAGGTGAAATTATATTTGACTGACATGTGTTATGGGATGTAATTCCTCTATTACCTTTTGGTTCGTAATGAGGTGAAGGAGTCATTGTAAACTCATCAAGAATTCACATATGATCACAAGGATGTGTCATGTAATGTGATTATGGAGTGTGATGTACTACTCATGTGTGGGATCTCTATTGTAAGATTGAAGATTATTAATGATTAAGAATATTTCAGCCTTCCCATGGATGTTTCCACTTTTGTGGTTTTACCACATCTATTTGGTATTCTCTTGTCTCTTCCTTTATCTCTATTTTTTCATGTTATTTGTTGCTTATTATGATAGTATACTAGATCAACTCATGCTATGAATATTTTGTATTGTTCTATGATTTTATCATATTCTCAATATTCTAACAACCCCATCATTTAGTGCATCATTTGAACATTTGTGTGCCCTCTAGGTGGCATAAAAGACAAAGGAGTTGGTTGGCCCACAAAATGGCCCACCACTGGAGGAAATTGATATCTACTTTTCTGCCCCTACGGTATGCTTGAAGTTTTCCCTTTAGCTTGCCTTTGAGGTGGAACTTTTATCTTGGAATATTTTGACATTGCATGTCAATCTTTTCCCATTGGAATATGATGTTCCTTCAATGCTTTTAGGGCTATTTCATTCTCTTTTTCCTTCAGGATAAAATTGGCATGAGACCCATTAGCTGGATCAACACTTAAGGCCATGATCTTCCTTTTGTGATCCTTGAAGGAGACTTGTTTTTATTTTACTGTCATTTTTTCTTCCTTCCACAACTTCTCGAATATTTTCAACACTACTTTGATATTTTTCTACGTTCTAACATATTGTACCACTTCTTTACATATCAAGTCACTACTATGCTTATAGAAGTAAGCTTTTTTTAATTTTCTAAATTGACTAAAGTCTACTTGGCATTCATAAGATTTCCAGTCATTAAGGCCAATAGGATAAGGAACTATAGGCTTCACCACAGACCAGTTTAGAATGTCATTTTTATGATATGCTAATGTGAGCATTATTTTCCCTGATGTGGCTATTTGTTGTTTAATTTCATTCATTATTTTAATATTCCTTTCTCTTATTCCTTTGTATTTGGTTTTCAAGTGTGTCTTCATTTACATTAGCCCCGTTGAAGGTGATTTTGAAGGTGATATCTGCAACATCTGAGGATCTATGAATTCCATAGAAGTGTAGTGAGTAAACTTAATTGCGGACACCTTTATCTTGATGCGAGGTTCTGTGATTTCATCCAATTCACTTTGAATTTATTCATATTGATCTTATCCTAGTCATGCTTATTTGTCTTCTCCTCCTTCTATTATGAACCTTTTGGCTTGATGACCCTACTCATCACCATCAATTTCCATACCTTTAGAGAGCTCTTCATCCGATCTCTTCTGACCTGATTGTTGCTCTAAATATTTTTTGTTCTTCCACTAGTTTGGACTGCTAGGATCTCCTCCCATATTTCTAAATTAGCAATCCTCTCCCAATCTTTCCTTGGAATAGGTTCATAAGAGGAATTCTTGTTTTCTATTTTATGTTTGGATATGATTCCATGATGATCATAAGGCCCGACTTCTACTTTCCCTAAACTCCACTGATGTAAGAAACCTTACAGGTATTGTATAGCTTTCAAACCTTTGTGCTGGAAGGGTCCTATCTCTTGTGGCAACAAGAAATTTCTTTGATGTATGAAATGCATGTTATCTACTAAAAATATCTACCTTGCATATTCCATTACAAAAAGTCTTTGTGTGAGGAAATCTAGGAGCTGGTAAGGTTCCCCCTCAAATCCATATACTTTGATTACTCTGTATTCTTCATATATAAACCAATCACCTATTATTGTATAAGGAGTGAGATGGAGCCACTTCTTATTATTAGGAAACATCTTAGGGGTTGAAGAGTTATGGATAATAGTGTATGTAATCTTCATTACCCTAGTTGTAAAATCAACATAATTGGTGTTGTTTGGTCTTATCATAATTATATCAATACAATTATATATTGGAATTGGGATTCTAGTTTCATCTGTCATCCTCAAATTCAAACACTCATAGGGCTCAGAATTTTGATACAAAAACATATAAAACAAATATGATGGATATCTGAACATTCTGAAGGCTAAGAATTCTTCTAGTTGTTCATGGATATCTTGAATTAGGAAGTTATAGAGATCATACGTGGGAGAAGTGTTTCCAGACATAGGGGTTAGGTTAGGAAGAAAACCTAAAATTGTATAGTCCACTTTCTCATCATTCTCATATCCCAGGACTGTGCAAATCAGGGATATGGATTTCTTTGAAATGTTAGATAATTCTACAGTTTCATATGGTGGAGGGGATTAAGGGAGAGCAATTCCCTTCTATAAGTGTTGTAGAAGAAACATGTTTATGTTAGAATGTCTCAAGGTTTGATAAGAACATGCAATGATTTTCTCATCTAAGGTATGTATTGAAAGAAAATCTGGGATGCAAAACATTCTCTATAGGGTGATGGCATTTATGTTGCATATGGTTTCATATAGGTTTGTGTTGCTGCTGCAACCACCACCCCAAAAATTTTATGATTTTGGGATCCCCCTTGGATTTTTAGTTTTTTTGATCTTGCTTGGTTTTATTTTTGCTCCTTAAACAAATGTTGTTTTCATGACTTATTTTAATTCTAAACCAAGTTTGAAGATTTTTTTTGCACCGTGTGAAAATTCATTTTTGGCCCCGATATGTCGGAAGAATTTTTAGATTTTCGTCGAGACAACGGAAAAAATATGACTTCCATCCCGATGCTTGCCAGTCGATTTCATGATGTCTTTTGGCCTAAGGCTTACGATTGTGTCAGAAGTTTTTTGAGTTCCCAGTTGACGGTTTCAAGTAGGATCGAGTGTCGGAGACGACATGGTCGAAAGAATTCTGCCTTTGAAGCTGACAGTTCTTCATCGGGCCGTTTCACCATTTCATGGATGACCATTACGACTGGTTGTTCCTTTCATCGCCGAAGTCTTGGCTTGGCTTAGGATTTCATTACCGATTAGATATTTATTTGCGAGTTTGTCGACAAGCCTTTGGGCAGGCGCTCCTGGTAAAACTCTCTGACAGTATCTGTATGCGTTCGATTTTCTTTCCAATGAAGGCAACAAAGTTTATGACTTGTAGCCGACCCTTCACTGCTGCAATGTTGGATGAGCCATGCCTATGCCCTTACGGTTGACCTTTGACGAAGCGATCTGGTAGCTGCGAAAGAATTGGGATTTTGTAATCGATACTATTGGATTTTTTTCTTGTTTCTTGCTGATTCTGAAGTAGAATATTGCCGGTAAGGTTATCTTTTAGGCGCCAAATGAGGTTTCTCTTGTCTGTGTGACTTAAATGCCCAACGACCGCATTTAATGCGGGTTTTGTGGTTTTTTCTATTTATAGCCTGTAAGGTTTTGTTTAAACAAATGTTATTATGTTTTGAGTGTTTTCTAGATGTTGATTGCTCATTGAACCTTGCATTTGTCTTCACCAGCCCCACACCCTTTCATAGTTTTCTAGGTAATCCTCCAACGTTTTCTTTTAACTGTTCGGTAAACGAGGTTAGGTAAAATAACGTTTTAGGAGTTCTGTGTTTACGGGGTTAGGTTTTGTTTCTCTACCTATGCCATGGTTTAAAGGTCTTTTCCCCATTTTGGATGTCATTTGTTTTGGGAGCTAGTTGACCCTTGTAATGTTTTCCCAAGATCGATTTGCATTGAAATCCTTTCCCTCCCTTTTCTTTTGACCCATTTTGCTCCTCTCCGTGGTTGCTCGCCTATCCCAAGACTTTTTGTCTTTGCCGCTCTGACCATGGACGCGAATATCTCAAGGCCCTGGTGTTGTAATGATGAGATTAGGGCAGACTGAGTTTTTCATCGGCCACTCCTCGCTTGGTTCGTTTTCATTTGTGGTGATAGGGGATTGGTGAGGCCCCGAGCCCAGGAGGCCATTGATTTCGTCAATTTTTTGGCCTAGGTTTTTTGTAGGAAGGTATTTTTTGCTTTGTGGCTATCTCCGTCATTTTAAAGGTTTTGAATTCGACTTAGATGGTTCGATTTTTTTTTACTGTCTCCCTAGACTGGTTTTTCTCGCAGAAGTTTTGCGCAGGGGTTGAGGCCGATTTTGGCAATTCTTATGTATCATGTCTAAGAATACAAGTTGTTTTAGGTTTGGAGCTCTCAAAGCCGTAGATTAGAACCCGCGTTTGAGCTGATCATTTATTTTTGGGTTAAACCTTGCCTCGAAGTTTTAAATAATGGTTAAATATGACTTGGTAAAAATGACATTAATTATTTCTCCATGAATGTAAAGAAAATATGATTTGCTAAAGCTTTTTGTATATCCTACAATTTTACAGTAGTTTTTGGTTCACATTTACATGAATGTATGGGTTTAACCGCAAGGACACTAATCAATGTTTTGGTGTGTTTTTGTCACAGCCTCAATTTGCACTCAAAACCATGCCAAAGAAAGGAAAGAAGAAAGCCAAGGCTGCTGAGGAGGAATCCGATCTGGAGATCATGCCTATGATTGACATAATATATGAGGATACCAAAGCAATTATTGGAGCTGAACTAGAATTCAAGTGGGGACAGATATACCCCATGATTAAGGACCAGAAGGTCCCTGATGTAGTCTTGGAAGATATTCCCCTGTATGAAAATATATTAAGATCTAGAATCACTAAGGTATCAACACCACTTGAACTGTTTCCCTGTGCCGAGGTGATTGGATAGATTTTTCCTAAAGAAGACGTAAATGATATGATCATATAAAATGTCGAAGGAAATAGTTTAGATTCTTTTACTCTTGCTTGCATATCCAAGGCATGCAATTTACCGGTTCCAGAAATCAGCATGACAGATGATTGGATAAATAGTCTGATTTTAGACTATATTGAATTTTTAAAGCTGACGATGATAGCAGGCAAGCCATTTTGACAGAGAGCCTTTGGAGAATATGAAACTTCCAGCTTGCACACTCCTCATAGAATTGTAGCCCTGATGCTCAATAGAATTTTCGGCAGGGCCAATGGAAAGTTCTATAGGATAGGCTGGATGCCGCTAATGTATCATGTGACTATGCAAGGCACTATTGTCAACTGGGCAGACATTGTTTCCAATAGTTTGTCTTCTTGCATAAGTGTTGCATTGAGAGGAATTTTCAAAAGAAAATATGAATTCTACATGGGATCATATCTAATTGATTGCATCTTGTGTCCTTACAAATTCCCGAAACTGAATTGCAGTTGGAATAATTCTAGGACCCTCATTTACACAACATATCAGATCTTATGGTCCCATAAGTATCACAGTTTTTATAAGCTGATATGTGAGGAACTTTTGATGCCAATTTACTAATTGATATTTCTTGAAGAATGCAAGTGTATGTCTAAGGGAGCACTTGAGGTGATAAGTGAGCATGGAGACTATTTTTTCTTCGAAGAAGGCACATATCTGAGGATGTATGGGGGGACTCGAGCCCCATCATTGCTGCCTAGGTATGCCACTGATTACATCGTGCATAAGGAAGCAGTAAGACAATTGTGTTTGTATGGATTCGAGAATTTTCTGTTTGACATGAAGAAATCAATTTACCCACCTATGCCTTTCTATGTTGACATCTACAAGTTTTTGAAAGTTAAAAGCGCTCCAGATTTTGTGAAGGACCTAGAAGATTTTCACTTTGGTGAGATAAATTTTCATAGGAACGATTCCCGGGGCAAAGTTGTTGCACATTGTGCAATGGTAAAGGAAAATTTTGAGTACTTTGATTATTCTGATAAGGATGAAGAAATTTTCAAAAATGCATGTAATATGACTGCTTTAAATAAGCGGTTCAGGAAAAAGAGTATAACAATAGGGGGTAAGGGAAACAGTATTAGCACTATTGAGAAACATAAATTGAAAGAATAAGTTCCCAGGACGAAGGAAGAATAGGCCCAAAGATTGGTTGAGGTAGCAGAGAAATTGGTAGTTGAGAAGACCTAGAAGAAAAGAGAGGAAGAAGAACAAATTTAAAAAGAAGAATCAGCTGAAAAAGAAAGAGAAGAGGCAACAGAGAAATTGAGGGAAAAAGAGAAAGAGGACCTAGAAAGAGAGAATCAAGAACAAGATGTTGCATTGGACAATATAGAAGATCCTCCTTCTACCTCAGGAAACATAATCATCAGAGGTTACCTCCCTCTAGAAGAATTAGGGTTAGTACCTTTAAAACTATCCAAACAAAATGCAGTTGCATCCCTGGATAAGGTGGTCTTTGATCCTAAATGAATAGATATTGTTCAGAGGGTTGAGAAGAAGTTAAATGTAGGAATTCAGCTTGAGGTAACCACAGTTATTGAAAAAACTATCATGAAAGGTACAGATGAAGATCCACAACTGATGGCCTCGATTGGTGTAGCAGCTGCTCAAGCAAATGCTTATAATGTGGCAAATTGAAAGAAACTATAGAGCAATACAAGGGGAAGATGGGGAGAGTGAAAGATACTTTGTTGAAGGAAAGAAGAGAAGGTCAATAAATGAAGAGAAAACACAAGGGCACTCTTTCGGAGTTCGAGAAGCTCCAGGGATTCCTACCAGGTTCTAGAAGCATAAAAGGAAGCCTTGGTACTTTCAAATACCATAGGTTATGGAGAAAAGAGAGACCTAAAAATTAGGATTTCAGAACTAGAAGTACAGAAGGTTGAGGTTGATAAGCACATAGAAGAGTTAAAGGCCCGAGTGGCAGAGTTGGAGGCATGTAATATTTCTTTGGAAACTCAGCTGAAGGTAGCAAATGAGTGGCAAGTCAATATTGCACCTCTCCAATACCATGCCCTCCTAATTAGGAGGAAGATATATTGAGTACAATTAAAGCTTGCAGTTGAGGTTTACAATATTAAGCAGACAGAGACCAGACTGCAGGATATTTCAGTGATATCAACCGATTTTAGGACAAGAACACTAGAAATCACAAAATTTATTCAGGGGAAACTAACTTGGACATAAACTAATATGGAATTACGTGCAGGTCTGCCATAGAAGACTCCCGAGGACCCGAAGATCGAGTTCAAACTTATGGATTTCAGCAGTAAGGCTGCTGCAAGATTGACTGTTGGGGTCGAGAAAAATTTGGAGAAGTGGATGGAATTTTATAAGAGGATGATCACAATGCATAATAGATGTCAAACCTCTGCAGCAAAAAGGATCCAGAAATTTCCTGATCGAGAGGAACATTTGAAATACCTCAAAGACAGGTTGCATGAGGATGAACTGGGCATACAACAAGTTAAGGGTCTAAATGAGAAAGTATTAAAGAATTTGGTTGCACAAGCTGCAGTTAGTAACTTCCTTTTGGAAGACCAACTCTGAGTGAATCCATCCAAAGCAGCAGAAATTAAGTCACAGCTGGCCATTCATGAGGTGACAGTCAGATTGTTGGAGCCTACAGACTTCAAGGCCATCGCTGCAGAAGCAACTGCATGGAAAGAGTTCATTAGGGGGTTAGCTGGGTCCTCCTAAGTTTTTTCCTTTATACATGTGCCACCTTTTGTAATTTACCTTAGTTTATTTTGATTTTCCTAGTGCGAGTCACTAGAAGACAATTTTTTGTAAGTCGAAGAGTCTTAGAAGCCTAAGAGGCTGGGGTAGCTCAAACGTCATTGGAAAATGTATAAATAGAGGTAGAGTAGATATGTTAAGGGACTTTTTTCTAGCACACATATGCTGAAGCTATTTGTATGAGAACTACTTCTTTTATAAATAAAGAGAATCAAATTTTACTGGAGGAAGGACTGTACGAGTTTCCAAATGGATTATGTGGATTGCTGAATGTTGAACTATTTCTATTTTAGATTCCTGCATAACTGTGAGATCATTCCAACCTGTTGAACTATTTCTGCAGTTTATGAATGATTTTATTTTTTGTTAGAAATCACGTGCATATGAATGTGTTAATAAAACTAAGCTACCTTTGTTTATCTTTTATTGTTGTAATTATGTATGTAGGATTTGATAGCTATCTGTAGAATTCCACTAACAACATTACAGTACATTACTCAATTAATTAATCTATGCTCCCCTGGGGATAGGTTAGATAGGAAAGATTAGAATAGATTACATGTTCCTTTGATTTCGTATAGGTGATCATGAGGCAAGAGCGATAAGATGGGAGGTAAGAACCTGCACATCTCTAGTGAGGCTCTTACTCACCAGTCACTTGCATTTATTCTAGGCAATTGCATTTAATCTTAAAACAAAAAAAAATTATAAACGGTGGACCGGGTCGCAACCGGTAAAACATACTTAAAAAATTCTTTAATTCTATGGTAGTCGGGCCACTAACCGGAAGGATTCCCCATTCCAAATAGTAAACGATCTAATTGGGAATGGTTATTGGGGAGAATCCCTACTGTTGGTACCTGGGATTTTCTAGGGATCAATAGTTTTCACACTAGAAGGACGGCCTCCAGTGCATGGATGGCAGAGGAAATACGTTTATTAGAAACTATTCCACTAGTGATAGCTCTGAGACTAGGTTACATGAAGGTTTCATTTTCAAAGAAAGAGTAGACCCTGAAGTAGAAGTTTCAGAACGCCTATACCCTGTTCCTTTTGAAGTAGTTAACCACTTGAGGAGACACATAAGGTCTTATGTAAAGAAGCTTGGAGGATTGTAGATAATCCCTAAATTACCCAAAAGGAGGGATCCTAGAAGAGTACCTACTTACATGGAAGTTTTAGTTTTTGTGGGAAATTTGGAAGAATTAGTGAACTTAACTATAGAAGAGATTTTTCAACCACTTGATCAGTTGAGACCAGATTCTCCTATTTTTTAGTCTCCATTTCAGTCACCTGTTCAGTCTCCACCACAGACTCCTCGAAGAATAATGGATGGAAATGTACCCCCAAATGCTAATCAACCCGTGAATCCTAATCCACCACCATCTTGGAGAGCTAGAACACCACTCAATATGGCTGCTTGTTTGCATGCTTTACCTCAGAATGTTGAAAAGGAATTACCTAAGTTTGACCCCGAAAAAGGAATTTCTATGGATGATCACCTGCAGATTTTTTACTTGGCGTTAGAAATTTTAGCTGTAGAGCATGAAGATGTAGTATGCGGACTCTTTCCGCATACCTTTGAATATAAAGCCTCTACCTGTTATATCAGTTTACAAGAAAATTGGATAGCAGAGTGGGATACGTTTGTAAGGTTGTTTAAGAACAAGTTTGGTATTCAACGAACCATGACCACTCTCATGAAATAATTGTTAGCTCTAAGGATGGAGAATAAAGAAAAGGTGCAATACTTTAATCAAAGGTTTTCCGCCCACTTGAATAATTTTAGTGCTACAATAAAACCCGCTGAAGAAACTTTGATAGAATACTACACTTCAACACTTTGTCCCAGCATAACAATGTTTGTCAAGAGGTCAATAAAACCTTCTTTAGTGGAAACTTATGAAGAAAAAAATAAAGTAGAAGTTGAACTTGAAAGCACAAGAAAACACACTGCATAACCAGATGTAAGGACTTTTAGTTGTAAGAAACCTTTGCTGTTAAGAAGACCTAAAGAGGAACATTCAAGTGAATTAGAAAACATGGTTAAAATGGTACAAAAGTTATCAAACAAGATTGTTGATCTGGAAAAGATAAAGAAGCCAGTTCATCCAAGAAACAATTCAAACCTTATTTCAAGAGAAGAGAGGAAAGTGGGTCATCTCAACCACCTATGCATAGTTCTTCGGTTTTAAAGTTTACCGAGGTAGGAATGGATCATTTTTGCAGTTTTCATCAAGAACCTCATTCTAAAAAAAGTTGTCCACAATGGATTAATTCAATGACCCTTTTATGAACCAAATATTAGATGCTCAAATAACAGAGCCTGAGGTAGAAGAAGAAAAGGAAAATGAACCAGAATAATCACATGAAACAACGATGGTGTTATTGGATTATGCACCTACATTGGGATTAGATGAGAAGGAACTTACCAAGGAAATTCAACTTTCAGCAGTTAATTTCACAACCAGAAGCAAAGGACCAATAATGGATGAAAGTTTATTACTGCCCAAGCCTTAGGAAGATACAAGAAAGTATGAAGAAGATCAATAGTAATACCCAAAGACCATCTAAGTTTGATTTGGTCACCACTAAAGAGAAATTTACAGTAGCCAGTAAGCTTGTGAAGCTTGTGTAAAGTAAAGCAGAAAGCAACAAGAAAAGTCTAATAGAATGCAATATGGGATATGATATAATAGAAGACATCGAGAAAACAAAAGAAAATATTTATTTATTTGAAATGTTTAACTTACCTCAACAAAGAAATAATCTCCTGGAATATTTTGATCAACAACGAAGTAGATCCTAGGATGACATTCAATTAGATAAAGAGATCAATGAAGCTAGCATTGGAGGGAAGTCTAAATCTAAAAGCTTGGCCATTTTTACTATCTTGTGAGATTTTCAATCATAATGTGAATAGTTGTTTGGTTGATTCTCGAGATTCCTCTAATGTCATGCCTCTTTCAGTTTGTATAAAGATAAATGGTCAACCTACACCCTCTTCATGTAAGATCATTCAATTGGATAGATTAGCAGTTAAGGTAGTAGGAGAAATGAAGAATGTGTTGATTCGGTTATCTACAGATGAAAGGGTCTGCCAATTTATAGACATCATGGTGGTAGATATACCAGAAGAATATGGTTTTATCTCAAGTAGACTGGTCTACAAACCTGAATGGGTACTTTGCAATTGATTGGTCGCACTTGTGGCTGCCCTATAAGAACAGTCAGAATCAGATCAAGGTGATGAGGGAGCCACACATGAAACACAATGTGACACAATTGGAAGGAGAAAATGAACCTGTGAATTTCTCACATTCAGTATTGGGTAACTATTTCATAGAGCTCGAACCTAGAAAATATCAAGCGGAAGAAGCCAGTAGTGAGTTAGACCCACAGTCTGAACTCCTTCCGTTTTCACGGACTTATAATATTGATTTTAATATAGTTAATTTAGTTTCTAATTTAGAGAGTAACACTAATCCTATAGAGTTAGAAGATAGATTTTGGTTGTTATATTTTGATGGTTCCAAAACTCAAGAGGGATCAGGCGCAGGTTGTGTCCCGATTGATCCTGAAAAGAACAAACATTTTCTCTGTTGTAGAGTAGACTTCGAATTTACTAACAACACAACATAATATGAATCTCTAGTCCAGGGCTTGAAAAAGGCCATTGAATTCAAAGTAAGAAATTTAAAAGTTCTTGGTGATTATGAGATAATTGTCACACAAGTTTGAAACACAATTCATTATCTGTCACCACACTTAAAAGGCTACCAAAATGAAGTCTGGGAGCTTATAACAAATTTCAATGCTTTTAATATGAATTCAATTCCTAGATTGCAAAATGTAGCAATTGATTTGTTAGCTACTTCTGCTGCAAGATTAGTGCCTACTAATAACAATTGCTCAATTGAATTGATTTTTCAGGCCATCTATATCAGACAATGTCACAAATTTGAGGGAATTCGATGATGGTCAGCAAATCTTTGAGTTTTTAACAAATGATGAGACTTTCAAGGACTTAGTGATTGATGATGAATAACATCAAGCCAATCTTCAAAGTGGAAACTTCATACCTAAAGGGGTAAGAACGTTGGAAGAGATGTTTGATTTCAATAGCCAGTTTAGAAAACCTGCTAATGTCAAAACAAATAGTTCATCCATGTAGTATGAGATTATCAATCTTGGGACAGAGGCTAAACCCAAGTATGTGAACTTGGGAAAATGCTACTCACCAGGGGAAAGAAGCAAATTTATTAGTTTATTTCAATAATATAAGGATGTTTTCGCCTGGACATATGAATATTTGAAGATCTATGATACCTGCATCATCCAACATGTCATTTCTATTAAAGCAGGTGTGAAACCATTTCAGCATCCACTAAGGAAAATACATCCCAAGATGGAACCCCTGATCCAAAATGAAGTGAAGAAGTTAGTTGATGCGAAGATCATTTTTAGAGTTAGGCACTCGGAGTGGGTGGCAAATCTGGTACTGGTAGGAAGGAAATTTGGTGAAATAAGACTATGCGTAGAATTCAGGAATATGAATCGAGCCTCAGGAAAAGATAATTATTTAGTCCCGCCGAGGGAGCAAATCCTACATAGGGTTTTGGGTTCTGAATTGTTCTCCCTTTTGGATGGGTTTTTTGGTTACAACCAAGTGCTGGTAGCTGACCAGGATAGGCTGAAAACCACGTTTCGAACAAAGTGGGGAACATTTGCTTACAAAAGAATGCCCTTTGGTCTCATGAATGCTAGAGCAACATTCCAAAGGGAAATGGATATAGATTTCCGGGGTTTGATTGGTCACAGTGTGGTAGTTTATCTGGATGATGTAATAGTTTTCTCTAAGAAGAGAGAAGATCATATGTTTCATTTGAAACACATTTTTTACCACTGTCGAAAATATGGTATCTATTTAAATCCTAAGAAATACATCTTCGCAGTGTTAGAAGGAAAACTATTGGGCCACATTATTTCTAAAAAGGGAGTCTCCACAGACCCAGGGAGAATAGAATCCATAGCACAGATTCCCTTACCCCACAATAAAAAATGTATGCAATCTTTCATGGGGACTATAAATTTTGTTTGAAGATTTTTTCCTGATTTTGCACAAATAGTAAAGTCTTTGCAACAAATGGTAAATCAAAGTGTACAATTTAAATGGACCGACCTAGAGACGGGTGCATTTAACAACATCAAAGTGGAAATATCTCACGCACCTTCTTTTAGAAGTCCTGATTTTGAAAAATATTTTATCATGTACACCTTTGCCTCTGATAACTCACTAGTAGCAGTGCTCACACAAAAAAGAATGAAAGGAAGATGAGTACCCCATATCATTTATGAGCACTGGGTTACAAGGTGTTGAATTGAACTACCATGCCATTGAAAAACATGGATATGCAGTATTTAAAGTAATGAAACAATTCAGGCCTTACATTCTTAAAAATAGAACCAAAGTAATTGTTCCTCACCCGACGGTTCGAACCCTTTTCGTACAAAAGGAATTGGGAGAACAAAGAGGAAATTGGGTGACAACATTACAAGAATATGATTTGGTATTTAAACCAGCCACCATTATCAAAGGACAAGGGCATTGCAAGTTAATGGTAGAAAGCCAAAACAATGAAGATGATGATTGGGAAAATGAAGCCGAGTTCCATATGATTGATATGTGTCCTATATTTACAGCTATAGAGTCTTGGTACCGAGATCTGATACATTACCTCCAACATGGATATTTACCAGAATGTTGGAATTCTAAACAAAGAAGAGCACTTCGTTTTAATTCAACATCTTACCAAATAATCGATGGAGTTCTTTTTAGAAAGAACTATGAAGGATTAGTTCTAAGATGTCTGGAACAAGAGGATGCCTTAAAAGTTGTTAAAGAATTGCATGGTGGTGCTGCTGGAGGACATTTTTCAAGAGACACTACTGCCCACAAGATTCTAAGAGCTGGATATTACTGGCCAAAATTGTTTAAAGATGCTCATGCTTATGTAAGGAAGCGTGACATATCTCAGATAAGTCGTGGAAGGCTAGCGAAAGCAGCTGGACCATTGCAACAGGTCATTATTTTGAAGCCATTCGAATAATGGGGTATCAACATCATTAGAGAAATCAATCCCAATTCCTCATTGCAACACAAGTACATCCTTACGACTACTGACTATTTCACAAGATGGGTGGAAGAAATTCCGTTATATAAAGTGAATGAAGACGCAGTCATAGACTTCTTACAGGAAAATATCATGACAAGGTTTGGGGTTCCAATTTCATTGGTTTTTGATAATGCGTCTTACTTTTCATCGATTAAATTAACTAAATTTTCCAATAAAAAAGGAATGAAATTGCACTATTCTGCTAATTATTATCCACAAGGTAACGAGTTAGTTGAATCAACTAATAAAAACCTTATCATAATTTTAAAGAAGACTGTTATAGAAAATTAAAGAAGTTGGCATGTAGCTCTTCCAAATGCATTATGGGCAGATAGGGTCACCCCCAAGAAGTCCTTACGCGTGTAACCTTACACTCTAGCTATGTGAAAGAGGATATCGTACTTGAAATATTTTCCTCCCATATTCTCAGTTACCCCAAGCATATCGAGGGTCTGGTAGTGAAGTTTTACAAGTTCGAATTAATACCTTGTTGAAACTGGAGGATTCTAGGCTCAAGTCTAAAGAGAGGTTTAAACACCAGAAGGAGATTGTTAAAAGGTGGTTTGATAAACATAAGTCTGAGAAGGGAACATTTGAAGTCAGAGACTTGGTTCTTAAGTGGGATCACCCGCATGATGAAAAGGGAAAGCATACGAATTTTCAACACCTATGGGTTGGCCCATTTCAGATTGCTGAAAAGTTAGGCCCCTCAACTTATAAGTTACATGATTTATAGGGGTGGGAAGAAAATCTGGCTGTTAATGGTCTGGTTCTCAAACCTTATTTCACTTAGTACTATAGGATCTCTTTGTACATAAATAAACCTTTTCCTTTTGTTTTTTTATTTCTTTTGGTTGGGATTACTTTCTTTATGCTAATTTAATTTTTCTTTGTTTTTCTTTCCAAAATTTGCTTTATTTCAGTAATTTGATGTACTCTATTTGTTCATTTCAAAATAAGCCAGCTCAACTTTTGGTGCTTGGGGGACATTGGAATCTGGACAAAATGCTAATATTTTAATCCAAGAACTGCTCGTTGGAATTTATCTATGCCAATTTTTTTATCAGAACAAGATTATTTAATTTGATAGACTACCGAAGGGAAATTATTTAAAGAACACATTGAAGTCCTATTTTAAGCCCTGTAAAATAACTGAGGTAGATGAAGTCTAGAATACTATTTTGGGGCTCCATCCACTGTCACATTAATATCTGTCCTAGGAATATTTGCTGTGAAAGACCCATGGAAAGGAAACATAATGGACAGGTGCATGGTATTCAAAATAACCCATGCCACAAAATGAAAGCCAAAAGGTTTATTATAAAAGAGTCAAAATTCCAGAACAAGAAAAGATATATCAAAAGGATATACGGAAGACATAAATCAGTAAAATGATTGGATTTATCCGTCTATGAGTGGAAGTTAATCATCACTCACACAAAAGGACATTATGGATGGAAGAACCTAAATCAAATCTCAAAGAGCCAAAAAAACAATCAAGGAATACTCGAAGGAAAAAAAATCCCAAGCATCAAAAGAATGCAAAATGCATGGGAATGAGGAACAAATGAATGCACCAGTCTAAGTCTGCTACGATCCTGTGGTGTCATAATTGGAAGCAACCAAACACAGAGGTAAAAATAAATCTCACATTTTTGCCTCAAAAGAGTTATTTGGGATTTTAAAGCATGGTTACCATACCCCAAAGGACTAAAATCAATGAGATGTTTTGAATCTTACATTCATGAAGAAGTATAAAATATTAAATAATCTTGGGAAAGACTGGGATAAGATTCTGGAATAAGATACCATAAAGCAGTTGTGTTTTGAAAGATATTTTTTCCAGAGATCTATGTTTGCCAGCTAGTCGCCAATTGTTGCTGCTGCAGCCACCACCCCAAAATTTTTATGATTTTGGGGCACCCCTTGGTTTTTTATTTTTATTTTTATCTTGACCGGATTTAGTTTTGCTCCTTAAACAAATGTTGTTTTCATGACTTATTTTTATTCTGAACCAAGTTTGAAGAATTTTTTGCATCGGGTGAAAACTCATTTTTGGCCTTGATATGTCGGAAGAATTTTCAGAATTTCGCCAACACAACGGAAAAAATCTGATTTCACCAGCCTTGCCAGCCGATTTCATGATGTATTTTGGCCCAATGCTTACGATTGTGTTGGAATTTGTTTGAGTTCCTAGCTGGCGTTTGTGGGTAGGATCGAGTGTCAGAGCCGATACGGTCACCAGAATTCTTCCTTTGAAGCCGACAGTTTTTTGTCGGGATGTTTCACCATTTCATGGCCAACCGTTGTAGCTGGTTCTTCCTTTCATTTCTGAAGTGTCGGCTCGGCTTAGGATTTCATTACCGATAAGATATTTATTTGCAAGTCTATTGACAAGCCTTTGGGCTGACGTTCCCCTTAAAATTCTCTGACAGTACCGGTATGCATTCAATTTTCTTTTCGATGAAGGTGACAAAGTTTACAGCTTGTAGCCGACCCTTCGTTGCTGCAACATCGGATGAGCCGTGCCGATGCCCTTACGGTTGACCTTTGACGAAGCAAGCCGGTAGCTGCAGAAGAATTGGGATTTCGTAACCAATACCGTCGGGTTTTGTTCTTGTTTCTTACCGATTCTGAAGCGGAAGATTGCTGATAAGGATATTTTTTAGGTGCCAAACGATGTTTCTCTCGTCCATGCAACTTAAATGCCCAACGACCGCATTTAATGTGGGTTTTGTGGTTTTTTCTATTCATAGCACATAAGGTTTTGTTTAAAAAATTGTTACTTTGTTTTGAGGATTTTCCAGTTTTTTATTGCTCATTGAAGCTTGCGTTTGTCTTCACCAGCCCCATGCCCTTTCATCATTTTCTAGGTAAGCCTCCAGCGTTGTCTATTAACTCTTCACTAAATGGGGTTAGGTAAAATAACATTTTGGGGGTTATGTGTTCATGGGGTTAGGTTTTGTTTCTCTACCTATGCCATGGTTTAAAGGTCTTTTGCCCAGCTTGGTTGTCATTTGTTTTGGGAGCTAGATGACCCTTGTAAGGTTTTCCCAAGACCGATTTGCATGGGAATCCCTGGCCTCCCTTTTCTTTTGACCCAGTTTGCTCCTCTCTGTTGTTCCTCACTTGTCCCAATCCTTTTTGTCTCTGGCACTATGACCATGGAGACGAATAGCTCAAGGCCCCGGTGTTGTAATGACGAGATTAGGGAAGACCGACTTTTTCATTTGCGGTGATAGGGGATTGGCGAGGCCCCGATCCTAGGAGGCCATTGTTTTCGTCAATGTTTGGCCTAGGTTTTTTGCCAGAAGGTATTTTTCCCTTTGTGGTCGGCGCCGTGGTTTTATAGGTTTTGAAGTCGACTTATATGGTTGGAGTTTTTTTATTGTCTCCCTAGACTGGTTTTTCTCATAGAAGTTTTGTGTTGGGTTTGAAGCCGATTTTGGAGAATCTTATGTATCATGTTTGAGAATACCAGTTGTTTTACGTTTGGAGCTCTCAAAGCCGAAGATTAGAACCTGTGTTTGAGCTGCTTGTTTCTTTTCAGGTTTAACATTGCCTCGAATTTTTAAATAATGGTTAAAGATGACTCCGTAAAAATGACATTAATTATTTCTCCATGAATGCAAAGAAGATATGATTTGCTAAAGCTTTTTGTATATCATGCAATTTTAGAGTAGTTTTTGTTTCACATTTAGATGAATGTATGGGTTTAACTGCAGGGATGCTAAGCTATCTTTTGGTGCGGTTTTGTCACAGCCTCAGTCCGCACTCAACACCATACCAAAGAAAGGAAAGAAGAAACCTAAGGCTCCTGAGGAGGAATCAGATCTGGAGATCATTCCTAGGATTGACATAATCTATGAAGATACCAAAGTAGTTACTGGAGCTTGTAATAACCCAAAATTTCGTAAAATTTTTTTTTTTTTAAAGTGACATAAAATGTCTAAAGTCGTAGCTAAGTAACTGCTAACGGTTAGCAGAAAATGAAACAGTTTATAAGAGATCTTGGGATTGTTTCATTAAAAGAATCTATAAACTAATAGATGTATTCTTAAACACCCGTGTTACTACTATTAATGACTTAACAAATTTAATTTTATCAGAGTTAGAAAAGGACTTGCATTAAGCTGCAGCTAGATATACTGATGATTTACTTTTGTCAAGTAGGTAAGAATTCTTGTTTGAGATCGGGGCTTACTTAGCGTTTTGCTAACTCAATTGGACAACTGGTTCCTTATAGGTTTAGCAGGTAAGCATAAGATTCAATAGTGATTATTTTAAATTACGTCGAGAAAATCACTTTCCTAGCATGTTAAGATGCTAGTTTAAGAGAAGGTTAAATAAGTTGCTTGTCTACGAGAAGGTAAAGTCTATTCTTTTTCCATTGTTATAAATCCATAGTTATATTTATAGCTAACACCATAATGACTTTTTATCAAACCTTAAAAAGGGTTTAAATTGGCTGGAACAAGTACTAACCAAAGTTCCTTTAATCGTTTAAAAACTTAAGACACTATTTATTTTCTTATGTTTACAGCAAAGGTTATTTATAAATTTCCAGAAAGAGAATAGAGCTCAAGGTTTTGGGGCTTAAGTTCACTTCGAACTGTTTAGGGATCTCACATCTAATCTCACTTCAATACTCAAAAGAGGTCCTTCTCTTAAAGCATGAACAAGTTCCTATGTTTTTCAATTATAAATTTAACAATGAGTTATTAGAGTCTTTAAGAGAAATTCTCCATTATTGTTAGTCTTCAGTTTCTAGATCACTCCTTCATCAAAATAGTATAAAGGTTATGTTTGTGGAAGTTTATGGATTTTCCTTTTTAATATAGTTATAAGCTATATTATAACCATCAATTAACTCAATACTATTTCTAAAATTACACCATATATTTGACTTGTTTGAAAACATGAAGATTTCCTATGATAACAAATGGCATCCAAGTTGTAACAATAGTATTCAAGTTATAACTATAGTATTTATGTGATAACAATAGTATTTTGAGTTATAACAATTGTATTTTGAGTTATAACAATTGTCTTTAAGTTATAACCTAAGGTAGAATTACCTACCAAACAAACTACTATGATGAAATCTAAAGATAACAAGCATAACTTATATAGTTTAAACCTATACTTTGTTAATTTCCAAGGCATAATATATATCGTTGGCATATTGCATATCATTAGCAATCATAGGTTATAAGGTTTTTGAAATATTAGTTTGTAATTTGTGTTGTGCAACGCTGACTTAAGGTTTCGACCCACACTTGGATAATTATTTGGTTGGGCACTTGGATAGGTTATATCCACTCGTTGGTTGACTTAAAACCATGCAAACCCTACTCAGTTGCAATGCAAACCGCGAGAGTTTCTCCTTTGCTTGGCCAAGCTGAGAGCTCGTGGCCATGAGAGGCCTGTAACCACCTTTAACATTTGGCATTTCGCCTGCAAATGTTATATTGTGACTGCTGGGTGAAGTCGTTTATGGTTTGGGTTCTTCTGTGTGTTGAAAAGAAATTGCAGCAAGGGTGTGTTATGGATTTTCCTTGAAGCTCTAAGGTTGTACCTGCCTTAACCTGCAACTAAACACCCAATAGTTGCTGCCTTCATTTGGTTGAGTCAAAATCTTGGTGTTTTCTTTGCAGAGGTGACTTCACAGCTTCTTCCTTTTGGCCTGGTGCCAAATGTGACCTGGTGTGGCCATCTCTTCTCAGTTTTGACTCCAAGTTTTTTTTAACAGCTAGACACTTACCCTGAAATCGATTGTTCAAATGTTTTTCTTACAAGGGTTTTTCAATTTTTTTAAGCAAACAAGTATTTATGATAATGCGATTTCATTCTTGTAGGTCTAAGCTCCTGACTCCAAAGCTGTAGGTGGAAGTGAGCTCACTCTTCATTATTTTGTGGGAAAACAAAATGGTAAGCCCTGGTTCCAACGAGGGTTCTTCCTGCATGCAGTTGTGGTTGTTGGAAGTTGGTTCATGTGGTTGTAAAGAACGGCCTCGGTTCTCTGTTAGTTATGTTTCAAAGCTTGTTTATTACTTGTCAATATTTTTAGAAACCCTTAAAGGGTATTTTGTGCAAGGTGAAGAAGGCTTTGGAAGCCATGATGTAACTGGTTTTTACTTGATGTTTTTATCCTTATGGATTGAACAATGTAAATTCTTTCATTTTTAAAACAAAAGAGCCCAACTCTGAACTCAAAGAGGCTTGTCGACCTCTGTCTAGTTTACTTCAGTTTTTACAGTAGATTTTAGTTGTTGAAGGAAGAATGTGAAACAGTCGGGATTGCAAATGTCAACAGGATTTTTCTCTTGTTAGTAAAATATTTTGATACTGTTTAATATATATATATATATATATATATATATATATATATATATATATAGATTTTGTGCATTTTGGTATTATTAGCAGGCCTGAGCCTTGACCCTTTGACTCTAAAGGATGTAAGCCATTCCTTATTAATGGATTCTGTAATTGCAAATGGTTTAAGTAATATTTGATTATTTTAATTTCTATTTTCAATAATTTGTATATGCAATATTTTTCATTATTACCCTGTATTTATGATGATTTCCAATGCACAGTTTATGGGAAAAATTACTATGTTTAAGAGTAATATTTTACTCTGGTTTTGGCTTTTAAAGGGTTAATTATTATATAAACCCTACAGTTCGATAATAGATTTATTTGTAATTAGTGAACTCTTAGCTCTATTCGATATTAGATAATAGAAACTAGCATTATTTATAGATAATAGTTCGATAATAGCTCTGTTTATTTAATAATTTCCTCAATGATTTTTACAGTTTGTTTTTTTTAATTCTCAGCTAAGAAAGATTAGGGTTTAATGTTGCAAACTTGTAAATAGGGTATATTTATCTTTCAGTAACTTCTGTGGTTTTAAATAGATTATAGTAGAATCCTTCTATCTTAGACACAGACACATAGTGCCTGGAATTCAATGTTATAATTTTTTTTTACAAATTCTTTTTACCTGGTTCTTAGATGTTATCCTATTTACTATACTTATGTTTAATTATTAAACTGTAATCTCTATATTTTATAAAGAATACTAATACTAGAATTATTTCTATAAATAATATTATTACTATTCTTTTACATACCTATATTTTAGTTTATAACTGAAGTAAATAAATGCAGACAATATTTACTACTTCTTTACAGTAGAAATCATAAGCAAACTAAAGTAAAATCTAGTTACAGTTTTCATTCAAGTAAAAGAATCATCTTATTCACCTAAACACCCAGCTGTACTAGAGTACTACCTGAGTCAGGCGTGGAAAAATATAGTTTGGAAATTCTAATTCTATCTGTTTCTCATTTTGCATATTCATTTCTATTTCTAACATAATCTGTAATTTACCAAGCCTAACATTACACAGTTACTCCTTTCTTCATAAACCCTAAAATACTAACATGCCTGTAGTTAGAAACCAATAATTTTTTTACTGAAGACAGTAAACAAATATAATAACATAAAGACAAATTGAACTTGTCAATGATAAGACGACAACAGCTTAAGGAGGTTGTTCCTCCCAACCAAACTCCTGGAGAGTGCTTAGCCAACGCTTCCTTAGGACCCCTGAGCTTGTTCCTGGTCTTCTTGGCAGATAACTAGGTGGAGAATATAAATTTAAGACCTCTGTCACCTGACTGGTCTAATTACCTCAGTAATTATAATCTGCTCACAGCAGTATGAATTTTAGCCTAAAAGCTGCAACAAGTTTAGTCTCAGCAGTTAACCCCTCAAACTCACTTCAGTAATCCCCTCCATTGAATTTCTCTTGAGTAAATTCATTCACCCTGAATGATCACCTCTAGAATGAGTAGCCTCGGTTGTCTTCAATGAGAAATTTTATAGAGATGCTTGGGTCTTCTGGGTCAGTTTTCATTTAATGAGCCACCTGCTTTGATTCCACTTTCTTGGGGAATCACAACCACAAATATATGGAAGTTGCCACCTGCAACAGTTGGAAGTGGTTTGAGGATGCTGCCACTTGTCAGTTTACTCTCCACCCAGTCTCCTCCACCAATTAACCAGTAAACACTCATTTAACAGCTTCCCTAAGTTGTTGTCTCATCATTTATTTATTTATAAATAAAATATTCTGAATTACATTAATTATTCTTGACCCCACTGGTCATCAATTACAACTTAGCATAAAATATAACATAATGTTCCTCAAATAACATTAAATTGTTTTTGCAAATTGGGGCATGTGACAGAGCTGAACTAGAATTCAAGTGGGGACAGATATACCCCATGATCAAGGACCAGAAGGTCCCTGATGCAGGCTTGGAATATATTCCCATGTATGAAAACATCTTAAGATCTAGGATTACTAAGGTATCCACACGGCCTGAACTTTTTCCCTGTGCCGAGGTGATTGGATGGATTTTTCCTAAAGTAGATGTAAATGACATGATCATATACAATGTCAAAGGAAATGATTTTGCTTCTTTCACTCCTGCTTACATATCCAAGGCATGCAATTTACCGGTTCTGGTAATAAGCATGATAGATGATTGGATACATAGCTTGAGTTTACACTATATTGAATGCACAAAGCTGACGATGATATCGGGAAAGACATTTTGATGGAGAGCCTTTGGAGAATATAAAACTGCCAGCTTGTGCACTCCTCACAGAGTTGTAGCCCTGATGCTCAATAGAATTTTCAGCAGGGAAAATGGAAAGTTCTATAAGATAGGCTGGATCCCACTGATGTATCATGTGACTATGCAAGGCACTATTTTCAACTGGGCGGACATTGTTGCCAACAATTTTTCTTCTTGCATAAGTGCTGCACTGAGAGGACTGCTCGAAAGAAAATATGAATTCTACATGGGATCATATCTAATTGATTGCATCTTGTGTCGTTACCTATTATCGAAACTGAATTGTAGTTGGAATAATGCTAGGACCCCCATTTACATAGCATATAAGATCTTATGGGCCCATAAGTATCACAGTTTTTATAAGCTTAGCTGTGAGGAACTTTTGATGCCAATTTACCAATTGATATTTCTTGAAGAATGCAACTATATGTCTGAGGGAGAACTTGAGGTGATAAGTGAGCATGGAGACTATTTTGTCTCTGAAGAAGGCACATATATAAGAATGTATGGGGGGACTAGATCCCCATCATTGCTTCCTAGGTATGCCATTGATTACATCGTGCATAAGGAAGCTGTAAGACAGTTGTTTTCAGATGGATTCGATAATTTTATGTTTGACATGAAGAAAACGGTTTACCCACCTATGCCTTTCTATGTTGGCAACTACAAGTTTTCGAAATTTAAAAGCACGACATATTTTGTGAAGGAACTAGAATATTTTCACTTCGGTGAGATAAATTTTCATATGAACGATTTCTGGGGAGACGTTACTGCATATTGTGCAATGGTAAAGGAAAATTTCGAGTACTCTGATTACTATGATAAGGATGAAGAAATTTTCAAAAATACATGTAATATGACTGCTTTAAATAAGCGGTTCAGACAAAAGAGTATAACAGCAGGGGGAAAGGGCAGCAGTAGTAGCACTACTGAGCAGCAGAAGCTGAAAGAATAAGTTTCCAGGAAGAAGGAAGAAGAGGCCTGAAGATTGGTTGAAGAAGCAACGAAATTGGTAGCTGAGGAGACCCAAAATAAAAGAGAGGAAGAAGAACGAATTCAAAGAGAAGAGGCAGAGAAGGTAGCTGAGGGACTAAGGATAAAAGAGCAAGAGGACCTAGAAAGGGAGAATCAAGAACATGGTGTTGCATAGGACAATACATAAGATCCTCCTAATACCTCAGGAAACATAATCATAGGAGGTTACCTCCCTCTATCAGAATTAGGGTTAGTACCTTTCACACCATCCAAACAAAATGCAGTCGCATGCTTGTATAAGGTGGTATTTGATCCTAAACGAAAAGCTATTGTTTGGAGGGTTGAGAAGAAGTTAAAGGTAGGAACCTAGCCTGAGGTAACCGTAGTTACTGAAAAACCTATCATGAAAGGTACAAATGATGATCCACAATTGATGGCCTCGATTGGTGTAGCAGCTGCTCAAGCAAATGCTTATAATGTGGACAAATTGAAAGAAACTGTAGATCAGTACAAGGAGAAGACGGGGAGAGTGAAAGATACTTTGTTGAAGGAAAGAAGAGAAGGATGAGAAATGAAGAGAAAACATGAGGCCACTCTTTTTGAGTTCAAGAAGCTCCAGGAAGCCTACCAGGTTCGAGAAGCAAAAAAGGAAGCCTTGGTACTTTTAAATATCATAGGTGATGGAGAAAAGAGAGCCCTGGTGTTATCACTCCATGAAACTCCTCTAGGTTGTAGCTCGAGGATGCTTGGTAACTTAAATTTTTTTTAGGGTTTTCTGACATGGATCAAGTCAGGTGACCTATATAACCTCCCACTCTCAAGACATGCATGAAGCTCACTCAATTACAAGGCTTTTAGTTACAACTTGTTCAGTAGTTTGACAATAAGGTGCAGGGATGGAGAACTCATCAAGTTGGCAGACTTACATACAAAACAGATGCATATAAATGACTAAGTCCTGACAAGGATGGTACTCATAAATCAAATCACATTAACTCACCAATAGGATGATAGCTATTAGCTATTAATCAACTTGAAAATCACCTAAATGCACATTCATGCATAAGTACAGTAAAGATAAAGATGATGGATGAACAAATCATAACAAAAGAGCTTATATTTTAGAATAAACAAGATGAGAAGCTTGACAATAGAGTAGGCCTATAAATCCTCGAAGTTGAACCTTTATTATAAAATCAATCATGGGCTTTATATCCTTCTATAAAAATGACAGATCTTGAAACTTAGATCTGTATTCACAAAAAATACTTAGAAGTGATAGTTTTTTAGATTAGGGTTTTAAAACCCTAGCTAACTATTTGTCTATATATTTCAAAGAATCTAGTTCACTGAGCGAATACTAAATAACAACAGTAATCACTAATAATCACCACTGTTGGTTCAGTGTGAAATTGCCGCCAAAAGCCAGTGTCTCGACGGTTAACTGAAGTGACTTTTCTGTTTAATCCGCCAGAATTTTCTACCTTGTCGCTGCGGTCACCGATCGGAAGCTCTGACCTCTAACTTGTCGGCACCCCAAGCCTCAATGTTGCCGCAATGTCGGTGCCTCAAATGACTAACGTCACGACAGTTTATGCATTGGCGATTGGAAGTTCTAGGTACTGAGGATTGGATTTTTAAAGCTGAGCGTTGCCATAGTGTCGGCAATTCAAACCTCTAGCCTCGTGATCAACTATCGGAGGCTCTAGCCACTATCTCATCGAAGTTTTATATCGGAGTGTTGCTGCAGTGTCGACGTATTAAGAAGAATAACCTCAACGATTTTATCCTCAAGCTTGATATGGTAAAGGTCTCACATCACTAATGTCGCGACGGTTTCTACATTGACGATCGAAAGTTCTATCTTCTATCCTGTCGGCACCCCAAGCCTAAACGTATCGGTGCTTTCCATCACTAGCTTGTCGGTGATCGGAAGCTGTAATAACTAATGCATCGAAACCTCAAAGATGAATGCTGCCACAGTGTCAAAGGTTCAAACGACTAATCTTCTCAGCATCGACAATTGGAAAGACTAACCACTAATCTGTCGACGGTCGGACACTCTAACCACTAAATTCTTTGTCGGTGATCGAAACTCCAAACCACTAATACATCGAAACTTTAGACCAGAAAGTTGCTGCGGTGTCAGAGCTTTAAACCACTAGCTTCGTGATCGACAATCGGAAGCTCAAGTCACTAACCATCAGAACCTTAAACCACTGGTGATCGGCAATCAAAACTTCAAGCGACTAAGTAGCAACGACATAGAGGACTAAACCTCCGACATGTCGACATCGTAGAGGATTAGACCTCCGACCTGCTGTCAAAAGAAAAAGTTTGAAGATTTGTCAAGTAATAAACTGTTTTCGTCACGTGTATCCAATGCCCATCTGTGTCTTGTAGCAGAAGTTCCTGGAACTGATAAATAGATGTCATTGAATGACTTATTTCATATATA
>LPNX010103059.1:0-35427 GCA_001517045.1 Pseudotsuga menziesii | reverse complement strand
ATAAAGATAAGTATTCAATTGTCATTTCATGATATTCTTTTGTTATGCATTTGTTTATATTCAGTTATTGTATTATGCATGATAGGATGTTTGAATTAATGACAATATACTACTAATATGCATGTGATGGGTAAGTAGCTCATGGGGCTATACAAATTCTCCATTGCTACTTATCTAGAATGAAACCTCTTTGCTGACATATTGGATTAGTGCACAATCTCAATGTTGTCCTGGTAGAGATGGAAGGCATCTAGAAAGTTTCAATGAGATATGGATGAATGTTGTATTGGCTAAAGTAGTTGCATGATCATATATTTATGCATAAGTGTTTGCCAGTATAAATATTCCTTATGAAATGTTTCTAACCATACAATTGCATTTGACTTGTAGGAAAGATCGCATACATAATCGCCTACAAGCAAAGAAGAATGAAGACTTGTTCCGAAGAATAGGTGACGGCAGTTCAAAGACAAAGAATAATATGACGAGTGCAGTGACATCATTGATGCAGAACCTTCTAGCCACCAAGAAGAAAGGGAAGATCAGTTCAAGAAGAATGATGTCTGGGCGTAGTATCGAGACCTGAAGAGAAGTTCATAGTTCCATCATGCAGTAGATGGAAACATCGTGGGATACAAAGCAAGATTCGTAGCATGAGGCTTCTCATGAAGAGAAGGCATAGTATACAAAAAAACATTTACAGCTAATAGAAGTGAAGTCACATGACATGCATAATCATGTGTGCAAATGAAAGAAGGCCTTGTACGAGTTCGGAAGACACCCATGGGATAACACATACATGATGAGCTTGATGAATATCTTAACCTTTGCTACAAGGTTGATAGAGGATGACAAGCTCACAGATGGGTGCAAGATGAACTTTTGAAGAAGTTCAAGATAGAGGATCTTAGTATCCTGTGATCCTAGATGGATACTACTTGTCACTCCAGTACAGAATGTTTCAGTGCATAGAGTACGGAAGACAGAGGGAGTCTGATGCCTCGCTTCAGAGGGAGTGATTGCAGAAGATCCTGAGGTTCGACATGGTATGACAGGATGGGCAGATTACTGATGATTCTAGGCTTTACTAAGAGTAAAGTGGATATCAACCTTTTGATCCAAGGTTGAAGGTGGAAGACCAGTGATGCTCCTGTTATGTGTCGATGCACAATTGTTCTAGGTATGGAGGTGTGGCAGAGTACAGATGGAATCTTCCTTGGACAAGGGAAGTATGCAGTAGAGATCCTGAAGAGGTTTGGGATGATGGACTGCAAGGCTATGGCCACACCTATGGCATCGAACCTGAAGCTATTGAGTGATGCTTCGTCAGAGTCGATTGATGCTACGATGTATCGTTAGATGATTGGGTCATTGATGTACCTGACGAACACGAGACCAGATATTTGCTTTGCTGTGAACACCTTGAGCCAATACTTGGCAGATCCGAGAAGTGTTCACTTGATTGCTGCAAAGCATATTCTGAGGTATTTGAAGGGTAAAATTGATTATGGGCTCAAGTACGATGCGAATCAGAAGATTAACCTAGAGGGTTATGTTGATTCAGATTGGGCAGGCAGTGCCATCGACCGGAAGAGTACTTCGGGATGTTGCTTCAGTATGGGATCATGTGTGATCTCTTGGTTTAGCAGGAAGCAATCCTGTGTGGCACTAAGTACAGTTGAAGCAGAGTATGTCGCAGCTTGTTCAGCTAGTTGTGAGGTAGTATGGCTGCGGAAGCTACTGTCTGATATATTTTATCTCCAGTTGGATGCTACTTGTATACATTGTGACAACCAGAGTTGCATGAAGTTGTCAGAGAATCCAGTATTCCATGACAAGTCAAAGCATATCGAGATCAAGTATCACTATATCAGGGATATGGTGCAGAGAGGAGCAGTGAAGCTCCTGTATGATTGCGATGGAGGAACAGATAGCTGATGTATTGACGAAGCCATTGGCTAGGCTGAAGTTTGAGTACTTCAGAGAGAGACTTGGTGTTCTCCAGATCGAGGCTTCCTCCCAGGGAAAGTGATGAGTCCCAAATCCATTCTGACGAGGAGGTCAGATGTAAGGGCTGAGCCATTTTGTCATGGTGAGAGGATTTGGTTCCTTCCATGTCAGATATGAGTGCTGGCCATTCTGTCGAGTAGGATAGATGTAAGGGCAATTGCCATTCTAGGAATGGAGGCACCTGGTCAATTACCAGGAACACTCAGTGTAGGACTGAGTAGCCATTCTGATGTGATAGAGGGATGTGTTCCCACTTGATCAGATGTAAGGGCTGAACCATTCTGTTCATGGCTAAAGGATTTAGTTCCTTCCATGTCAGATGTGAGTGTTGGCCATTCCGACGAGCAGGTCGGATGTAAGGGCAACTGCCATTCTCTAGGAGAATGGAGGTGCCTGGTCAGTTACCAGGTAGCTCAGTCAAGGACTGGGGGCCATTCTGATATGACTGCTGGGATGTGTTCTCGTAGGATCAGATGTGAGTGCAAGCCCTTCCATCATTGTGGTCGGATGTGTTCCCTTGGGTGGATGTAAGTGCAGAGCCTTTCTGGAGCGACCGAGGGATGTGTTCCCACGTGCTCACATGTAAGTGTTGAAATATCTCATCACTGTGATAGGATGTGTTCCTGTCTGGATGGGAGTCTTCCATCAGTGTGGTTGGATGTGTTCCCCTGGATGGTTGTGCCCTTCTGACGAGTAGGTCAGATGTAAGTGCTGAAATCTCTCATCACTGTGATATGATGTGTTCCTGTCTGGATGGGATTCTTCCATCAGTGTGGTTGGATGTGTTCCCCTGGATGGTTGTGCCTTTCTGACGAGTAGGTCAGATGTAAGTGCTGAGCCATTTCACAGATGATAGTAGGTGTGTCCTATCATGCTGGTGAATGTGAGTGCTGGGCCTTTCTGATGGGATTGTAGTTTACTACATGATCAGATGTGAGTGCTGGGTGTGCCTTTCTGACGAGCAGGTCAGATGTAAGTGCTGGGCGAAGACCTACATGAGGGTAGGCCTACAACCAGCATGAAAAAGGGCTGGCTCTGTAGAACTTTCTATGAAGAGATAGTACACACATGATGATGATCAGAGGTGATCCAGATCGAGTTATGATCTAGATCCAGTTATGATGACTCCGAGAGATCCAGATCGAGTGATGATCCAGATCCAGTAGTAGTGATCCAGATCGAGTGATGATCCAGATCCAGTCCAGTGATGATGATCCAGATCGAGTGATGATCCAGATCCAGTAGTAGTGATCCAGATCGAGTGATGATCCAGATCCAGTCCAGTGATGATGATCCAGATCGAGTGATGATCCAGATCCAGTGATGACGTTCTATGACGATCCAGATCCAAATGACTTGAAGACGAAGATGACTTGAAGATGAAGATGACTTGAAGATGAGATGATCCAGTTGATACAGAGAAGAAGACCAGTGCTGAAAATTGTGTCGAAAGAATACCTTCCTAGTTAAGAGGGAGTGTGGATGTATATGTAACTTCGAAATGTATTCTTCTATGTATTGTAACCCGATGTTCATTCTGGGATGTTTCTATTATGTATTTGAGTCATGTGGTCATGCCCCGATGTTTCGATCGGGAGGATTAATAATGTAAATAATTCATATCAAGTCATTAGGTAAATCCCCACAGTTTCGGGGCACTTGAGTTATTATACACTAATTAAGTTGTAGGCTTGAGTAGTAATTATTAAGTTGAGCCTACGTGTGAAAAGGCAATTCAAGTGAACGGATGAATATAAATAGAGAGTGAGAGTCTCTCTATTTATCACTTGTGAATTACATCACTCGCTCTCTCAAGTGTGGCGCACTATTGGAGAAGGAAATACTTTGGCTTGACAGAAGACATAAGGCTATTGCTGTGTGGAGAGTGCATCTTACTGTTTTGGGTTTCACATCTTGTGGTGATACTATCTTAGAGGAAGTTGCGGGGTTTTCTCCTTTATGGTTTCCCCGAGGAAAACTCTTTGTGTCTCTTGTCTCATGTGATGTGCTTATGTTATTGCTGTGCTTGTTATTCTCTTAGTGAAAAGATCCTAACATAATGCTAGCTTAAATGTTGAAAAACTAACACTATAATGGTCATTGATTGGTCATGTAAAACTAAAACTATGATGCAATAACTTAGATCTCCTCTTCTCTTTAAACCTTATTAAAGAAATTGCACATCACAATGTTGAATTGAGAGGGTTAGTAAGCATAGTTAAAAAAGTTAAGGTAAGACCTCCTTCTATAGGATATGAGAGGTCTCCTATTATGACATCGAAGCGTTCATCCTTCTTAACCTTGCGCCGAAGAATTTCGATTAGCCTTGAGTAGAAGAAATGACATCTTAAGTTTTAGTTTTAAGTTATTGTTTGGCTCATTTTATTTAAGTCAATAAAAAAAAAGCTAAGTATGTTGGTTATCAAAGATGGATGATAATTTAGTATTCTAAGGAACCTAAGAAGTATAAAGTATAGTTTGATAAAATGATGCATCTAGAATACATGGTTCATTAATGCATCGAAGTCATAAAGAATTCACAACATTCTCAAACACTTATCCACACTTATGGCATGCATGCATGGTCTAAACACATGTCTTGCAGAAAAAACGGTCTTAGTATTGACACGCATGGCATGCATGGTCTAACCACACGGCGATGGTCATCTATTGGGCATGAGGAAAACATAATGAAGAGAAAAAAGAAAAGTTGAAGCACAAAGGTAAGGTAATGCTACTAAGGTAATTTACAAACCAAGATCTGCACTTATTTGCGTGTATGAGAGTTGCTTTTGCGTGCACTTATTTGCTTGTATGAGAGTTGCTTTTGAGTGTGTGAGAAGGTAATTGACAAACTAAGATCTGCTGTTATTTGCGTGTATGAGTTGTTTTTGCATATATGAGAGTTTCTCTTATTTGAATGGTAAATTTTGGTTTTAAGATCTACACTTATTTGCAATAAAACCATAAATTAATGGAGAATATTCTCTTATTTTGTTAGATAGAGAAGCTGCATATTCTTTTATTTGTAAATGTTTGAGAGTGCATCTATTTGAACGCAACCTTTTCAGTATGCATATTTATAAATAGTAACCATTCAAAATTATTGTCAATAATAGTATCTCCAAGAGTCTTGCTTTTCACTCGTCCAGGTAAGGACAGTCTCGCGCTGAAAGGAGGAAAATGTTTTATCATCAAAGAAATCCATTGATGTACCCCAAAAAGACACGAGTTGCAGTGATGGTAGACAAATGCTATCACAAACCCTTATCATAAATATCATAATTTAAATTATCATAAAGTTTATGTTTTCCCATGGGTGAGAAGGTCCTATCAAATTCTTATGATTAACTGTCAAGTGCCTTAGAAGGTTATCCACTTAATCTCACACATTAATTAATTAATGTGGCTATGTTGCCAGTGGAGTAATGTTTATTGGTTCTTACCTCCATCAAATGGTTATATATTTCCAAGATATTATTGAGACAAGCAGCCATCTCATGTGTAAACTTCATCTTTTTAAATTAATCCATTGTATGAGTTACTCGTGCAAGCTTGCCCAAAGCAGCACACTACTTATTATGTTTTTAAGAAAAGTAGGACAACTCTTTTTATTTTGATTTATGTAGTCAACTCAGAGTGTGGTTACTTCAACCATTAGTTGCTCTTCAAAACACAGAAATGACTTTCAAGTTCAGTCATTCCTAAAGTCCAGTCTTAGTTGAATTTCCCCCTCCCCTCCACTAACGATATCACTACGTTAGCAAAGCGAATTCATACCAAAACTGTAATGAACAAATACTGTAACCAATGCATACATAATTTAATACCTGAGCATGAAAGGAAATCAAGCTACCTTACGCTCCAGTATATCCATTGAACAGAAGAGACATCACAAGGTTTAGCTCTGGGAAATATCCTTATCTCTATGTGAAAGGTAATATCTGTATCAGAACAGAGCGGAGATTCTTCTAAGAGTGTCTGGGATGGCCCACTTATTCTTACCATGATGGCCTTTACCTGTACACGATGGCTCAATACCAACTGATGGCCGTCTATTTGGAGGTTGCTGTTAACATGTTTAGGAGACAGTCACCTTTTTATTAGGGCGGCCCCCTATCTAAAGCATTTCGTTGGCTTGGTAAACATTCATTCGCATCAAAGCTTTGGCCGAAGATTTAAGAAGAGCATTTCATTTTTTTATAAAGAAAGATACATCTAATATGTAGATGCTTGAAGTTTATAACATGCAAGTGTTTTGGAATTAATGGAACAAGAGGATATTCATCATTTTCCTCATCACAAGTTGTGTTTTTGATATGGCAGCTTCCGTTCTTGGAAAACATAAAGCAAATTCATAAAATAACGGGAATTTTCAAATTAGAATCATGAGAACCTGCAACTCTTTGGCCACATTAATAGGGATACAGCTGATGGATATTACCAGATGCAAATTACTTACTTCGGGTGGCAGAGGAGCACCGGATTTGTGATAGATAAACTCGTCCACTTTGCATTTCAGCAAGCCTTGTTGATTTTCTGAGAAAAAGTAATTAACAATCTTTATTTTATATATTTCTAGATAGTTTACTGCGTATATTTACCTTGCTAAAATTAACCTTTAAGTTATTACAATTTCGTTTAGCAGGTTTACAAAATTACAAAAATGCAGGTTTACAAAATTACAAAATTTACCAATTTAGCACGAAACACCAGCGAAGATTTTCTTCAATTTCTTCTTCATACCAAAAACATTTCAATCTTGATTGGAAAGGTTATTAAAATGTTTACCCAACTTTTTGGGTAAAACCTTATAAGCAATGGAAATAACAGTAAAAAATTATCAAAAAATGGGAGCCCCTATAACAGGCAATTCTAGAGATAAATTTGGTGCGATCAACTTATGTGCGATCAACTTTGGTGCGATCAAGTTGATGCGATCAACTTATCTACGATCAAGTTTGATGCGGCGGTCAAGTTGATGCGATCAACTTATCTGCGATCAAGTTGATGCGATCAACTTATCTGTGATTAAGTTGATGCCTGATGCGACTAGATTGGTAGAATATGATTCTTAGTTTAAGGACTTAAGAATTTACAAATGATTCTACCTGTGAGTAAAATGAAGTAAAATGACCACATTTACAAATCCAAATAACTTATGGAAAACATATGCCCAAATATGTAGGAATATTTGAGCCGAACAAAGTGCAGTAAAACCTGGAACTTTCACGTGGTGAGATTTTTATGGGTTCTTGTTCTTTTACTTATCAGTAACAGTAAAAGACATTTACAGAAGTAAATCTGGAAATATGAGCGGCTAAATAATCATGAATTCAACCACAAACTATTTCATATATTAACTATGGGGAAATACAAAGTAATACAAACTTGTCTGTTACAAACTCGTCTGTCTACAGAGCTTCAGCTCTTCGGCTAGATCAAATGCACAGAAGCTTGAGCTTCGACTTCTCCTTTCTCACCCGGAGTTCCTCTGCTTGTATCTTTTCCTATTTGTTCGTGTTCTCTTTCTGTCTGTTCTGTTTGAATTACAAAATGCTTCTTCTATTTATAGGCAACCTGAAGATTGCTACAGCATGGCCGACTTACTTGCCGACTTACTTTCCATTAAAAACTGCAATAACTGTCTACCTAACAACTTAACTTCTGAAATAAATTCGACTCAGTTACGCTGCTTACTTGTTGACTTTTCCTTCTTGTCAGACTGACAGACAAGGTCGTGGCTTGTACAGACTCTGACAGAGTCGGCTGGAGATCAAATCCAGATCTGCGAATTAATTACATTTTTCCAACATAACATGCAATTCTAGAGATAAATTCCAATATTGTGCTGCTATCAATTACCAGTCTGACAAACTATGGACGACACTTTTGTTGCCAGGAACCAGTCCTTAGGACTAGGCTATATAACAAGCTCTGTAATATCATAAGGAGACCGCTAGTGTGACCAAAATTAGGGGACTTCTAACATCTTGGTATTTTCCTTCACAGAAAACACTAACCCTACAATATCAAAAGATAGAAAACTGTAAAAAGAGAAGGAAACTAAAGAAAGTTTCTCAGATCTTTAAAAGATCCTGCACTTTATGAAGAAACAAATATAGTACACAGCTCAAAACTGAGCATACGGACTTGCACTTTTAAAGCAGATTACATAGATTCCTTAAAATTCAAGAATCTGCCTGCTCTATAAAAATAGAGACAATTATATATTTAGGGAATAGCGGAGACTGCATAAATTCAACAACTTGTGTTATATTCAGATCAATTTCAGTTGAAAATGGCAGTAAGAAAGCTGATATACAAGCAAATGAAACTAAGAAAAAGAAAGCAATCACATTAGAGTAATAGTACTTAAATTTTTCTTAATAATGGTACATTAGAGTAATATAAACCTTAAAATTAACAAAACATACTATTATTGAATAAATGCAAGTAATCGTATGTAAATTTGAGCTTTTATTGATTAAGATTTTTCTCTTGTCTATTAAAATGGTATTGATTAAGATTTTTCTCTTGTCTATTAAAAGAGAAATCATTAAACGTGCCGTGAAGCATATACATAACCACTAAAAAAACTGGAAACCACAGTATTAAAGATAGAAATTAAGAAGGCCACACATACAAAACAAACAAACTATTATTGAACAACATGAACACAATTCTTAAGCACGAAATAAGGAAGAGTAAAAAATTATAAAAACAACACCGTGTTCAATGTTTTATCAAAATAAATATTTTTAAAGATTTGGAAGACATAAACGAGCGTGGTAGTCTCGTGGCAGTTCCGTCCCCGTTAACATATGCATCACTATACAAATGCCCATTTCCCGAAATCAATTTGTTGCTTTTTACCTCATTTTATAAGTTGTAAAGCTGGGAAAAGTCAAAAAGAAACAAGCAAATGCTAGAGATGTTGGAAGCACAGAGTAAGAGCGAAGGGCTAGTTTGAAGGATATTAATGAGAAGGGCTAGTAGATTCTTGTCCACCTACAAAATGATTTTATCACAAGAGAAAAGGAATAAATTCGACCGAAACTCTAATGGTAGTTATTTGTCTTGAAAGAACATCTTATTATGGGAGTGCACTAATCGGAAATCAACACTTCAACAATCATTCCTAACCTGGAGAGTAATTATGACCAGCAACTCAATTGTATGTCCAAAATATTTTTAAACATATTTACACTTAGAATGCTTATCTATGTGAAACATATTTTTAAAATGTCTCGTTGAAAACACATTTATCAAAATTTTAAGGACATTTTAAAGTTAATTTGTTCACAAAAGAGTTGATGTATCTTTATTCTAATAATTACAAAAAAATGAGAAGCTATTTGATAATTGTAACTTCTCTCTATAGATGAAGTAAGCCTTGGCCTTGGCATAATTGACTGAAGTTAATAAATGAATTAACCCATGTGAATCCACTCGCTAAGCTATTCCAGGCTTTAATGGAAGCCCTAACAAATTACAATTCCAGTCGGCGATATCTCCAGAGTTTGTTTCTATCTGAAGCTCTTTCTGTGTATGCTCATTTCATGTCTTTGACGACTCTTCTCACTCGAAAGGACACCAACATTACTTGACAGAAGTGCGGCCACTTTGGTGGAAGAGAGTATTTCCATTTTAACATGTGCCCTCGTTTCTGCTACAGAGGGTGAAGATCTGACCTAAAAACACAAACAGAACACAGATGAGCCACATATATATGTTGGCTGGCGAAGGCATTAAATTAAAAACATTGAAATCTGCGGAGAAAACATTGAATACTTACATTATGGGTGATGTCTTGGAGAGGCTTCCTCCGACAGTGGAATGGCGATAGAGCAGCGGAAGAATAAGTGGAGAATGGTGGAATGTTCTCCTTATTCTTTTCATCTGAACAATGGTTGTCTGCAAGCTGATCAGGGCTCTGCATTTCAATTTGATTCAATGATGATGCCATGCCAGACAATCACAATAACAATACTTGCGTTGCAGCCTGCATGCACTGTGTGAAGAACCCGATGCAAACAATGGAGGAATGAAGCGAGATGGCTTTAAGACTCTGGCACGTGGCCGGATTTTCAGAATTTTGGATATGGAACTTGGGGATCACTAAGCACAGAGCTACACAGCATTAAATCAATATTGATTATATGTCGTTGAATCTAAATTGGTTTAGATCCAATGCCTTTTGGATATGGAAGTCGATGCACACAGTATATGAAAATCTGCTATCACTAAGCATTTATATAACAATTTAGGGTTTAACCAGTACATAATTGGTAGTTATTTAGGGTTTAACCTTAATTAATATAAATAAGAAAAAAATATTACTTAATAAATAAAAACAAAAACAAAAATTGATATGAAATATAAAACTTTAATGGATTATATTGTTATGTTTTTTAAAACTGTTTATTAATTGAAGTTTTTTGAAATATTAATCAAAATGCATTTAAGTATAACTCATAAATCAGGTTTAACTGTTTATTAACTGAAGTTTGTTGAAATTTTAATCAAGATGCATTTAAGCATAACTCAGGTTAATCTTGTTGATTAGTTAAGAAAGTCTAAAATCTAACATTATATCTAAAAGTAATAAAAAATGCATGATACATGTATAACTTTTAGTTAATGCATAACAAGGAACAAATAACTTATTTGTGTGACACTTAACTTATTCACCAACAAGAAGTTAAATAGTAGTACTAATTATAAATAATTAAATCTAAATTACTTCAAATTCAATAATCTTAAATATAAAAACCTACTATTACTAAACACCCAAACCATACATCATAAACCATCATGTTTTTAAAGTTCTTCATTATATATCGTTATCGTCGGTCTTCTAATAATAAGTATATATTTTCAAGACAAAAAGGTTATCTAGGAGGATTGAACCTTGCACCTCACACCCATTATCCCAACAGCCTCACCAATATAGCACAGGTAGTTCCTATTATGCATGGCAAAGATTTTTTATACATACCCGTGACATACCTAAATTTAATATTTTTTAAGACAAAAAGTGGATTTAGGAGGATTGAACCTTGCACCTCACAACCTTTGTTAGGAATATGCTTGTTACAAATTTATCTTATACAGGTCAATTCCATGGTATAAAGTTGAGTAAAAAGATGTTAATTTCAGTTAATTGACCACATATAATTGTCAAAATTTCCGTGTTTTCCATATATAAATATCAATTATAACTTATAGTTGAATATATAGTAATATCATTGTTTTGGGATATATATCTTTTGTTAATCTCTTGTCTTTGGTGGCTTTGCACTTTTTTTTCTTAAAACTCATTCTAAAGAGAGCTTTTACTACCTATATATTTGTGAAAGAATTTTTTTTATTGTGTATCTATTTTCCTCCTACATAATAAAAATAACTTTAGTAAAGTGATATTATTTTTTATTTTGTGATACAAAGTCTCTCCCAAAATATTCACTATTAGTATTATTTTTTGCCAACATGTTACAAACTTTACATCATGTTACAAGATCTCTCCCATAATATTTACTATCACAATTTTTTTTGCCGACATGTTAGGATCCAAATATTTACAGAATCTCTCTCATAATATTCATTATCACTATTGTTTTTTGCCGACATGCTACAAATGTTAGTAACGTTACATCATGTTACAAGATCTCCCCCATACTGGGCTGTAGAGCGCCTCTCGGCACAATGACTTATAAAGCACCTCTATTTAAGTTTGGTAATGTAGGGTATGGGACTCTGAGTGCATTTCTTTTTGTTTGACTTCTAGTTATGGGATTCGATCCATGGCTAGTGCTTCCGGCGTGACCCTATGCAAATCGTGATGCCTGACTTTGCTTTTTATGTGGTTTGTAGAGTATATTATTGATGGGATTTGATCCCGAGTCTATATTTGTTGGTTGACCCTTAGCCGGGGATTTCGATTCTTGGAGAAATTGATATTGTAGAATATGATCTCAGCCTCATTCGTTTTGGCATTTTAGGTAGACGTTGCTCGTCTACAAGATTCGATTTTTGAAAAATAACCGAGTTGTCTAGCTAGTGGACGATTTTTTTTCCTATTTTTCGCTGGTTTTTACACGTTTCTGGTTATAAATTTTTATGGAATTTTCAAAACATGCAAAAAAAAATTGCTAAATCTTACAAAGTGTGGATGCTTAGGGTTTTCGTGGCAAATAATTTCATTTTTACACTTAAAATCACTCAACAAACAAAACAACAGAAATTACAAGATTTTATGAACAACCGCTGAAAATAAGAAGAAAATCAAAATCGTCCCATAACAGCTCCAAAAATAAATATATGCCAGCGTTTAAAACGTGACTCGAGTTGAAATCTGGTTTGTATCCTAATTGTTTGTAAAAAAAATCCCTATGGACGGGACTACGTAGTGTCCATACAGTCGTTGGGACTGATGCCAGGCCTAATGTTTCTAGCGTTGATGTATTATTGTGAATTTTTAGTTTCTATGTAGATTGATGGATATTATTTGTGCTTTAGTGGTTTTAAAACCCTATGCTGTAGAATTGTGAATGATTCTAGTTTGGTATGGTGACTATACAATAATATGGAATCTCTAGTTTTGATTTTAGTATTTAGATTGGTGTTGGTTTTAATAGTCTATGTTGATTATAGTTTAAGTTCTTCGTTGTCTTATAACCTATGTGGAAGTTTTAGTATGTATTTTTATGTTATGTCAGATCAGTATTGATTTGTATAAACTTGTAAATAATATATTGGTATGTTATTTCTAGTTGTGAAATCATGAGCTATTCCATCTTATATAATTAATTGTGTATATACAATGCATTTATTCTTTATTTTATGATTAAGTGATTTTTCATTAGAATCGTTAATTGGAGTTTGATATATGATATGATTGTTATTAATACGTTATGTTTCATATGGATGAGTAGTGGAATGGTTTCCTATAGTCATTCGTTATATGGTGGAACTTTTATGTAGATTACAAACTTTGATGTTTGATTATACTACATATGTATTTTGGTATAGTTTTAATGCAGTGATATGTTTATGTTATATATACACATAAATTTTAACTTTATAGCTTACTATTTAACCTATATAGGGTCTAGGGACTTGATCCCAGGATCCTATATGGGATCCTCTCCGTATTGAGGGTTATGGAGAGATTTCTCTCTAGAGTAGAAATAGTCTATGCTATTTGTTCAGATTTAATATTTTTGAATGTTTCTATCAGAAAATGAATGGAACCCTGAACATAAAAGCTGAATTAAAAGATCATAAAGGTGTTATTTTTTTGTGGAATAAATATTTATAGCCTATATGCATATAAAACTGTGACTAATAATAATATTACAATTTAGATGCAAAAATAAAAGATACACTCTAGAAATATTTAACATGATTGAACAAAAAATACTTAAGATAATTCATATCAAATTGAGCCAAGTTAGTATAAATCTATTAAATTAGAAAAATACCACAGAAATACTTATCAGTCCTTTTCGCTTTCCAACTGATCTAGTAACTGCCACATTCCACCCAACTGTAGACCTTGAACCATTATTGGTTCATTTCAGCAGGTCACCCTCGAGTTGAACTGAGCATGCCAAATATACTAGAAGGTTTAGGGAAATCTGCTAGCTTTCTTAACTAGCTAGCAGAGTGGTCACACGATCTATTTACCATCCCTTTGCAGAGTCTTGAAAATAACTTTTCCACCTTCCAAGTCTTTCTGGGACACGCCAAAATATCACTTTGGTTATATGAGAGCTCAATATGCCTATGGCTGAACCCTCAAGTGAACTACAGATCATTGCCCCTTACAATGTCCTCTCTATGATATTTATAAGTTTCTTTGAGGAGAAAGACTTCTATCATTTAGGTTTAATCACTTTGCTCTGTTACTAGTTAGACTAATTGACTGTATTTATCTTTATTTAATTATTTTATTTCAAACTCTCACAGTTTAATTATAAATAGTAAAACTCTCCTAATTGATTAAATAATAATAATATGTGATCCTAACATCTAGTTGATTTTAGTTATCAACTATGCATCCATTTCAATATATTTGCATGCTCGATTCCGCTTCAAGTGGGAGTCCATGCCAGTCTTTAGAAAGAATAGAAAGAGATAAATATCATGAAATTTAATAATAAATCTGTTTATGATGCTCCAGAGCTCCCTGCTCAACATCAATTATCCATAAAGATTCTAAGTGCTCCAGATCTTTATTGCTCAACACTTTAGCTTGAGAATAGTTCTAGTGCTCTAGATATTGTTGCTCAACACCACTTTAAATAATAGTCTTGGTGCTCCATAGTTTGTTACTCGACACCATTAAATGGTCTTAAAAATAATCTAACTGTTCTAGAGATTTATTTCTCGACACTTTTTAAACAATTACATCAAAATGAAATAATAATAAAAGTAAATAGTCTTTGTTCTAGGATATTACATCCATTGATTTGGCGATCACTTTTTCAATGTGCACAATGTTTTCCTTTATCTCTCTATGAAATTTCCGACGTGCTATTACTCATGACTGTTGATCTGATTCAAGATCAATGATGTTTTGCTCATTCTTTTTAGTGCTTGGACTTTGACAGTTGGTTCCCTGCTTTATCTTTTTCTTGCATTATAAACGCTTGACCCTTCTTTATATTCTTAGCTTTATCCCTTCATGATCCAAAATCTAAACTTTTGACCTTTTACCAAATTGGGAAGCTTAAAACCCTGCAACAATTTTAGTACTAACATTACATAGATAGTAAATCATTTATTACATAACCATAAGTCAAGCAGTTGAATTTGTTGTTGTTCAATGGATTAGTTGAATTTGTTGTTGTTCAATGGATTTTTTTACTACAACTTGGGGAGATTTGCATTCAAATAGCAAAGGTTTTTTTGCTAGTGATATCTCACAATGAATGTTCTCATTTGTAGTGGAATTCTTTTTTATTTAGTTCATATTTTAGTTTATGTTGGAGGAGCCTAGTCGACCAACCGACTAGGTCCTCAGACCGACCATCATTCGGTCGGTCCAGTTGGTCAGTTAGACTGACGCAACTAACTATAACCGAATAAATATATGTAAAACAATATATATATATATATATATAGGCCGATTAGCCGTGATGATTATATATTATGATTACTTTTATATCTTCTCATTCTCATATAATACAAGTGTTGATATTGTTTCCTCATCTTTGGTGTGTTCTTGTACATATAATGTGAATTCTTTATCTTCTATACTTTATATTGTTTATGTTCATGTAATCCCATAGATTACAACATCGGTTTCATTGTCGTTGTATTATTGGGATTGACAATATGATTGCATCTACATAAATGATAACTGAATAAGATACCAAAGAATGGTGGAATCGAAAAGTGACAAACTATATTCAAAATTATGCTAGAAGAAATAAAGTGTCGTTAGTGCAATCAAGAGAGAGATTATTTATTGAAACACGCCAAAAAATATCTAAGTTGTTCCTCATGAATTGAAAATCTTGATTGACCATATTAATGCACAAAATATATCCATCCAATGAAAGGATGTTAATGCACAAAATAATGGTGGACGAACAAATATATATGAGTGGATAGAAAATATATGCAATGAATTTCGTGAAGAACAAGCCATTGAAAAAATGACTTCTCTTGATGATCTTCAGAAAATATTTTATGATGACTTTCATGAATCATTCTTTGTTACCATACCAAAGTTACTATTTAAATTCCTAATTGAGCATGGAGTAGGCCACATAGTGGAAGCACTACCACCATTAGAGAAAGGAGCAACATCATATTGGGAGTAGAAACAATGAGTGGAAAAGTTTTATTCAAGAATGAAAGTGGGAGTATTTTCTCATTAAATGAGTGAATTAGTTGAACCTGCCTTCGTCACCCTTCAATAGCCCGGTTGAAAATGGGGGGGTCATCGACCATATGAAGATGAGTAGATAGAGAGATGATCATAGTTGATGACACGTTATGAAAACATGAAGCTTAATAAAAATACCAGTTCACCTTGATGAAAGAGAAACATATCCAACTATAAGCATTCCACATATATTCAAAATATTAAAGGGAGAAATGCTTCAAGAAGCTAGAAGAAATTAGAGATATAAAGAGTCCACTACGAGGGAAAATAATTATGAATAAACTAGAAAGAAAAGTTGAGATTCCAAAAGTCACGACTGAGTCTAGGGAAAATCAACTAGTGAATGAAGAAGGTGAGGAATCAAATTCGGTAGGGGGTCCTCGATTGATGGAGTTGACCTCACGGATGAGGATTTCAATCATTGACATAGTGACTCCTATATAAGCTATACATAGGCTTATATAAAATGGATCAAGTTGTAGATAAATTGTCGAGCAAGACTTGGGACTTGGACCAGTTGCTAGTATCATTTACAGTCGTCTCGACGAATATGGAAATTTTATGGTTCAAATGAATATCTCAAGAGCTGAATGTGGGAATTGGGTCAGTTTCACGCTAGAATACAACCATTATTGTTTCAATCTCTTCTACTTTGAATGTGTGGAAGTACCCCCTCTACCATCAACACTATAGATTCAAACATTTGAACAGTCGGAATCCCGACCTATTGGAGACGAGTTTGTAGAAGAAGTTAAGTTGTCATGGGAGTCGTAGTCGCTCCAAATTATCACTTAGTATTCATCAAGTAAGTCGTTAGGAGTATCATCACTCTAGACACTGCCAAGAAAAAATCCAAATAATAGTCTAGGTAACAATGCTAATATTCTCAATATGGATTTCACTACGTAAATAAATTGTCCTATATATGATGGGGATGGAAGCCCTTGAAAACATTGGTTTGTGTGTGAAGCAGTTTGGGAACATAATATTGTTGTAGATGATAGTAGGCAAATATCAATGTTGATAGAAGGTCTATATGATAGATATTTGATTTGGTATATGAATTTCATTGAAAATAGACAAAAAAAACTAGAAATCAAGAAGAATTTCTTGGAATTATTTTGGATGCAAGATAACAAACACTTGCCTGCACATAAACTGAAATATATAACACATTGAGTGGGATAATCTATTTGTGAGTACGATAAAAGGTTTAAAGACCTTTTTAATCAGATCCTAACTAAGATGGAAGAGTCCATCCTTATTAAATGGTTTGTAGTTGGTCTACTATTATGAAACCAAGTCCAAGAAATACCATAAATAGATTGAAAGAGAGTAATACACACATTAATAATAGAAATGAATAGCAATCCTCTTCAATGGAGGAACCTCCTTACACAATGTACTGTGTACCCAAGACAAGACAATATACAATTCTCACTAGTATGAAAATATATCCTTCCTATATATAGGAGACGTAAGTGTACAATAACAACTAATAGAGCCAAGCCTACATCAATAATATGTAATACACCACCATATAGGGGGTAAAATGCCACACTATAAGGGGAAATGTACCCAAAATTAAAGCTTAACATTCCCCTCCCTTTAGAGAAGCGATGTACTCAATGATTGGGTAGTTGTTGATGCATCTATATGGAGAAGTCATCTTCCCATGTCGAATTTGTAGCTGGTTTTTTCTTCCACTTGATGAGGTACTCAATAACAGCTTGATTTTGTAGTTGTTTGGTCCTTGTTTTAATGATTTGTTCAAGTTTCTGTATGATTTTTCCTTCTTCAAAAATACTTTGACTATGATGTCAATATGCTTGTTTTTTCATCCTATTTTTGGACATCTTCAGTATTTGGAGAACTTCTTGTCGGTGCTCTATGTGATATACCACTGCTTGAACTATAGATTTTCCTTCTTCAAACCTCGATTGGAAGGTTGTTTTATGGCCAACTTGGACTGAGGTAAAATTGTAATTTCATCTCCTATGGGTCCAAAAATTTATCCTGTGGTACCCTGATGTGTCCTCTTTTTGGTCCCATAGGTATTTCCTAATTTGGATTCTCCAGTAAAAGTTATTGCAAGTCTCCCAATGTTTCTTATTTTTTTCCTATTCTGAAGATCTAACTTGTACGATATTCCACATGTCCAATATTTTTAATATGAGTATAAAATCACTACCAAAAATACCTTGGTCCATCTTCTTTCAAATGCAACATGTCTCACTTAATTTGGATCTCGAATGCCCCAAATATGACCCTTTTCCCCAGAATATATGTTTCAAACCGTGATTGGAAGACTGTGTTAGGGCTGACTTGTAACTGAGATCAAATTTGAATTTCGATTTATCTGGGTTTGAAAATTTGGCTTGTAGTACCGTGATGTGTCCTATTTTTGATGTCATAGGTCTGACCTAATTTGGATTCTTTAGTATAAAGTTATTTCAAATGTCCCAACATTTCTGTCCTTTTAGGAGAGAGAAATTGTATGATATGTCTCGTGTCCAATATTTCATATCCAAGGCTGAAAACCCTACAATAGGTACTATGGCTCATCTTCTATCTTATTCAATAGGTCTCACTCTGAAATTTGGATCTCGGATGCTCCAGATATAACAATTTTCCCTAGAACACCTATTTGAGACTAGCTTTTGGGATAGTCAGAAACCCTAACTTCTTGAAGGTGTAACTCTGATCGTCCCTTAATGAATCAAGATATGAAATTTTTACCACAGATTCTTCTGCCTTTTTGGAAGTCAATTTCATGATTTTCTGCGTAAATCATTGTAGAAAAAATTTATAGTGAAAATTCTAAGATCACTTGTTTTGAAGAAACTAGTCCCAAGGAAAGAGCTTTGAATATACCAAATGTTATGCAACCAAGTCCTAGAAATAACATAAAAATAGAAGAAATAAACCAAAAGAGAGTAATCCACACCTTAATAATGAAGAATATAGATGAATAGAAACACTCTTATGTTGAAATAATGTAACTTCAAAGAATGTTCTACTTGTAATTTACATTGTTATTATTATTCCTCCTTCAGGAGATGTCACTAATGTAAAAGGTTATCTAAAAATAATAAGGTAAACCCTTCATTGTAAGTCAGTTCAATAGTACCTAGGAAATATTAATATAAAGATTATTTTGATTTTTCCTAAGTAGTTCGGCCCTGTCAGTTTGATAGGTTGAACCAGTTAGGTTAAAAGGCCAGTGGAGTGTTTAGTATAAATAGGGAGGCACCCTCCCTCATTTTTACACACTCACACACTCACTCACTCATGTATTGCTCAAGAGAGAGAAAGAAGGAAGGACAAAGAAGGAAAATCATAAGTATTTTTGGTGTTTTGGCTCTTACGCTAGGATTTGGTCTCTCTCTCTCTCTTATGCTACCTTGTTATTTGAGAATTTCATTTTGGTATTCTATATTGAGGAAGTTTTTCTGGGTTTTTCCCTTTTGTGTTTCCCAGGGTAAATTGTTGTGTACCTTGTGATTGTGTTTCTTTCAAAGATCATATTTATGTTGTTATTGTGAAAATGTATTAAATGATCATGAAGTTCGGACTTAAGATACAATAACATATAAAAATTAACATGGTATCAGAGCTAGCATGAAAAGAGAATCTTTCACTGGGTAAATCTCTCTCTCTCCTTCTCTGGACAAGAAAATTAGGGTTTTCCACTAAAGATAATTGATTTAGTGCAATTGACATTGGGAGATTCACCCCTCCTAGGAACATATTTTAGCATTTGGATTGAAGTCTTTCAATGGGAATATCCTTCAAAAAGTCAAACCCTAGTTTGACTTGGAACAATAAAACCAAAAAACCATAAATCCAGAACCAGAACTAGAAACTACAGCCTAGAATTTTGTGAGTCCAGTTTCAAGGGTTATAATTTGTATTCTTCAGAAATTGACTGTACCATTCTACTCACCTCGGTCAAACACATGTTTTTGTAAGTACAGTTTTCATTTTTGAGAAATTTTAATTTTTTTCATTTTCTGTATTCTAGGACAAGATGCCTCCAAGCATTAAGCTTGATGACAAGTTGGAAGGCATAGAAAAATTCCGTGCTTGAAAATATAGAATTGGACTCATTCTAGAAGAGAATGTTCTACAAATTTTATCAAGGAAGTTGTGTCGAAGCCCGAAGAAGATGAAGCAAAGGAAAAATACCAAAAGGACATGATTAGAGCTAAGAGGATCATAGCAGATTCTATCAAGGATCACTTGATTCCTCAAGTTTCCTCCAAGGATAAACCTAAGGATATGTTTAATTCCCTATCAAGAATGTATGAAGGAAGCAACATCAATCATAAGATGAATTTGAGATCCCAACTCAAAAGTACAAAGATGAGAAAGGGTGAATCTATCCAAGAATACTTCACAAGGGTTTTTCAATTTAAAGAACACCTAGAATCAATTGAAGACAATATTGATGAATATGAATTAGTAATAAGCATTCTTAATGGTATTACTAGACCATGGGATTCACACATCCAGACAATTTGTGCAAGAAAGGGATGACTACAATTGGAAGTCCTGTTGGAAGAATGTGTTCAAGAGGAAGATAGAGTAGAAAACCTATTAGAGAATCATACCACCTAGTACCATGGTCACATACCACCTAGGACACACCTTAATATTTTTTCACTCATGTTGCATGGTCCCAACCTTGGTTATGTTTGTCTCCTGAGGTATTGGGGGCTTTGGACTAATTAATGCACTCAGGCACCCATATTTGATCATTCAGGAGATCATGTGCCCTCATTAATGATACTTTTGTCCTTGGGGTTCTCCCACTCCTTAAAAGAGGGAACTGTTTTTACCAAAGGTTCCCATGCATTGTATTTGAGTGTTTTTTTCTCTTTTGGACCATTAAATGTTGCCTAGAGCCACTCCCACTCACCCATGCACTCAAACACACCTAACATAAACTTATTTATGTCCTAGCATGCTTCGGTCATGTTCACATGGCCATTTGTGACTGCTTGAGGTGGATTGGGAGCTCATTGGTCCACCTAGGGGGGTTTGAGGTCCAATCTAAGTCTACCACATGTATGCCTCCAATTTTCCTCCAAACGCTAATGATTTTCACCTATTGTATTATAATCATGTTCTAGACATATTTACATGTTGGACAATAATAGAAACTTCAATTATTGGCACCATCTCTATGTGTTAATTTTTCTCTTTTACATTGTTTTCTGCATAATTTGTGAAATTATTGAGTTGTGAGGATTATATTAGCTCCTTGATGTTGTTACGAATCATATTTTCACATGGTATCAGAGATATTTGGAGCTGCAAGTCAAATTCAGATATTTTGAGTAGCTATCTAGGGTCTCCTCCATAAAATTTTGAGAATTTGCATTGTAGATTGTTCCAGTGTCTTTGTCACTCAATGCGCAAGCAAAAAATGGAGAAAACTCATGTATTACTTACCCCATTCAACTATTTTTTAATGGAAGGATGAAATGGTGATCCAGTTGAGTTCGAAAGGTCCCTACTGAGTAACCATGGGAACTAAGAATGAGCCCAACTTTGCTGTGTAAAAATCCAAGTATTTCAACTAGTTGAATGAAGCATTCAAGATGCTTTGTCTCAATATTTCAATGGATATTTTATTTCATGTAGACAGTATTACAACAACCAACAAGGTGTGGCTCAAGATCGAGTCACTATTTGGGAAGACTGAGATGAGAGGACACCAACTCAAGAATGAGTTAATCACATTGAGCCCAACTCACTTTGAGACGATCCAAGATTTATTCACTAAGTTTAAATCCTTGGTACTTCATCTGAAATAGTGTGGCATCAAAAAGGAGGGAACGTCAGCTGATCTGATACAACAATAAAATAGTAAATAAATAGGTAACCACTAGTAATAGCAATTAATAATACTAAATATAGTTTATAAAGAGAAGCATCTCTTCAATATTTGATGGCCAAGCCATATTTAAGGCTGCCATATCCATTGTAATCAATAATCCATTCAATTATTATATTTATACATTATTATTCTGAAGATGGAACATCTTCCTCCTTAACCCGGATACGAGCTAGATAATTACACTTGGATACATAGTAACATTGGTATCTGAGTGAATTTGCTCCTCCTACTTAGAGTTCATATTCGGCTCATCAGCTCCCAATTCATGTCGCTGCTCCTTTTTCTCTCCATTCACTCATTCTCACATGCTCATTTTATTAATATCTTCTCGGCCACCTCTTCCCCATCACCCTCATGTCATATCACTCCTCCATAACACACACCTCCATTTCCATTCCATGCCCCATGCACCCTCATTTCTATTGTTCCCTTTTCCATTTCTCCTCCACCATCCAATCGCTACTTCACCTCACTCCATTTTCCCATTCAATCCCACACTATTGCATTCTTCCCATCACCACATCACGTGCCTCATCCATACACACCCCACTTGTTTTCTTCCCATGCCCTCCACCTTACTAACTCCACACTCCCTCACTCATGCTCTGCTCCACTCCTTCCATCCTTCCACCTCACGCCAACTCTCTCCCATTCAATCCTACACTCACTATTTTCCATCTCCTTCTTCATCCCAATCACCTCTACTCTCCTATAAGCTTCACCCCTTCCACCTACGCACCCTTCTCCCATCTGCTACATCCATCCACCTGCTGTGCCTTTCCTTCCTGTCCATCTTCCTATCCACGACCGCTGCCATCCCACCTTGCACTGCATCCTCCACATCCATCACCTTCCATCTTTAGGATCTATCATGCATCCCCTGTCCACATTTCCACCTGCACACCACCCTACTGTTGCACACTGTCACCTCCAGACCTGCGAACCACCCTCCCTTGCATGTCGTTCCGTCATATCTGCAAATCCATCTCCCCGCACTCTCTCTAGCATCACGACCCGACCACTACTACCCCATGCTTCCACCTTCAACCTCTCCCTTTCCTCCTGTCATCTCCGCCACCGCTCCTCCTCTTCCAACCTCCACTCCCCGCCTCCCTTTCTCCACTTAAAACCCTGCAAAAAAAAATTATAATATAATAAAATTTATTATTAATTTTATAATAAAAATGTAATATTATAATATTATAGTTATATTTATATTTTATTTTTTTACCCATACAAAGCAAAATTGGGTCCAAATACACACCTCCACATAGCAGGACCCAAGCCATGATGGAATTAAAAGACAAACTTGAGAAATTGGAGAAGGACATCAAGGCCATCATTGCCGACCAAAAAAACTGGAAGGAAGAAATGGAAAATCACAATGCAGTGCTCAAGAAAGAAATCAAAGACGAAGTTGTTTTGATATTAGAAAGAAGGCTAGATGAAAAATTGGACATCATGAACAAGAAACAAAAAGTCTTAGATGAAATAATGAGTACCATGACACAAGACATAAACAACATAACACAGAACTTGAGCACCATGACGCAAAACCATAATTCATTAATGGAAGTGTTACAAAAACTAATGCCTAGCATAAACAATATCAACAACTTAGATATGTCGGACTAGTATGTCAACAAAAATGAGAGCAACAAAGTCAAGCAAGACAATAAACAAGATAAGGATACATAATATCTTAGGGATGACCAAAATAACAATAATATAATTGATAAAAATAAAATGGGATCGACCAAGATCGTAGTAAGAGTCAAGATAGTGTTGTTGATAATAATAATGACGATCAATACAATGATAAAATATAGATCCTACAGCATGCAAAGGAATTTAATTCAAATAAATCATACTTTTTAGATTAATCTTCTACCTTAACTATTCTATCACCCTGGAGAAACCTAATTGTAACACTATCTAGTGATTTCGAGTGTGAGAAACCATAGGTGATGTCACTTCTTGAGTTAACTGGTAAGGATAATAAAAGCAAAACATTACGTGATGAAATCATAAGTATCATGGGATAAGTGATTTATAAAACAAAGCTTGATATGGTCAGTCACACAAATATTCCTCGTATTCATGTACATGGAAAATGGGACAACGATAATAAATAGAATGGAGTACAAATTCAAGTTACAAGTGAAGGGAAATTGACAAACTATTGCATAAAGACTAAGCACGTATCTAATACAAGTTCTAAAACAAAATACATAAAGGAACTAATGACATTGTTTCAATACAAAATGAGAATGAAAAGATGACATAAATAATCTAAGCTTTGAGGACAAAGCTTTCCTAAGGGAAAGGCAATGTTACAACAGTAAAATAGTAAATAAATAGGTAACCATTAGTAATAGTAATTAATAATATTGAATATAGTTTATGAAGAGAAGTGTCTCTTCAATATTTGATGGCCATACCATATTTAAGGAAGCCATATCCATTGGAATCGATCATCCATTCAATTTTATATTTATACATTATTATTATGAAGGTGGAACATCTTGCTCCTTAACCTGGATACGGGCTGGATAATTACACTTGGTTACAGTGTAAAATTACTTACCCCATTAAACTCATGTATTACTTACCCCATTCAACTATTTTGAATGGAAGGATGAAATGGTGATCCAGTTGAGGTCAAAAGGTATCTACAGAGTAACCATGGGAACTTAGAACGAGCCCAAATTTGTTGTGGAAAAATCCAAGTATTTCAATTGGTTGGATGAAGCATTTGGGATGCTTTGTCTCAGTATTTCAAGGGATATTTTATTTCATGTAGACAGTATTACAACACCCAACAAGGTGTGACTCAATATTGAGTCACTTTTTGGGAATACTGATGAGATGAGAGGACATCAACTCAAAAATGAGTTAATCACATTGAGACGATCCATGATTTATTCACCAAGTTAAAATCCTTGGTACGCCATCTGAAACAGTCTGAAACAGTGTGGCATTGAAAAGAAGGAAGAGAAGTTGATATTGTCCATTATTTCTAAGCTAGGGCTTGAATATTCATTGTTTATTTCAACATTCCACTCACGTAAGCTGACAGTTCGAAATCAGATAATGCCTACCCTAGCAGACTTCATGGAGTCTTTGAATAAAGAACAAGACAAGTTGGTTCAAATGGGTACCATCAAATACACCAATGATCAAGCTCTTGTTGCAAGTGTTTTGAATCAAGCCAAAGGCAAGAAGAAATCCAAGGATTCGAAGCAACAAGAAAAGAAGACGCAGGAGAAGCTCAAATCCACTGATGGGGGTTCAAATCCTAGAAAGGACAAAGGAAATAAGCAAGAGAAGAAAAAAATGCACTTATTTTCAAAAAGGTTGGAATCCAAAGAGTACATGCATGGAGAAAACCATTGAAACAATGGCACAAATCCTTGAGAATAACAACATTCCTATTCCATATGGCGTAAGGAAGAAAGAGGGAGGTTCGAATTCTGAGAACTAGGAAAGATGCCATGCACTAGATCTTCTGGATCTTCCTCCTTCATCATAGATTCAGGTGCCTCAAGGCACATGGATTCAACACAAGAATCCTTTTCATCCCTACATACATACAATGGTCCATCCATCCTCATGGGTGATGACTCTGAGATCCCAACTAAATGGATTGGCAAGATCAACCTTGACAATGGGTACTTCAACCATGTGTTGTATGTGCCCTATCTTGCGGCTAACCTAGTCTCAGTATATGAAATGATACATATAGGTTCGGTCAAGAGAGTGACATTCACTCAATATGATGTGGATATTTCATAATTTTTTGCATTCCAAGTTGTTGTAGTGGGTATTGCAGATCATGAGTCGAGGATGTACAAGTTTTCACACTTTCTTCCTTACTCCTCAAGGAATGCGCTCCTGCCACATGCCAATGAGACAAGAAATCTATAGAATGAGAGGTTTGGACACCTCAACTACATATATCTTCAATAATTGAGAAAATAAAACATGGTTGAAGGGCTTCCAAGAATCAAGTTTTCCAAAGGCACATGTAAGGGATGGATTGTTGGGAAACATGCAGAGCGCAAGTATGACAGGGTAAAGGAAAGAAGGGATGTCCAAGTGCTTGATTTGATCCATTCAGATATGATAGGACCTATTCCCACACCTTTCAATGGAAACTAAAGGTATGTATTAACATTCATAGATAATTTCTCAAGATACTGTTGGGTGTATTTTCTCAAGGAAAAAATTGAAGTGTTTGAGATCTTCAAAGTTTTCAAGGCTTTGGTTGAGAACTTGAGTGGGAATAATATCAAGGTGTTAAGGACAGATAATGTAAAGGAATATGATAATAATAACCTACATCATATATTTGAGTAAAATGGAATTCAAATGCAATATTATGTGCCTTACACACCTCAGCAAAATGGTGCGACAGAGCGTAAGAATAGAGCATTAAAGGAGATGGCCACATGCATGTTGTAGGATAAGTATTTGTATACTAAGATATGGGATGAAGTCATAAATTGTGTTTCATATGTTTATAAAAAATTTACACATAGAACATTGGAATAAAAAACTTTATTTGAGGCTTGGATTTGTCACAAGCCCAATGTTTCTCATTTCAAGGATTTTGGCTCAAAGGCTTGGGCTAGAATTCCTTCTGAGAGGAGAAAGGACTTGAAATATCAAATCAAGGAGTCCATAATGGTTGGATATGATGAATATTCAAAGGGATAATTTTTTTTTGATCCCTCATCTCATAAAACGTTCATTGAGGGAAGTGTATAGTTCAAAGAAGAGCCCATGCAAGAGATCAAACTAGTCAGGGGGGATTGCTCACACCCTCCACTCAATGATGATGTAAGTGATGATTATTTCTATGATTTTTCTGATTTTGATATGGAATATTAATATTATGACATGCATGCAGATCATGACTCAGCCATAAGGCCAAAATGGGCCGAGAAAACCATACAAGCAGCCGATGATCTTGTTGGAGATCCACTAGACTCTAGGAAGACTAGATCTCAATTTCAAAATGATTTCTCCACTTGTGATTTGAATATTCCAAAGATTTTATTTTTTATGGTTGTATATGATCTTCAGTCATATGAGGAAGCATGACATGATCCAAGATGAAAAACGATCATGCAAGAAGAGTTCAAGTCTTTGCAAGACAATGAAACTTGGGAGTTGGTTCCTTTACCTTCCAAGAGGAAACTAGTGCAATGTAAGTTGGTTTATAGGAAAAAAATAGATGTTGATGGTTCTAATATAAATTATAAGCCTATGTTTCTTTCCAAATTCTTCTCTCAAGTCCATGGAGTGAACTATATAGATACTTTTGCACCAGTTGCAAAGATGGAATCTATTAGGCTAGTTTTGGCCATTGTTGCATCTAAGCAATGGGAGGTGCACCACATGGATGTGAAGAGTCATTTTATTCATGGTTCTTCATGAGAATATTTATATTCAGTATCATGAATATTTCATTCATGATACTTCACTTTTTTTCAGGTTGAAGAAGTCTCTCTATTGCCTCAAGCAAGCCCCTAGGGCTTGGTATACCAAGATGGACAGTTTTCTTCTATCACAAGGCCTTGAAAGATGCAAATTTGATCCTAATGTATATTTGTAGTATTTAGATGACACATTTAAGATCATAGTAATGTATGTTGATTATAGTTTTTAAATGGAAGTTGCATTGCTGATATAGTTTCAATTAAGTCTTCATTGCACAATGTGTTTTCAATGATTGAACTTGGATTGTTGAAACAATTTCTTGGCTTGGAGATTGAGAAATATGATGCAGGCACATATGTCAGCCAATGAAAGTATGCTACAGACCTTTTATTGAAGTTCAAAATGGATGAATGTAAGGAATTCAAGTGTCCCTTCCTTTCAAGAGTTAAACTAGGTGATTTTGGTTCATCTCCATTGGTGGACAACTCGTTGTATAGGAAGCTAGTTGGGAGCTTGTTATATCTCACAAAATATTGAAATGATTTGGATTATTCAGTAGGTATTATTGCAAGGTATATGTATGAGACTCATGATATCCATTGGAAGGACACTAAAAGGATCTTGAATTAAGTGCAAGGAACCAAACACTACAGGATACACTAAGATGTCAATTCTCCATTAAACTAGTTGGATTTACTGATTCTGATTGGGACGGAGATTCCATTGACAAAAATTTCATGTCACATTATGTATTCATGCTTCCACATGGTCCCATATCCTGGTCAAGTAAGAAACAACACCCTATATCTCTTTCATCAACTGAGGCCGAGTACAGAGGAGCGGCAAATGCAACTACATAATGTGTGTGGTTGCAAGGTATCCTTGGAGAACTTGGTTTTGCATTTGATTCAACCACTATAATTTGGTGTGGAAATTAAAGTGAAATTAAGATTTCCACCGATCCAGTACAAATATAGAGGGCCAAACGCATTGAGATACACATGCACTACATCCAGAGCTTGGTGCATGAGCAGGTGATATCATTAAGTATTTCCCATCTGCAAAGAAAATTGTTGACATCATCACCAAGAGCTTCACAGAGAAGAAATTCACCTATATGAGGTCACTCCTTGGAGTGGGTGACACATGGTGATAATTGATATTCACTTTCATATTTTTCTCCATGTCCATTTTAGAGGGGAGGTTGTATTCCCATGTGGTTTTCCTTCTTACCTTGGTTATATGGACAAATAAGTTTTTGTAAGAGGTGACTTGAGCCTTAACTACCAAGGGCTCAAATTTTGATATGGTTACACCAAGTAAGTATTAGGGGGGGGCTTTAGAGCATCATACCACCTATTACCATGGTCACATACCACCTAGGACACACCTTCATTTTTTTTTCACTCATGTTGCATAGTCCAAACTTTGGTTATGTTGGTCTTTTAAGGTATTTTGGGGTTTTGGACTTATTAATGCACCCAGGCGCCCAAATTTGATCATTTAAAAACTCATGCACCCTTATTAATGAGCATTTTTTCCTTGGGGCACTCCCATAACTTAAAACAGGGAACTGGTTTGACTAGAGGTGCCCATGCATTGTATTTGAGTGTTTTTGGTTCTTTTGGACCATTGAATGTTGCCTAGAGCCACTCCCACTCAGGCATGCACTCAAGCACACCTATCATACCCTTATTTATGTCCTAGCATGCTTCACCCATGTGCACATGGCCATTCATGACAATTTGAGGTGGTTTGGGAGCTCATTGGTCTACCTAGGGGGGGTTTGAGGTACAATCTAAGCCTGCCACATGTATTCCTCCAATTTTCCTCCAAAGGCTAACAATTTTCACATATTGTATTATAATCATGTTCCATACATATTTACATGTTGGACAGTAGAAACTTTAGTTATTGGAACCATCTCGATGTGTTAATTTTTCTCTTTTACGCTGTTTTCTGCATAATTTGTGAAATTCTTGAGTTGTGAGGATTCTCTTAGCTCCTATATCTTGATGTGAATCAAATTTTCACAAAAACGACAAGCACTACTCAGATATGATGACCGTTCTCTAGCTACTCATGCTAGAAGAAGAAAAGGAAAACATCATTTCAAGAAAGAAACTCATAAGGAGTATCATCCTCCTAAGAAGTTTCAAAAGAACAAAAATGGAGATTACAAGTAGAAAGACTTCTCCTCTTATCAATTTTACCATTGTGATAAGATAGGACACGTTGCCAGAAATTGTCCAACAAGAAAAGAATAATATAATAGGAGGAATAACAAAATACATCATGCTCATTTAGCCGAAGAAGAAGAAGAACCTCCCAAGAAGTTAGAAAATGAAGAAAATGAAGAATATTTTTTATAGATGGCGAAGTTCTTATGTGGCCTAGAGGAAAATATCTAGAAGATGCATCTGTCATTGGGACATAAGAAGGTGTCCTGTATAAATTAAAAGGTCACTCAGAAGTGACCTTGATTCATGATACTACAAGTCCATGTGAACTATGACATAGAAGGCTTGCTCACATAAACTACAAAGCCTCACCACATATGAGCAAGGTAGTCACATTAGGGGAATTTTGAGGTAAAAAATTGACCTCAAAACAAAAAAAAATACTATTAAAATCGACTCTGTAAGAAGCAATCATAATATAGAGAATGACATCATCTATAATAGTTGAGTTGACATTACTTGAGTTAAGGTTGCTTATTTGTCATATTCGAAAATGTTGATCAAAATCTATGGTTAACCATGGTAGTCTACAAGTACTTTTACACCTAGAGTAAAGTACTAATATCTTTTCACACTTTTTCAATAAAATATTTTATTATCCCTTCATATATTTTGAAAAAGACAATATATGTCTTTTCACTTAATATGGATGTCTTTACATAATTTTCAATATATGTTATATTTATCCAAATTTTCTTAATGTTAAAAATATCTTTTATTTACACATTTTTATTTATGAATATATGATATATTCATCAATTTTTCTTAATCTCAAAAATATTATATAATTATATATTTTTATTTGAACTTTATTTTATTTTGTTATTTTTAAAAAGTTTTATTTACTTTTCTAATACTTTTAAAATATTTTATTATCACATTTGTATAAAAAAATTTACAATAAAAAACATTACAAAATAAGAAAATAAGATATTCATAAAAACCCAATTTAAAAACTAACTTTTAAAAAACCAAATTCTAAACAAAAACATCATATTAAAATCTAATATTTTATTAAATTATATTACAATTAATTAAAAAATACAAAACATTACATTATACAAAATATTAAAATCAAAGTTTAAAATATTAAATATTAACTTATATAATTCCATTAAAAAACAATATTTTATAAAATTATATTACAATTAATTAATTAAAATTTAAGAAAAACTTTTAAACAATTAAAATCAAATTTTAAAGAGATTTAAGTATAGGATATATGTGCTAACCTATATTAAAATAAAAAATTATTAAAATCAAAATTTAACTTTTTAAAATTTAGAATGTATAATAAATTTATTACTAAGGGGAAAGGTTATAAGACGATTGGAAATTGCATGTTATGTTAAGGAATACATGATGCTAAGCAAGTTAGAGGTTCAAATCTTGATGAAATGTGCGCGAAAGTTGAGCCCATAATTGGTCGTGACTAGGGGCTATACTAGTGTCGTCGAAATTGTCCCCGTATCACGCGAGTATGAAACTGACATCGTTGTTGATTTCTCTAGCGTGTGCATACACATACACAAACATATTAAATTTAGAGTATATAATAAATATGTTAAAATATTTCTATATATTTTAAAATGTAGAAAAAAATAAAAAATAATAATAAGTGATTGATTTATTAATATAGAAAAAAAACATAAATTGGTTTAATGATTTTTTATACAAATCATAAACATCATGAGAATTTAACTAAATTAATTCCATTGTAAAAACACATAAATTAGCTTAATAAGAAAATAAACAATTTAAATTAAAAAAAATACATATATATTTATTATTTTAAATTTTAATTTTCGAATAATGGGTTAATCATATTATATGTAAATTTTATTAAGAACGTAAGAAATATAAGTTATAATAAAAAATTAAAAAGATACATGTTATCTTAAATTTTAATTTTCAAACACTATAAATTATAGATACACTAGATAATCTTTAAGAAAGAAATATCAAGACACTCATGTAAGATAATGGATAAGAGTATACTTCAAATGAATTAGGAAACATTTGCAAATATGCCAGGATTAAGAAGGAACTTACCACTCCCTATAATCCACAATATAATGGTGTTGATTAAAGGAAGAACTGAACCATTATGGAAGTTGTGAAGAGTACCATTCCATGATCAAGATATTTCTATGCACTTATGGGATGAAGTACTAAGGACAATAGTATATGTACAAAATAGAATATCCCATAGTGCAGTTGGGTTCAAAACATCTGAAGAAATGTTCACAAACAAGAAACCAGAAGTAAGTCACCTCAAGATATTTGGTTTCCTAGTGTTTGTTCATATTTCAAAAGAGGAAAGAACCAAGTTGGATCCTTCCAGAAATAAAGGAATATTTGTTGGATACTATGAGGTCTCCAAGGACTTCAGAATTTATATACCAGGTTACCACCATATGGAAATTAGAAAGGATGTAACCTTTGATGAAGATGCATCTTTCAAGAAATAAAGAAAGTTCCAACTTGAAGAAACATATGAAGAATTTGTAGTTTCCAGAGCTACAGAACCGATGAAAGAAGTTGCACCTTCTCATGATCATGATATTCTAGAAGAACATGATATGTTGGAGCCCCAAGGACCTCCTCACATGAATATCTCCCACAAGAGAAATCCAGATTGGGATCGTGAGATTATTCAAGAAGCAGAAAGGTATGGTGCTCCTAAAGGCTCTTCGAGACAAAGCAAGAAGCTAAAGCCATTTTCTAGTTATGTGGCTTTGATGTGAGATTTTGTAGACAAAGAGCCTACTTGTTTAGAAGTAGCTGTTCAAAATAAAGAATGGGTAGAAGCCATGATGGAATAATACCAATCCATAATGAAGAATGATTTGTGGGAAGTAGTTCTCAAACCAGAAGGTAAAAGTGTGGTAACTTCCAAATGGATAGACAAGATAAAACATACAGTTGATGGAAGTATTGAGAAATGAAAATCCATATTTATGGCTCATGGATTCTCTCAAAAGGAAGGAATTTATTATGAAGAGACATCTGCTCCTATAACAAGGTACAATTCTATTAGAATGATTGTAGCACTTGCATCCAAGACAAAATGGAGGTTACAACCGTTCTAAATGGTGTTATTGAAGAATACATGTACATAGAACAACCAAATTTTTTTGAAGTCGAAGACAGAAAGACACATTTTTGTAAGTTGAAGAAGGATATGTATGGGTTGAAGTAAGCTCTAAGAGCTTGGTATGGAAGAATCGATAGTTTTTTTATGACCTTTGGCTTTACCAAAAGTAAGGTTGATCCTAACCTTTACTTCGAGGTTGTGAATGACGAACCTGTCATATTATTGTTGTACGTGGATGATTTATTCATGACAGGTAATGAGAATAAAATCTTAGAGTGTAAGAAGAAGTTCCCATTAGAATTTGAGATGATAGACCTTGGCTTGATGCATTATTTTATAGGTCTTAAAGTATAACAAAGCCCAAAAGGAATCTTCCTTAACCAATGGAAGTATGCAGTAGAAATATTGAAAAGGTTTGATATGTTGTAATGTAAATCCATGGCCACACCCATGGATACACACTTGAAGTTGTTGGTTGATGCTTCATTAGAGTTAGTGGAAGTGACACTATACAGAAAAATTATTGGTTCATTGATGTATTTGATGAATACTTAACCATATATATACTTTGTTGTGAACACCTTGAGTCATTATTTGGTTGATCCCAGGCATGTTCACTTGGTAGTTGCAAATCATTGTTAGAAAATCAGGACCGCAGAGCAATAACAGGTATACAGTTAAATCAATAAACAAGATGCAAAAACACATTAAACAGTACATAGAGACACATATATAACGTGGTTCACCCAAACGATGGGCTACGTCCACAAAGAAATTTGTCAGTCCTGTTATTGCAGTCTAGAAAGATGAAGGGATACACCTTGCAGCAAAACCACTGCACTTCCTCTTCACGCTCTCACAGTCTCTCTTCTAGTACAATACAATGCCCACATCCAGTACAATTACAATGGAGCCTCCTCAATCCTTATAAAGGCTTAATCACATGCAATACCATGGGACAATACCATGGGCTACAACAAACCATGTGCCCAAACCATGTGCTAGATCTAACCACCTTTGACTCGATCTCAAGTCAAGGTTAACCCTAACAATCCCCCCTTTAAACTTGACTTGGAGTAATCACCAACTCTCCTCAAGTATTTACCGAGGAATATTACATACACCCCCCTATCACCTAGGTCTATCTCCCGACTTTACCGATGAGTTACCAGGGGTATGCATGCCTTACCAGGTCTTACAGCCATATGCCCATTTACATGCAAACTGCTCCATTACATTTTTTCATGTGCCTTCATGGTGACTAATCACAACAACTCTACCACTACTGCACTTGCTGGACCTTGGACTTGGAAAATTTCTTCTTTTCACCTTCATGATTTAAGGCCAACTGAAACTGAGCAGGAACTCAGTTTCTCTCTGGTTACTCCCTTTGTCAACATGTCTGCAGGATTCTGGCTAGTGTGAATCTTTTCCAGTTTTAACAGTTCTTCATCTAGAACAAATCTTATGAAGTGGTACTTGAGTTCTATATGTTTATTCCTTGAATGAAAGACTAAGTTCTTTGCAAGATGAATGGCACTATGGTTATCACTGTACAACCTACTATTCTCCCGTTTCTTACCCAATTCTTCCATGAACCTCTGCAACCAAATCATCTCCTTACTAGCCTCTGTAGCAGCAACATACTCTACTTTCGTTGTTGAAAGTGAAACAACCTGTTGCAGTTTTGAAATAAAACTTACTGTTGTTCCACCTACATTGAACACATACCCTGTGGTGCTCCTCCTACTGTCTTTATCACCAGCCATATCTGCATCAACATATCCCTGTAGAACAGTGTCTGAACCTCCAAAACATAATGCATGAGAAGTGATACCTCTCAAATACTTGAGAATCCGTTGTACTTCTTTCCAATGATCTTTACCTGGATTATTCATATACCTGCTCACAACTCCCACTGCATGTGCAATATCTGGTCTTGTGCACACCATGGCATACATCAAGCTCCCAACTGTTGATGAATAGGGAATCTTGGACATGTAATCTATCTCTTCCTGTGTCTTTAGACACATATGCTTGCTTAGTTTGAAATGGCTTTCCAAAGGTGTGCTGACTGGTTTTGCATTCTGCATTCTAAACCTCTGCAACACCTTTTCTATGTACTCACCTTGAGACAATGTCAATTTGCGATTTTTCCTGTCTCTTGTTATTCTCATACCAAGGATTTGTTTTGCAGCACCCAAATCCTTCATTGCAAATGATTTAGCTAGTTTTCTTTTGAGCACATTTATATCCCACATGTTAGACCCTGCAACAAGCATGTCATCCACATACAATAACAAGATAATATATCTTCCATTATCTAGCCTCTTGAAATAAACACAGTGATCAGAATGACATCTATCATAACCTTGTTCTATCATAAACTTATCAAATTTTAAATACCACTGCCTTGGAGCTTGCTTCAGGCCATACAAGCTCTTCTTCAACCTACAAACCAAATTCTCCTTCCCTTTGACCTCATACCCTTGTGGCTGCTGCATATAAATCTCTTCCTCCAAATCCCCATGGAGAAAGCCCCGTTTTTACATCTAATTGTTCAAGATGCAAATCTTCTACCGCCACTAGACTTAAAATAGTTCTAATTGAAGTCATTTTAACAATAGGAGAAAATATTTCATCAAAGTCTATACCTTTCTTTTGTGCAAACCCCTTTACAGCAAGTCTAGCCTTGTATCGCTTCTTTCCTCCATCTTCTTCCTTCAACCTATAAACCCATTTATTCTGCAATACCCTTTTTCCTGCAGGAAACTTAACCAGATCCCAAGTCTGGTTTCTTACCAATGAGTCCATCTCCTCATCCATGCCT